>SNQJ01S0000665.1:628478-660827 GCA_010110895.2 Picea sitchensis | reverse complement strand
ATTTAGACTCATACTATTACTTTATCTGATCATCCCAAAGGTATACAACGTCCCTTCTCATTACTATACATTTAATCTGTTTTGCATAATATTTTACATCACTCTCGTACTTGACCATTGATTAGAAATGCATAAGTGTTCAGAACTGCAAATTTGCATTTGAGGCCTATTGTTGAAACACAGAACTGTCCAAGATCGTTGTTGCTGAAACACAGAACTGTCCAAGGTCGTTGTTGCTGAAACACAGAACTGATGCAGAAACACAGAGTTGTTATACAATCTAAGGTCGCAGATGCTGAAACACGGAGCTACTATATAGTCTAAGATCACAGATGCTGAAACACAGAGATGTTACACAGTCCAGAGTTGCAGATGTTGAAACACAGAGGAAACCGCTAGGACCGACGATGCTGAAACACAAAGGAAGCCGTCACAGTCAGCGGTCAACAAATCTCTAACCGTCACTCCTACAGAAGAAGGCCGACACAGTCAGAGCGCAATTAACGTGGTTGAAACAACCCGTGAATTGTGATGTTGAAATAGCATCAGCAACAACGAGAAGGATTTGTTACACCAGCCGTAAAAGCAATACCTCATTCAGCTCATGTAATAGCATTCGGTTGCGTGAGACTAGGACATCCTATGTTGGTTTAGAAAGTAAATCCGACTAAAGATAGGACTCAGATACACATTGTAAATTATTGTATCGAAGGGATTCCCTCTTTAAATAAGAGGAAATCACCATTCGAGGGATCTAATTTTTTATGTACTGAAGAAGCTCCAGAGAAGAGGGACGTATTCTATTTTCCAAATTGTAATGTGATATTTCGACAGATGAATATAAGACTGCTTTGAGTATCCTTCTCTAGCTTTTTCATTTCAGGGGAATCTTGTGAGAAGGGAGGGCCCACCTTCTTCACAAGATTCACCCATTAGTTTAGAAGTGTGTTAGTACAGTCTCTGTTTATGCTTTCATTAACTTTTGTTTGTTGAAACACTACTTTTAATGGATTCCGCTTTGTTGAAACACTACTGACTCTGTCTTAGTCATTTGAATGAAATTCGTAATTCTTTTTATTAGCATTTTTGTGTGATGATTTAATAAGGCTAGCCAGAGATCGGGTTAAGGGTTCCTGCTCAGACAAGAAGGAATTAGAACATCATGTCCTCTGTAGATTTCATTTAATTTTGCAAGTGTTCTAGCTAGAGATTGGGTGAAAGGTTCCTGCTCAGACAGGAAGGAGTAAAAACATCCTGTCCTCTGTAGATTTCATTTATTTCTGCAAGTGTGCTAGCCAGAGATTGGGTTAAAGGTTCCTGCTCAGACATGAAGGAATCAAAACATCATGTCCTCTGTAGATTTCATTTATTTCTGCAAGTGTGCTAGCCAGGGATTGGGTTAAGGGCTCCTGCTCAGAAAGGAAGGAACCAGAACATCCTGTTCTCTGTAGATTTCATTTAATTCTGCAAAGTGTGCTAGCCAGGGATTGGGTTAAGGGCTCCTGCTCAGAAAGGAAGGAACCAGAACATCCTGTTCTCTGTAGATTTCCATTATTCCTGCAAGTGTACTATCCAGAGACTGGGGTAAGGGTCCCTGCTTAGAAAGGAAGGGATTAGACTATCATGTTCTCTATAACCTCAATTTCACAAGTATGCTAAACAGAAATAGGGCTTAAGGCTCATCCTTAGAAAGGAAGGAACTAGAGGGCCTTGTTCTCTGTTAGATAGAGTTAATTGTCTTCTGCATTTCTGTTTTCATGAAAGAGTGTTAGTACTGAAGTATCTGTTTGAGAGTAAGGGTCTTATTCTCTGGTTGCAGAATAGTTATTCTTCCCATTGCAATTGTTATTCTAATGTAATCCGGGATTCTTAGATTAATCTTTAAGACCTGCAATAGGGAAGTTGCTTTCCTGTGATTCAATTCGGAACTTCAGTTTAATCAAGCAAGTGTGATTAGTATAAGTTTCTTTACTACAACACTAAGTTGCTTTTGGAATTGAGCATATATAGTGCGTGGTTATCTTTGAAATAAAAAGACTTCCCTGGGTTGATAATTTATGTATCACTTGATTGTTTGAATCAATTAAGCAATTATAGTGACCAACAGCTATCCTTATGACAACGATAACATGGCATTTTTGTTTCTGGACAATGTTCTTATGTTATTAACTAGCATTAATAATTATTGTTTTTGGATAGTGTTTAATAATAGCATTAAATCTCATTGAATATCATCAAGGTGACAATTATTTATAAACAACAATATAGCATTAAAAATGCATTGAATAGTTTCAAAATGGCTTTTATTTATAACCGCATAACGGAATAAAATGGCATTAAATTTAGCATTGGATTGGCACTCATTTATAGACAACAAAATAGCATCAAATAACAACAAATAGCATTGAAGTGGCATTAATTATAGACATCGATCTCATTAAGGATTATCCCTTTTAGACAATAATGTCAATTATTTTTATAAGCAACGTGGAGCACCTTTAAAATGTTAAGTTGTTCACTTATTTTAATGGACAGCTTATAATTGTTGGTAAGTGTATTTGATTTGGTTAAGTGCCTTTCTTAGTGCTCATTATGATAAAATTTATGATCTTAATAGCTTGGTAACAGTTTGACCTTTGCACTTAGGCATCTGGCTTATCAGTTATTGGATGGGTTGTTGGCAGAGTCGAGTATTAGCTTGAGATTTTTATTTTGATTGTAGTTATCTTGTGTCTTGTCGACCTACTTCTTGGCATATGGGTGTATCCTTCTTGTCAGTATTCAGCTCCTAGAGCGTCAGAATTATCTAGATTCCTTGGTCCAAATAGGATATGTTGCGCCAAGGTTATAGTCATTCCTATCACCTAGGGATGACATGATTGCTAATAAGGGGATCATTGCACGCCCTAAGGGATAAAGGCGAAGGATAACTTGGCCAAGGTCTGTGCTTTTCGTGTGAGTGTTGTTGATTCATGTAAGTTGTTGTTAGCGCTTAGGTTGTAACGCCTTCATGTGTTTGGTTCACGTGCCTTGAGATTCTAGTCATTGGTCGTCAAGGTTGTTGTGTCGGGAGGCGGATGTTGTCCCTTATCTTGTAGGCGTGGTCTTGTTTGCGTCGGGCAGATAGTTGTTTCTCCTTGTTGTTTTACGCATGTTGTTGGGCTAAAGATATACCATGTAAATCAACATTTAATTGTCAACCCGGGGAGGTAGACTTAGAGGAACCAGCACTGTATGTGTAGGGTTTAAGAGAGAGTTTCAAGAATGTCAATCTACTTCAAAATAAATTGTTGAAAGAAACTATACTAATATGCCCTATCCTACACTCGTTCTGCACTAATCATGCATTGATCCTACACTAGTTCGGTACCAATCATAAAATGTGTTTCCAGGCATATAAAAGCTTTACTGGAAATTAACGACAGGAAACATTGTTTTAACTTCTGCTACTTATCACTCCCCATTCACTTAGCAATCTATATTGTAATGAAATTAAACTCAACATAAATCTCACACTCACAACTATTGCTCTGCATTACTAAATTAATGAGTAATCAAAACTGAAAACTAGAATCGTATTCTTGTTGAAAGATACCATTCAAATCTGGATCTGAAAACTATACTAAACGTACACCTCCAGCTCTGTCTCAATCGAAGGGGGCTCTGCCTTCTCTGTCCACAGACTGGCTCAATCAACGCATATTAAATATAACTAACAGCAAACTCATAATGACATAAATCAAATAAATGAATAGCTCTGATTATTTTATCAAAAGAAGAACAATGCAAATACCAGATGAAAAACTATCTATCTCTACCATTATATTTCTATTCTCTGTTCTACATACTATCTCCCTTCTATTCTCTATCTCTGAATACTATCCCCCATATCTATTAAAAAATTCTTTCCATCTAATTTCTCTCCCTTTGTTGAGCATAGCAACTCTTATATAGAGTTTTGGATTAGTTACAATTCTTTTTTGATTCCTTACCCTGTGCCTCTTGATAAGCATTATATCGATTACATGTGAAATCGAATTCTTCTGCGCCCCTTAAGATAGGCGATACCATTTGTGATATGGTTACATTTACAAATGGATAATAACATTATGCAACCGATTCTTATGAATGCCTTAATCTCATGACACAAAGTGTCATGAGATAAGGCAATACATTGATTCTTAGAATGTAAAAGAAACACCTGGAAAAGATCAAAACAGAAGGAGCTGAGAAGACAGTTTAACGTGAATGGGTTGTCCACCATTTGCGTTTGAGGAGAATTTGACCAATTCGTAGAAGAATAGAGCTATAATAAAACATAGAACAAGCTGCAAATATAATCACCTTCATAGCAGTAGACATATGGCGTTCTGGCATATGATGGATCTTTCAAGTGGTCTTTTGGCTTCTTCGTGGCCATTTCACACAATACAACCCAGCATGGTTTGGAAACACGACTTTTAATGACACCTGTATCTTCTACACAAGTGCTCCAATGCTTTAATACTTGTAAGTCATATGTGTTCACATGGTCATGTCTTGCTCCAACAGTTGGATTCAAGCATTTCTCAAATCAAGAGGGCTCATGTGCGCAAATGACCACAAAACCATATGCACAAAGGTGTGCCCTTTCAATATATTTTTTCAATTCTTCGCCCACCTATAACTTAGAAAGTATTTTATGATTTCTGTATTACACAAAACATATTTTTGTGATAGAATATGAAAAGTATAGAAAACTGCCATACGTAACTTGGGAAAGTAAACAATATCTGTAAGAAAATGTATTAAATCAGGAGCCCAACATTCCCCCATGCCTGGCTTTTTGCATGTCCTCATGCAAAGGAAATCTTCTCTTTAACACTGGCACAGTAAGAGGATGCTAGAAGTCCTGAGAGTTGTCAATTTGATTGATGTGAAAGCGTTGAGAGAAGATCTGCACTCTTAGAATATATTTTCAAAACATTTAAGATATGCCCCTCGAATTTAGCTCAATAGAGACCTGGCCCTTCATCATTTGTATGAAAACTTTCACTCCATTTCTTATTGCAACTGTTGTTCTTTTTATTTGCAGAAAACACAAATTATTTGAAGGTTCTATCCTTTAATCATTATCCTACCTACCTACCTACTTAAAAAAAACTTGTCTTTAAGTATAGGCAAATAACCAATGACGCCATCGACGTAACAGAATCAACAATAAACTCATACCTTTTGATAGAATATATAAGTGCATAATTACCAAGGTATGTTGAGTAGGCAATACCGGTTGATTGATTTCCAAGAATTGCTGAAGAAGAAGAGCATCTGAAAGCTGTGAAACAGATTGAAACCACTATTCAATATAATCATGCATACCATTTTCTTTTGCTACTGGAATTTCTAATTGCTCTCTCTTCTCTGCAGGTTGGCATGGATGCTCAAAGGGAAGCACTGGATATTCTGTTGATGATGGTAGGCCCTGTTCATGACCTGTTCCCTGATCTGTTGTACTTCCACCATCTGATGAATCCTTCTGACCATATGGTCAAGCTCTCCTTCAAGGTCCTGGAGGAATTTCTCCACGGATAAAGAGAGATGAGTAGGGAAAACAGCCTTTGTTCCATAAACAAGTTGGAAAGGTGAAATGCCCAGGGACTTCTTTGTTGTCACCTGGTCGGCCCATAGAGAAAATTTAAGCTTTGAATCCCAGGCCCTTTTATTGTCTTCTAATAATTTTTTAATGAGCTTAATCAGACTTTTATTGGATAATAGGGAGTAGAGTGGATCAGCGAAATCTCAAACTGTTCACAGAACTTGACCAGAGGCTCAGACCTGAAAGAGGCGGCATTGTCGGTGAGGATTTTATTGGGACATCCAAATCTAGCTATGATATCCTCCAGGAAGCTGATAATTACTTTGTGAGAAGTACTCCTGGTAGGGGTAGCTTCTAAACACTTGGTGAAATAGTCTGTCGTAGTCAGGATCCATCTGTGTTGACCACTTGAGGGAGGATGAATTTCTCCAACGAAGTCCAACCCCCACTGTTGAAAAGGTGTTGAAGATACTATAGGCTTTAATGGCAGTGATTTGAGTTGTTGTTTTCCTGAGAAATTTTGGCATTTGATGCAAGGTCTGATTTCTCTGCAGACATCAGCAAATAAAGTAGGCCAGTAATATCTAGCTCTAAGGATCTTATGAACTGTGGTCTTCCAGAAATGATGCCCCCCGCAAAGGCCATTATAGAAATCAAACATAACCTTCTGGGCTTCTTGCGGGTCCAGGCATC
This sequence comes from Picea sitchensis, assembly GCA_010110895.2. Taxonomy (NCBI): domain Eukaryota; kingdom Viridiplantae; phylum Streptophyta; class Pinopsida; order Pinales; family Pinaceae; genus Picea; species Picea sitchensis. Next base: position 654,559 of record SNQJ01S0000665.1, on the reverse strand, counting down.
TTAAAAATACCCCTAGAGGGTCTTTCCAGTACAAGGCTTGGTCAATGAGGCAATATCCGACCACCTTGAGCTTTAAATCTCTCGCCTTGCTTTTTCCCATTCCATCAAGAGGCTTCAATTCTCGCAAAAAGTAAAAGATATCCTTGTACCGGGTGCATGTTGTTAGTGATAAGGCACCTTGAGAATTCTTATTGGATGACTCATCTTGCGGATTTTCTGAACAGACGTTGATTAAGCTAATCCCCAAGGCTTTGCAATTGGATTCAGCCAACAGCTTGGCTAAACCCTGCCCCTTTATCAACTTGGTGGGTTTAATCTCTAGATCAAACTCTAGGATCTTGGCAATCCACTTACCTCTTCTCCCATCTATGTCAGGATGTATAAGGATGTCCTTCACAGAGGCTGAAGGAACATATGCAGTCACTTTTGAGTGCAGGGCATAGACTCTGAAATCTTTGAGAGCTTTCACTAAGGCATAGGCCTGTTTTTCCATGATTTCATACCTAATATCTACATCTCTTAATCCCTTACTAAAGAAGGCAATGGGTTGTTCTCGCCCTTCCTCATTTTTCTACAACAAGACCACTGCTACTGTATCAAAAGAAGCAAAAGAGAAATTTAGGAACTCTTTGGAATAGTCAGGACTGATCAGCACAGGTGCCTCAGTCAATGCCCTTTTTATTTGGATAAAAGATTCTATAGGTTCAACGGTCCATTTCACTTCATTTCCCTTCCTGAGCATGGTTGTGATGTGTTTCACCAACTCAGCAAAATTTGAGACGAATCTCCTCAAGAAATTAATCTTCCCCAAAAAGGCTTGAACTTCCTTCTTGGATCTAGGAAGTGACAGGGTTTGAATTGCCTCTACCTTGCTAGGATCAATCCTCACTCCTTCTGCTGATACTATATGGCCTAATAGCTTCCCCTCCTTCATAGAAAACAAATATTTCCTGGGGTTTAAGGATACGCCAAACCTCCGACACTTCAAAAAAAAATTTCTCAGATGATAGCAGTTCTCTCTGTCAAACTTGGAGAAGACTGTTATGTCATCCAGATAGATCACCACAAACTTATCTTTCTCCTCGATGAAGGCTATGTCCATGGCTCGTTGAAATTTTGCCCCTGCATTCATCAATCCAAAAGGCATTTTGCCATACATGAATGTGCCCCAAGGAGTGGTGAAGGTCCTTTTTTCTCTATCCTCAGGTATGACTGATATCTAATTATAGCCAAAAAAACCATCAATCATGGATATCCTAGATCCACCAGTTACCCTCTGCAGTATTTGTTCCATGTTGGGTAGGGGATAATTGTCTTTCCTTGAGCTTCTGTTCAGGTTCCTGAAATCAACACAGAGTCTGATTTCTCCACTTTTCTTCCTTACTGGGACCAAATTGGCCACCCATTCGAAATATCTCAAGGGGACGATGATTTGGGCATCTAGCAATTTCTTCACTTCTTTCTCCATGACAGGTAGCAACATGGGATTTATCTGTCTCAGCTTTTTCCTGAATGGATTAGCCTCTTCTTTCAGTGGGATCTTGTGCTCAATGACAGATGTGTCATAATTCTTGAGGTCTTCATAGGCCCATGCAAACACATCAGTGAATTCCTTTAATAACTCAGTATATTCCGCCCTCTGTTCATTGGTCAGGCTGCTTGATAATTTGACAAACTTAGGCTCCTCCTGTGTGCCAATGTTGCATTCGGTTGTATCAACATCTTTATTTGAAACACCACCCTTTACTACCACATCATTTTTGTCGAATAGTCTTTCTAAAGGGACTAGTCCCCTTGGAATGTGATTTCTAGGCATCTAAATAATCTGGTGATTAACAATGTTATTCAAGAATACCTCAGAGGGAGGGTCACCTTCGGGATCAGGATCCTGATCAATGTGTAATGCAGAAAACTCATCGATGAACTGAAGAAAATTATTGATTTCAAGATCATCCTTGAATACCTCCCAATGCTTTACATTGTCTGGGATGGATGGCCTGTATCTTATTTCGACATCACCATGGATCTTCGGCGGCAGAGGGATTCTGAATAGACTAGCTGAGACCACTAAGGAGTCAGCTGAGGTATTCTCTTCCCTTGGGACAAAAGTAATGTTGAAAGCTGAGAAGAAATTATCAATTAGGTCCCATACCTTGTTTCTATAACTCCTGAGTCAAGGATGCTCGCCCCGATAAACATTCCTGACCTATTGGATTATCAATTCCGCATCTTCGAACACTTCCATTTCTTTAATTCCCATTTCTTTTGCAGCCCTCATACCCAGAAGAAGAGCTTCATATTCCGCCACATTGTTGGTAGTTTCAAATTCCAGCTTGTATGACAGGGATATGGTCTCTTGACAGGGCAATATGAAAATCACTCCAGCGCCTGTGCCTATACTGGAGGAAGCTCCGTCAAAGAACATCTTCCAAACAGAGGTGATTGGAGGAGGTATATTTTGATTAAGAATGGGATTCTTTTTTATCTGTAAAGGGACCTCAGGAGCTCCAGTGATCTGTAACAAACTAGACCCTAAATTAGTGTCAAGTGCAAAGATGGGGTGATTAGTGGGGTTTACTTCATCACTGACAATATAGGCTAGTTGGGCTTCTTTGTACAACCTCCTGTGTTCCCCTCCAAATACCGGAATGGTGGCATATGTGAGATCCATATGTAACGTTCCTCCAAGTCTTTTAATCCAAGACCTTGACAACAGCATGCCAAACTTGGGGGGAACGTCAGCTACCACAATATCCATGACCACACTCTTCATGGGCAGCTGAAACAAAGAAACCACAAGGTCTTTGATGACTCCCAGACACTGCACTCTCCTTGAATCAAAAGAGTATAAATCATGATAGGCCTTTGTCACTTCCAGTCCCAGCTCTTCCATGACAATTTTGGGCATAAGGTTGTGGGAAGCTCCTGAATCCATGAGGAAATTATGCAACACTTTATCATGTATGTTTAGGGAGGTGTAGAAGGGAGGGGATGTATCATCTCTTTCTTCTACCATGGGACCTAGGATGACTGTTGGTTTCTCATATTGAAGGTTCACTGAGTCAGAGGGAGGTTGGGGGGACTCAGATTGTAGCAGCTTGGAGAGGGACCTTTTGAAGTCTTCATTTTTAACTAACTCAGAGAGGGGGACGGGAATTCTGATCTTTTGAATTTCATGCTCAAAATTAAAGGAGGAAATCGGATTAGGAGCTTCCCTTACCTGAGAGACAAGTTCTTTGACTACCGGCGAAGCATTCTGAGCTTTCTTTTCTTTAGTAGTGGTTGTTACAGACTTAGTAGGCCTTTTTGCTATGAGGGGTTGGTCTTGGCTGTCAAAGTCTCCTTCTTTCTTTCTTGACCTAAGATTGTATCTGTTAGAGGTGTGACCATCCTTTTCTCCTTTACCTAACTCATGAATTTTAATGTTCATCAGGGATTCTTCATATGCAGACTGAGTCAAATGGGGAAAAGGAGGAGCTTCTTCAACACAATGAATTTTGGGGTCAAACTCGTCTATCTCCTCCCCTCCCTCATGAGTAACCAGGTTATTTTGGAGAGGGGTTTGGATCCTTTGATCTTCCCTATCTTTCCCCTTTGGTTCCCTTAGGAAGGCTTGTGGTCCATTGTTATTAGGTCTCCTGAAACCTCTACCATCGGCATTCTGGGGATTTTTGTACATGGGCTTCCCTTCTAACTCCCATCTTTCCATTCTGGCAGAAAGTGATTTTAGTACTCTAGTTGTCTCATCTATCTGAAGGGGCAGGGGAGAGGGATTGGATGAGGAGGCTTTAGGCCTTTTCCTGGGCATGTTCTTATCAGCAGTGTTTCTGAGTCGGTCAACAGCCATATGTTAGATTCTACCTCCATGGCTGCATCCTGCATGTGGGCCAGAGTAGTGGCTCTTCTCTCCCTCAGCAGTAGGTAGAAATTAGGATCAAAGGCGTTGGCGTAAGTGACCTTAGCCGAGGCTTCTGAGGGCTTTATCTTAGCGGGGATTTTATTATACATTTTATTAAATCTCTTAGAGAAGTCAGAGACGGACTCTCCTTCTTTTCTCTTCAAAGACCCAAACTCTGTCATGTAATACATGAAGTCTTTTTTATCTCCCCACTATCTCAAAAAGGCGTTATCCAAATCTTCGATCCCATTAATAGATCCAGGGGGCAGGGCCTTAAACCATTTTCTAGCCTCTCCTTGGAGACTATGGACAAAAATTCTCATCCATACGTCTGCGTGCATGATAACATTATCATCCGTGAAAGTGTAAAAGGCTTCTAGGTGTCCTTCTGCAGTTATGTCCCCCTTTCCTGTAAACTTGGGCAGCTGCTTAAGGTATCCATCTGCTGGGAGGTCATTGAGAGGTTGTGGTAAGACAAGAGGAACATACCTAGCAGCTATTATAACCTCAATTCTGGTCATGGGGGGATTTGCTCCTGCCATGGGAATATTAGGTGGAGGAGAACTTGGAGGAGAAGGAGCTCGAGAAGGGGATACTAGGAATGAGCCTTTAATTGGAATGGGAAACAATAGGGGCTTTAGGGAGAAGGCTAACAGTTTTAAGTCGGCGAACGCTCCTCTTTGCGCAGAAGTGGAAATAGTAACAAGAGGAGGAGTGGTAATGCTAGGAGTGGGGAAATCTTTTGTGGTCCTGGGTCTACACCCAGGTACAACTTCAGGGGAGAGGGGAGTGACAAGGATTTCTCCCTCCAATCCTAAACCAGAGGGGGAAAACTCAATAGGAACACTCCTGAAATTTAAGAAACAGGAAACTTCAAAAAAAGGCATGTTAAGAAACTGAGAAGGAGAAATAGGAGTTCCTATAGAAGGAGATGGAGGATTACCTGGTTCGATGGCGGAAGCTTCACCTTCAGAGGCCTTTCCTTTTCTGAGAACCACCTCTAGATCAGTTTCTGGTGTAGCTAGAGGCAGTTGTGGATGGGACTGCATGTGTATGCGTCTGAAAGCCATAATTAACACGGCAGGTTCGCCACAGTGGAGTCATCACAATGGAGTCACCAGGTGCGTAGTAGAAATCTTCAAAGGTTCTGATACCTGATGCACCTTTAGAATCAGAGGCTCAATGTCATTCAATCTCGGGGAAAATTTTCAACTTCATCCTCAGCAATGGCACCAGAAATGTTAGCGTCAGAAGTCGCTCCTGGATTGCTTGCAGGAGCAGAGCCCAACGCCCATCAGTTTTTATGTCACGATAGTTTTAATGGGTGATCAAATGGGTAGAGACTCAGGAATATATCGCTCTAACTCGGGAACTGAGTCTGGTATGTAAGGAACAAAGGAGGTCTTGATCTAACTTCAGTCAGTGAGTTGATTAAAAGATGAGCAGGTGGAAGACTTGGTAAGAAGAGTGAGCAAACTGCCTCGGGCAACAGGGTTTTCAGCAGTTTGCAGAAGAAAGACTCTGAATGAAAGATCCTCTTGGTTCAGGGTCTCAAGAAACTGAAAGGGGCACTCGACTGGATTCTCCAATTCCAAGTCGCTCAGCGCTAAGAATATCACAAGGACCGATTAGAAACAATGCAACTGTTACAGTGATCCAATATACATCATCCTATAACAGTTACAACTCGACTAGATTCTCCAATTCCGACCTGCTCTAACACAGTGTAAACAAAGACGTGAAAGAAACTGACATCCATAAGGCAAGAAGTCTCAAGAGTCCATGCATAGCCAGAATAACAGTGCTTCATTAAAGCTTTACAACCTGGGAGCCTCGCTCAACTATCGATCCTTTACAAAAATGGAAAAATTGCCTACATATACTAAAAAAGAAACCAACACCGAAACCAAGACACTGCATTAAAAACATTGTGTCTGCATGCCCACTGACAATCTGCACATGCAGACTCTGGCAGATCGTGCACCTATGGCAGACGCAATTGAACTCCTGACCGTCCTGTGGGTGAACCGACGTGCTTTTAATTTGTCGGCGGGCTTTCCCTTTATGGCGGAGACGATATATAACCACCTCCAACAATTGCAATAACTGCCATCTTGGGATCAGGAATGGCTCTGGTCAACTCTACCTTTTGGGGACGTGGAGGTATTTTCGAGGGGCCACCTGGACCAGCAGAACAACTCACAGGATGAGAGGTGGAAGATGTGGCATACTCGACGAGGATGTTGTAGGTGTCGGTATGGTATGGTGAAGGAACAGGAGACAGCAAATAGAGGGAGGTGCTGAGGTAGAGGTGATTGGGCGAAAGGGACACATGGCAGGCGGTGAGGACTTAGGACCAGTATATTCATGCCATGTACAAATAGGGGGGCCGCTAGAGTGAAATTCCATTTCGGACCCCCCCCTTCCATTAAAGGAAGAACCGATGGGGGGGTCCGGAATCCAATACAGACCGTATATCTAAACACCAAGACTTGGGTCGTCCAGATGTGCGCATACATTATCTCTTATTTTGAACCCCCCCCCCTCTCGTTAAAGCCAGAATGGCGGAGGGGGTGCGGAATGGAACCTCGTCCGTGAATTTGAGTGCCTGGATTACGACCGTCCAGATCTACGCCCTCTTTAAATTAAATTTTCTTGAGCCTTGTTGATGGATGAACGGTTGAGATGAACTCGGCGCTTTCAACATGAAAATCTCGAAGGACCCCACTCATGGCTCAACTATTTCACCATGTGTCCTTTAGATGGACGGTCCCGATTCTTTCGAGATTTCTGGCACCGGGGGTTCACGATGAAACGTTTATCAAAATCCCGATTGACCAAACCGCGAAAGCACGGATGTACGCCACGTGTCCTCCAGAGGAACGGTCGAGATGGCATCTGATATTAGAAGAGGGCTACCTCCATTATCAGGCTCGCTTGACGTGACTCGGTGCTAGGACCATGAGCTTAGCTTCAAAGGCGCTTATCGACGTTTCGGGGTTCGGGGTTTCGAGATGTAGAAAGACATGAAACCCTCACCCTTCAAACTCTCGAATGTCAACATGTCGACGTGACTAGATATTGCACCACGCGTCCTTTGGATGGACGAATGATATCCTTTCTTCCATGCAATATAGACACTACCTATCACGCTAATCCTGGTGCAACTCTGCTAACCTCGATTTCCCGTCGTCCGTCAATCTGCTTTTATAGATGAATCTGGGTCGTTGACAACGTAATTTTGCCCGCTCACTTGATTTTTAGCCTGAAATGGGGCTTTACGTGCTATGCTTAGGCATTCTTCATGCAACCTGTAGACTTGGATGCTCTCAGGCCCAAGACAAGAAATGTCGCTAACACATACTACTGAAAATGAAAGCACACCTTGCTTTTAAACAAATACTTGTTGAAATTGAATCTACTTGGCAAATATTCAGAGGACCCTATGATAGTAGTTGTGTAGGTCTTTACCTTCTGTCTTATAGCTCCTCCTCCCCTTGGTCTTCAATAAACAAACAACCCACTCTCCAATCCTTTTTAGTACCTCCCCGACAATGGTGCCAAAATGTTGGGCTAAAGATATACCATGTAAATCAACATTTAATTGTCAACCCGGGGAGGTAGACTTAGAGGAACCAGCACTGTATGTGCAGGGTTGAAGAGAGAGTTTCAAGAATGTCAATCTGCTTCAAAAGAAACTGTTGAAAGAAGCTATACTAATCTGCCCTATCCTGCACTCGTTCTGCACTAATCCTGCATTGATCCTACACTAGTTCTGTACCAATCATAAAATGTGTTTCCAGGCATATAAAATATTTACTGAAAATTAACGACAGGAAACATTGTTTTAACTTCTGCTACTTATCACTCCCCATTCACTTAGCAATCTATATTGTAATGAAATGAAACTCAACATAAATCTCACGCTCACAACTATTGCTCTGCATTACTAAATTAATGAGCAATCAAAACTGAAAACTAGAATCTTATTCTTGCTAAAAGGTACCATTCAAATTTGGATCTGAAAACTATACTAAACGTACACCTCCAGCTCTGTCTCAATCGAAGGGGGCCCTACCTTCTCTATCCACAGACTGACTCAATCAACGCATATTAAATATAACTAACAGCAAACTCATAATGATAGAAATCAAATAAATGAACAGCTTTGATTATTTTATTAAAAGAAGAACTATGCAAATAACAAATGAAAAACTATCTATCTCTGCCATTATATTTCTATTCTCTATTCTACATACTATCTCCCTTCTGTTCTCTATCTCTGAATACTATCCCCCATATCTATTCACAAATTCCTTCCATCTAATTTCTCCCCCTCTATCAAGCATAGCAGCTCTTATATAGAGTTTTGGATCAGTTACAATTATGTTTCAGTTCCTTACCCTGTGCCTCTTGATAAGCATTATATTGATTACATGTGCAACCGACTGCTTTTGTGCCCCTTAAGATAGGAGATACCATTTGTGATATGGTTACATTTACAAGTGGATAATAACATTATGCAACCGATTCTTATGAATGCCTTAATCTCATGACACGAAGTGGCATGAGATGAGGCAATACATTTATTCTTAGAATGTAAAAGAAACACCTGGAAAAGATCAAAACAGAAGGAGTTGAGAAGATAGTTTAACATGAATGGGTTGTCCACCATTTGCGTTTGAGGAGAATTTGACCAATTCGTAGAAGAATAGAGCTATAATAAAATGTAGAACAAGCTGCAAATATAATCGCCTTCGTAGAAATAGACATATGGCATTCTGGCATATGATGGATCTTTCAAGTGGTCTTTTGGCTTCTTCGTGGCCATTTCACACAATACAACCCAGCATGGTTTGGAAACACGACTTTTAATGACACCCGTATCTTCTACAAAAGTGCACCGATGCTTTAATAATTGTAAGTCATATGTGTTCACATGGTCATGTCTTGCTCCAACAGTTGGATTCGAGAATTTCTCAAATCAAGAGGGCTCCTGTGTGCAAATGACCACAAAACCATATGCACAAAGGCGTGCCCTTTCAATATATTTATTCAATTCTTCGCCCACCTGTAACTTAGAAAGTATTTTATGATTTATGTATTACACAAAACATATTTGTGTGATAGAATATGAAAAGTACAGAAAACTTCCATAAGCGACTTGGGAAAGTAAACAATATCTGTAAGAAAATGTATTAAATTAGGAGCCCAACACATGTTTTACCAAGTTTCTCTTGTGCCAGTGCGTGGAGTCATAGTTGTCTGCTGCCTGTTCAAAAAGCATGGTGCTCGCCATCAAATGTGTTGTTTAGATGAAATAATTGTTGTCATCCCATTTAAAAAAAAAAAAAAATTGCACTTTTTGCTTTGCTTGTAGTTGTAACGATGGAGTTGTTACATATGGTATCAAAGCGGGTTCAACCCGCGACTTGGGATCACTATGGCTTTCATTGATATGATATTTGATTATAATGTTGCCAATTAAGTTGACTTGTATTCATGCAGGTAATCAAGGTTACAGGATGACTCGAAAGAAGACGATGGGGTGCTAAGGGAGGAGGGGTGACGCCTCCAGCAAAATCCACGCCTGAGGGGTCTAACCCCAAGGAGATGAACAAGTTGTCGGGCAGGAGAATATAGCGGTGTGTGACGTGGTTTGGCTAATGAGGTATTTTCAGTGAATGTCTGAGGTATTGATCATTCTTTTCAATAGAGAGGAGGCCAAGGCATCGACGCCCCCTGAGGGTCCACCATGCGCTTCGGTCGGTACTGGTGGCATTCACCGCAAACTCGAGAAGGTAAAATTTCCTGAGTTCTTTGGTGCTCCGGATGATGCAACTGTCGAGGCATGGTTTTAGAATATGATGATGTGCTTTTCACTTCATGATTATACCTCCAACATGAAGGTCTGCATGGCGATCTTTCAACTGAAGGGGAGCGCTCTTCTATCGTGGAAGATGCTCTTGCCGCAACTGAACATGGTCGTCGAAGATGTGTCATGGGAACTATTCAAGGAATGGTTCCGAGAGAGGTACCTATCAGAGGAATTCATTGAGCGTCATCTCAATGAGTTCAATGCCTTATGACAGGGTGGATGTATGGTGCTCGAGTACAAGGCCCATTTTTTGGAGCTACTTTGGTATGCTCTGCACCTTAATACGGAAAAACTTAAGGTCAACAAGTTCTTGTTTGGCCTTAATGTCAGCATACATGCAAAGGTTAGGATTTTGATGCCTCAGAACTTGCATGGGTTCGTCTAGAGGTGGAGCTTATCAGCGGAGCTCAGAGCAGGACTCTAGCCAAACCAGCAAGGCAGATGGCATCTGGTGCGTAGCAACATCAGACACCAGTTAGACATACGTCAGGATATCGTGGCTTTCAGAGAGGATCCACTTTCACTACACCTCGGTGACCAACGCCTCAGTAGAGAACACCTTATCGGGGACCACAACATCAACAACAACGTCGAGCACAACAACAATAGTTTAGGCCTATTCAACAAAACAGACTAGGATTCCAGGCCGGTGGGCCATCATCTTCTTCTTCGAGTACCAGGAGTGTACGACTGAACAAGGGGTGTTGGACTTGTGGGGAGCCACACTACTAGCATGACTACCAAGCGGAGAGGACCAGAGCATCTGGATCAGCCAGACCCACTACTATGGGAGATTTGGGCAAGGCCCATCGGATTCATGCAGTGGTGAATAACCGCCAGGCAGAGCACCAGTCGACTGTTCTCAAGACGTCAGGTACCGTCATTGACCAGACCCTTAGCATTTTGATAGATCCCAGTGCTACCGAGAGTTTCATTTCTAGTGCAGTGCTAAAAAGGATTAAGGTAAAGGTAGACAAACAAGATGAGTTTAGATTTGTAGAGATGGCTTCGGGAGCCAAACAAAAGGTTGGAGGAAAGGTTATGGGTTGTACCCTTAACCTGGGAGAGTTTTTCACCAGGGCCAACCTGTACATCACGATATTAGGATCTTATGACGTCATGATCAGTATGGATTGGTTGGAATCGCATGAGGCGATACTCAACTCTAAGACGAAACAAATGAGCTTGGTCGATGATGAGGGACAGATATGAGTGATTCTAGGATGGAACCAAGGAGTTTCCCTGAGGTTCATCTCTTCCTTGCAGCTACGGAAGAGCATGCGCAAGGGATGTAATATTTATGTGATCCTTGCGTTAAACGAGAAGGGAGTAGAAAAAGGTCCAGAACACCTTCCTGTGGTGAGAGAGTTTGTGGACGTCTTCTCGGAGGAGTTACCTAGGATTTTTCCAGAGAGGGAATTGGACTTTACCATAGACCTAAAACTGTGGACTGAACCGATAGCTAGAATGCCTTATCGGATGTCGACCCCAGAGTTACAGGAGTTGAGAATGCAACTGAATAATTTCTAGACCTGGGACTGATACGTCCAAGTGTGTCACCGTGGGCTGTGCCTATTATATTTATAAGAAAGAAGGATGGGTCGTGGAGGCTCTACATTGACTATCGTCAATCTAACAAGGCAACGATCAAGAATCAGCATCCATTGCTGAGGATTGATGATTTGTTCGATCAGATGAAGTGTGCGATGGTGTTCTCAAAGATCAATTTGAGATCAGGGTATCACTATTTATAGATCAACGAGGATGAAGTCCCTAAGACCGCTTTTAAGATGAGGTTTGGGCATTGCAAGTTTACTATTTTACCGTTTGGACTGACAAACGCCCCAGAGATATTTATGAGTTTGATGAATGAGTTTTTTCGCGAGTACTTGGACAAGTTCGTCCAAGTATTCATAGACGATATTTTGATTTACTCTCAGACGATAGAGGAGCATGACGAGCACTTGCGCTTGGTACTACAGTGTCTGCGAGAGCACAAATTATATGGGAAGTTGTCCAAATGTTCGTTTCATCAATCGAGGATTCACTACTTAGGGCATGTCATCTCCGACGAAGGTATCATCTTGGATCCAGAAAAGGTCGAGGCCATTATGGAATGGTCTACGCCGACAAATGTCCTAGAAGTGTGCAACTTCATGGGTTTATAAGGATACTATCGACGGTTCGTCAAGGGATTTTCGAAGATAGAAAATCCGATCACGAAATTGCAGAAGAACAACAAGAAGTTTGTTTGGACCGATAAATGTGCGGAATCATTTTGGAGGCTCAAAGAGTTGTTGAAAACAACACCGATACTAAAGGTCCCTGACATGGATGTGGACTTCTTGGAATGCACTGACGCATCCAAGGAAGGCTTAGGCGGAGTCTTGATGCGAGTGATCACTTACATCTCAAGGAAACTGAGAAGGCATGAGGAGAACTATGCGACGCACGATTTGGAGTTGTTAGCCATCGTATATGCCTTCAAGGTTTGGAGACACTACCTTGTTGGATGAAAATTTGAACTAAAGACAAACCACTGTGGAGTACAACACATCTTTATGCAAAGTGACTTGAACGTGTGACAACGGTGTTGGTCAGAATTGCTTAGCGAGTACGATTTCAAGATTACTTACATTAAGGGAACAATGAACCGAGTGGCAGATGCATTGAGTCGAAGACCACGCATATTCTCGGTGTTGACTCTTTAGATGATTCTACGTGAAAATATTCTATCTTTACAACGTCACGATGACTGGCACAAAGAGGTTGAGGATTTTCTCGAACAAAAGACAATGATGGTACCAAGATTTGAAGGATTTACACTTGAAGAGGATGGATTATTGAGGTTTAAAAATCAGATTTACGTACCACCAAATGAAGTTTTGAGGAGTTTGATCCTAAACACGGCTCACAGAGAAGTGTACATGGCCCACCCAAGAGTCATGAAGATGAGGGTAGACCTTAAACCCTTATTCTTCTAGAAGGGAATGAAGGCAGACATAGTCAGCTATGTGGCCAGATGTCTAGAATGTCAGCAAGTAAAGGATGAGCATAGACATCCAACAAGATTACTACAACCACATGCTATTATGGAATCGAAATGGGAGGTTATTTCGATGGATTTCATTGTTGGATTGCCACTAACGGCAAGGAGACATGACTCGATTTTCGTGGTATTTGACACTCTGACGAAGAGTGCTCATTTTATTCATGTGCGTACGATGTATCAGGCACCTAACATAGCTAGAGTTTTCATCATTGGGATTGTGAGGCTGCATGGTGTGCCTAAGAGGATTATATCCGATCGAGGATTGGTGTTTACTGGACGATTTTGGACTAGTTTCCAAGAGGCCTTGGGAACCCAACTTAACTTTAGTACTGCATATCACCCAGAGACTGATGGGTAGACCGAACGAATGAACCAGACCTTGGAGGACATGTTGCGCATGTACGTGATGGACCAACAAAAGCATTGGGAAAAGTTCTTACCACTGGTGGAATTCACTTATAACAACAGTTACCAAAGCACCATTAAGATGGTGCCTTTCGAGTTTCTTGACGGGCGACCGTGTCAGACGCCTTTGAGTTGGGATCGGCTTGAGGATAGGGTCCTAGTGGGACCAGAAGCGATCCAAGAAATGGAAGAGCGAATGAAAACAATAATACAAAGGATCAAAGAAGCGCAGGATCGGTAGAAGAGTTATGCCGATGTGCACCGTGTCGACCGTAGTTACGAAGTTGGCGATCAAGTATTCTTGCAGATAAAACTGCATATGAGTTCAATCAAGTTTGGAAAGGGAGATAAACTCTCTCCTAGGTTCGTGGGACCTTTCGATATTGTGGAAAGAAGGGCACGTGGCCTATCGACTAAACTTGCCAGATTCTTTGAGGCATATGCACGATGTTTTTCACGTATCTGTTTTGAGACATTATGTTATTGATCCTACACATGTTATTGACATGAGTTCCTTGCAGGTATCAGATGAGGGGGTGCTCACGTCTGAGATGATCCGCATCCTGGATCATCACATTCTACAGCTACGACATCGAACAGTAGATCAGTTCAAGGTCCAATGGGACAACTATAGTCCACACTCAACTACCTGGGAGGATGCATATGATATGCGCCAAGAGTTTCCATTTATGTTTGATAGATAGACTTATGATACTATGATACACATTATTGCGGCACTTGTATACTGTGAAACTTCGGGACAAAGTTTAGACCAAGAGGGGGTGTATGTAACATCCCAATCTTGCGCGCACTAAGCGAACTTATTCTTTAAGGACACTTTCTTGCAAGTGATCCAGATTATTATACTATTGGGCATTTGATTATGATTATGAGGCGTTATGGATTGATGACATGTTATTTTGTTGTATTGACATAGACAGGTGTTATTGACTCAGTTTTACTGAGTGTGAAGGATTTTGGACCTTGAGGATGCCGAGACATCGATGAAACCCCTTGGACTTCGGATCGAGTCGAGGAGTGGACTATCGGGGTTTGATTGTTGTATATATGACATTTGTGCATCTGATTAGATGATATGATTATGGATATTATTTCTGACATGATTCGTTGATGATGCAGGCTGACGATAGCTTTCCGACCAGACTCACATGTGGAGTAGAGGAGTCACGCATGATAACCAAAGACGTTGAGGGGGAGGTGTGGACAACATCCCTTGCACGGCCTACTAGAACTCTCGTCGTGGCTTGAACTGTAGGTTAACGATTACCTAGTTCGAGAAGACCCATGATGTCATGAGGGCCGACTGTGACAGTCGCTCATGATGATTCTAAGGGGTGTGCAATAAAGCAGGGGACTTATTCCTTAGAGGCCCGTAGTCTCCCACAAGATCACCTGACGAAGTATTGACTCCAGGGGTTTTTGATGTCTACCAAGTCAGTCAAAAGGTGAGTGGCACCCTTGGAGCACGGAGTGCATCCTGAAGGGCACGTCGTGCAAGAAAAATGGAAAGAGGCGAGTGGCACCCTTGGAGCACGTAGTGTGTCCTGAAGGGCATGTCACACAAGGGAAACAGAATGAGGCAAGTGGCACCCTTGGATCACCTAGTGCATCCTGAAGGGCATGTCGCATTATTAACTAATAAGTGAATAAACCTAGATGGCCTTAGAACAAATAATGTGATAAGAAAGATTTAATACAATTTCTCGAATAAAATGTCGCCTAGCCTAGGAAAATAAAATCTAGGTCTAAGTGATGCTTGTGGTAAAAAAAATCATCATTAAACATGTGACAAAAGGGGGTAAGAAACTCGATTAAATTATTAAAATCAAATTATGGAGGGATTTAAAATTTTAAAAGGGAATTAATTGTTTGTCACATATGCTAATTAATTTTTTTACTAAAATGAAAAAGGGGGGAAAAGGGTAAAGTCTACACTTACTAATTTGAGTTTTAGATAAAAAGGGAAAGAGGGAAATTTAAAAGATTTAGGAAACTAAGGGAAAAAGGGGGAAACAGAAAGAGAAAAGGGAAACATAAGGAAAAAGCAGAATGACTAACTTGGCAAGGAATCTTTCCTTTAGGAACTTTCTAAATTGAACTCAACTAGTAATTTAGTAAGGGGGTAAGTCATAAAATTGTGTGAGGGAATATGGGGACACCTAGGAGCGATTCTAGAAATGCTTTTAGGTGGGTGAGGGAAATAGGAGTAATTAATTAATTAATGAAATTAATTTATGGTGCAATGAAGGGGATGTGTGACACATGTATAGGGAGGATTTTTATGAATTAAATTATTGAACAATAAATTAAATGGGAATTTGGGAAAGTAAATGACTTAGAAACTCTATATAAAGGAGGGAGGAGAAGGATGATGGATCTCTTCTGTGATGTGTAACGTTACACTACAGAAATTTAGACTTGACTGACTTAGCTTGTGGGAGTTAGGATACCTAGCTCGGTGAGGAGTGGTAGCTCGGCCTTGCGAGTTGAGCTGGGACCTAGTTGTTCTCTGGTTTAGTGTGCGTGGCCCCTTTGCATCTCAGGGGTCTAGGGGGGAAGAAGAGTACCCCTAGTATTGGTTGGGAGGTACCGGTGAAGTCTCATCGGTCGGCAAGCGGGAGTTGCATGGAGCACGTGAGACAACGACTCAAAGCGAATGACTTGGGCTACGATACGCTTACTTTTATTCTGCGTGGTAGATTATTATTGACCTTAAGCTTGAATTCTATAATTTTAACTGTGTAAAGAAGGTGTTGGACTTAGCATTTTAATTGTGAACTTAATTTCCCCATAGCCTTAAGATCGTTTCTTGACTTGATTCCCTTGGCATTCGATCCTTGAATGTTGTGACTGTCCGACTGGTTTTATTGATTTGTTGTGAAGGGTTGTGATTTTTTTTACTTCGTCCTCATCCCTAGTCTGTCATTCCACGCCTGAGAAGTCATCCAGGAACCGAATCAATGGTCGTCACTTCGGTGCACAACGACCTATAGATTCTAATGCCCTGCTTTTCTGTGCATGGATGATGAGTGAAGGATGTGTTTGCCCAGCTGTTTACCCCTTCTTATCTCTATGTTTGATCTCTGCCTTAATTGGGTCTCTGCATGTTTTATCACCTACGCGTCTTAATCATTCTCGGCATCTAAAAATTGTGTTTAGTATTCTCTTCATTTCAACACCCTCAACCACGATTTTTAACTCCGCATTTTTATGCATTGCTGGATAAATTTAACTCTGCGTTTTTGTAAATTGTTGGATAAATTTAACTCTGCGTTTTTATATATTGCTAGATAAATTAGCTCTGTGTTGTAATACCTCCCTCGCAACTTAACTCTGTGTTTTGTTTTATTGATGGCCATATTCTCTGCATTTTTATACCTATGCACCTTAAATTATTTCAAGACGATTTTAGTTTTCTTTTGTCCACTTGATTGACAGCCTTCACATTTTTGACTGAGTTTTTTTTTCCTTGAATGACAGTAAGACTGTGCCTTGAGACACGTCGAGAATTTTCCTTGAGCGCATGCTCTTGTTACACCTAAACCACTACGAAATTTTCACTGGAATACATTGTGATTTTTCCATTAATCTCTGCGATTTCGCCATTAATCTCTGCCATTAATATTTATTAATCTCTATGATTTTTCCATTAATCTCTGCGATTAATAGCTGCCATTAATCTTTATTAATCTCTGCGATTTTGCGTCTTCATGTCTTTATTAATCTCTGCGATTTTTCCATTTATCTCTACGTATTCATGGTGATTTTTTTCTAGAGGTGGCAACAAATTTATCTATGCGTCTTCATGTCTTTTTTCCAACCTTGTCATTTGACCACTATGCCCTTTGCATGTACTTGATTTTGATTTGATTGCTCTGAAAACATTTTGGCGCATAGCTTGATTCAACGATTTTTCTTGTAATATATAGCTTGATTTTTATGGCTTGGTTAAGCGATTGGTATAATGTGATATTACAATATAGAGTTATCTTGTATTATTGTGCAGTGATATCCTGTTCACTTAACATTATTACATCGTGTATTATTGTTATCATTGTTAACTTAGCATTATTACAGCATGTATTATTGTTATCATTGTTAACTTAGCATTATTACAGCATGTATCATTGTTATCATTGTTAACTTAGCATGTATTATTGGGTTATGCCATCCTTATGATAGCGATAACATGTCATTTTTGTTTCTGGACAACGTTCCTCTGTTATTAATTAGCATTAATAATTATTTTTGTTGGGTAGTGTTTAATAATAGCATTAAATCTCATTGAATAGCATCGAGGTGACAATTATTTATAAACAACAAGATAGCATTAAAATTGCATTGAATGGCATCAAAATGGCTTTTATTTATAACTACATAACAACATAAAATGGCATTAAATTTAGCATTGGATTGGCACTTATTTATAGACAATGAAATAGCATCGAATAGAAGCAAATATCATTGAAGTGGCATTAATTATAGACATCGATCTCATTAAGGATTATCCCTTTTAGACAATAATGTTGATTATTTTTATAAGCAGCATGGAGCACCTTTAAAATGTTAAGTAGTTCACTTATTTTAATGGACAGTTTATAATTGTTGATAAGCATATTTGATTTGGTTAAGTGCCTTTCTTAGTGCGCATTATGATAAAATTTATGAACTTAGTAGATTGGTAACAGTTCGACCTTCACACTTAGACATCTAGATTATCAATTATTGGATGGGTTGTTGGTGGAGTCGAGTATTCGCTAGAGCTTTTCCTTTTGATTGTAGTCATATTGTGTCTTGTTGACCTATTGCTTGGGGTATGGGTGTAGCCTTCTTCTCAGTATTCGGCTCCCAGTGCGTCGTAATTATCTAGAGTCCTTGGTCTAGATAGGATGTGTCGCACCAAAGTTATAGTCGTTCCTATCAACTGGGGACGACATGATTCCTGATGAGGGGATCATTGTGTGCCTTAAGGGATAGAGGCAAAGGATAACTTGACCGAGGTCTGTGCTTTCCATGTGGGTGTTGTTGATCGATGTAAGTTGTTGTTATCACTTAGGTTGTAACGCCTTCATGTATTTGGTTCATGCAACTTGAGGTTCTAGTCATTGTTCGTCAAGGTTGTTGTGTCGGGAGGGGATGTTGTCCCTTAGCTTGTAGGCGTGGTCTTGTTTGCATCGGGTGGGTAGTCGTTTCTCCTTATTGTTTTACACATGTTTCACCCAATTTCTCTTGTGCCAGTGCATGGAGTCGTAATTGTCTGTTGCGTGTTCAGCGGGCGTGGTGCTCATCATCAGATGTGTTTTTTAGCTATAATCATTGTTGTCATCCCATTAAAAAAAAATGCACTTTCAACTCCGCTTGTAGTCGTAATGATGGGGTTGTTACAGCAAGGGACATGAAGACTCTTTGTGACAACTCAATGTCCCACAAAGCCTCCCTTGAGGGACTTTTATACTGTAGGATCATATCACTCGATGGACAATACTAGGTTTGGGAGGCATATGTGAAGGACAAGAACCCATGAATAAGAAAAAATAGAAAATTTGGATTTGCTAACAACTACATTCTACTTTGTCTTATTCCAACTGCCATCAGCTTCATCCTTATTATCACACATGTCAAAATCCATTGAGGAGGAAGATAAAAGGTTTTGTAACTGCTTCTTGCAGAATTCAAGAAGATACATTGAGTAGTTACCAAAATTTTTATAAAGAAAGGAAGAGACCCATATTGAAGAGGCTCTTGAAGAATCGTATATTGACAAACTATTTTTGAATTAACACTAAGATTCCCTCAGGGCCAATTTTGTTGGAGAGAAAAAATCTTGTAGATGGTGGTTTCTATAAACTATTTTCAGTTAATTGTTTATTGTTTACATGTGTTGTAAGATGTCTTTTTCCTTATAAATTTTTCTTATGCAAATTGTAATATTATTACATATTTTCTTATTCTTTCTTATGTTTTTCCTTGAGATACCAAGTTTCTTATGTATGTAATTACATGATTTAGAATAATTTGTTTATGTGCCTACATGCATGTGTTTTCTAACCTTTTTTCTTCTTAACAACTATCTTGAAGAAGTTATTTGCAGGGATTGGTTTCATTTACAACTACTCATTTGGTTACCATAGATGATACTAGCTAGGATAGGTTATGTTAGATTTATTTTTTCACTTAGTTAGATTGCATTTTCATTCACAAACCATCCAATCAACCCTCATAACCAATAATGGAAGTTGGACCATAATCCAAATGGGTCTCCTAAACCAAACAGTGCATATTCTAATTGGGATCGTGTACCAAGGAGTACCCCTTACTGTTGAAGGTAAATTTCACCCCATCAATGGAATTGGTGCTAGAAGAAGGGATTGATTTTACATGGATAGTGAACATTTTTTACAAATGCTCGACAGTCTTCTAAAAATATTCATGTCCAACAATGTTTCCCTCATATCCCTTCCAAACATGACATTGTATTTGAATATTCAAATCCCACATTTCTTTCTTTCTAGCCACTCGTCTCCTCGACATTCTTTATGAATATATAGTATGTAGGCTCTTTCCATACACCTTTGAGAACAAGGCCTCCACATGTTATTTCAACCTACCATATGGATCCATAATCTACTGGAATGATTTTGAAAATTCCTTTATTGGAAGGTTTGGAGAAGAGAAAACTCTTGCAACCTTATTGAAAGAACTAGTGGCATTAAAGATGGAGAATAAGGAAAAAGTAAAGGACTTAAACCAATGATTCACTACAGTCCTCAACAAATTCAATGTTGAAATGGATCCTTTGGAAACCTTGACTATCAAATATTATACTTCAATGCCATTTCCCTTTATAGGCGTGTTCATTAAACAAGCTAGAAAGGTTTCCTTAGCCCATAATTTTGATGAAGTTAAAGTTGTTGAGAAAGAACTAATTTCTTTAGATAGCCACCATACATCTAAAGAAATAAAATTGGATGGGAAGAAGCCCTTACTCTTAGCTAAATCTCCTAAGAAGAACCCAAGGACCTAAACAACATGGTTAAATTGGTAAAGAAACTTTCAAATGAAGTAGTAGACCTTAAGAAGAACGATGGGGAAGAGTCTTCAAAGCCTAGGCATTTCCGTCCATTATTTAGGAGGAATGACAACTTGCCAAAACCTATGGAAGTCTAAAGTTCACTCTAAATCTGAATGACTTTGGGATGGACAATTTCTGGTCATATCACCAGTAGAACCATTATGAGAAAACATGTCTGCAATGGGTCAACTCTATGACCTTGGTCATTAACTAGATATTAGATCAACAAGAGAACGAAGATAACTAGACCAAGGAAGTGGGAAAAGAAGAAAATACCAATGACACCACTTAGTAATCATCCATGTTTCTATGGTATTGGTGCATAGATTCATGTTAGCACCTAGATTTATAGTGCCAAAATTTAAAAACGCGTTGTTGGAATATATTTGTTCATGTAGTGCATTGATCAAAAAGTATAAGGCGCTACAGAATGTGCAGAGAGAATAGTGCTCACGGAAAGCCAAGTTGTTATTATATTTGCGCAATCATTCTCACCAACAAACTCAACACACCCAAATGGAGATCTTGACATTTATATTCCTAAATCCTAAATGTGCAAATTATGAAACTCATTGGTGGGAGATTGTATGATGCATTATGGTTCATGGAATGGTCTTGAAAATGATGTTTTTGCAGTTATCAAGCATGTCATGAACCAAAACCAAGTATCTAAATTAGTTGTTGATGAGGATTTTTGTTTCAAAATTGGGTTTATTTAGTGCTCTCGAGCATATTAAGGTCTTAATTATTAATTACAAAAAAACTACAGGGTATTACCCAATCTCCAATTTGTAACATGCCACTAAGTCCAAACATAGAGACCATCACCAGGGAGCTAATGCATCAAGAATAGCACCCATATATGGAGTACCCATGTCAAGGAGTCTATTATAGTGCACTACGCGTCGAGTAGTTCTTGAAATGGTGTAATATAAAAACATATAAGGATTTTGTTTTCTCATGCATATGGGATATTTCCCACTACACAAAAATTCAAAAGCCCAAATGTCAAGTGTCATCCAAATGCCAAGAGTTGAACACCTCCAAGAGTACAGGTCAAAACCATAGTCATTACATAAGAGCTCGAGCCCAAATTTAGGTGACAAATTCCTTGTGGAAGAATTGACCTAGTCTTTTGTGCAAACGACAGATCCATCAACTCTAATGGCATGTAAACAGAGGAAAGCCCATGGGAAAACTATTGGAAGAAGAGAAAACAAAACAATTTTGGGCAGTGGATTTCGGGCGCATTTTCCAGGGAAATGAAGAGACATTTCAGAAAACCACAACATCAATTAGGTGAATCGCAAGAAGATTGACAAAATTGTGAGCGATTTGAGAGATATCATTGTTTCTATGAAGGGTATTTGCCCAGATTTCATGTGCATGGCCAAATCTGCAAAATTCCAAATGAAAATGGTAATACAAATAGCATTGTGTCATCTATATATGGATCAAATTTTTATACAATTCTCTCCTCTGATGTGAACCATGGTGGTTATAAAATTCTTGGACCATATTCAGGTTGTGTTGGTAGAAGTATGTTTTCTATTGGGTTATCATGGTTTTCAACTTAATGTTTCCACAATATCACCTGGTGGGTTATTTTTCTATTATATTAATCTCTTTGTATGGAAACAAGGATCAGGATAGCCTCTCTAAGAACATGATGGAGCAGAACATAAACATATTCTCAACTCTTTGATGCCTGAATTACCATAGCGTAGCTTTAACAAGCCATTATCTTCTTCCTCTGTACTAGTAGAAGAAAACACCAATTATGTGTCATTTACAAATGTTGACATACTTGAAAATGTGCCCATCAGTCACATGATATATATCGATCTCAATCAACCAGCTACAAAAGAAAATCCATGTGAAGAAAGGGGTGAAACAGGAGAAACATCAAAGAATAAGAAATATGGAAATTCGAAGAAGATCATTAAGCATATCGAGAAGCACAATAAACATCTCAAAAAAAAAAAAAATCAAAGCTACAGAAGAGAATGAAAAAGATGGTGGAGAAACATAATAAACTCTGTGATTTTTCTCAGAAATTAATGAAGAAAAATAGGAAATTGTATTGGATTGGCAAAGTGCTCAAGACAAAGTGGCTTTAGGAAAATCTTAAACATCCTGCTCAAATTTGAAGAAAGTTTGGAGGTTTTGCAGGTCTCAACAGTTTTTTTAAATAAAGTTTTTTGAATCATGATGGAGAAATGTGCACTACATAAAAGCCATGTTTTCTGCAACACCCCTGTTTTGGAAAGACTTAGATGCACTACAGAAAATTTGAAGTCTGTTTTGCGACAGGTTTGAAGACCAAATCAATCTAAAAGCTATGAGATTTCCTCCTCTACTTTGTAGGAGTCAAATATATGATCCATAAAGAGGGGATCCTAACCTAGAAATTAGTGTTCTTGTTCCATAATTCGATGCAATTAGTTCATAATTGTTATTTTCTCAGTATATCGATGTAAATTCATAACTGAACCTATTTTTTGGGATCTTAGATCTAATTTTGTATTTCTTCCTTATCTATAAAAGGAGAATCAAAAGATAGGGAAAGGGTTTAGTTTTGGGGATTTGAAAAGAAGAGAAAGGTCTGAGAAATTGTAAAGGAGCTTAATGCCAACAAGATTTTGTACTCAAGAAATCAAACATCGTGATGGTTAGATTGTCAACCTATGTTTTTCATTTGCTTCTCTTATTTGAAATGCAATGGGAATTGTTGCAAAGCATTGATTTCTTCTTGATTCAATGTTAAATTACTTGTTTCTAGAAATTTTCTTTCAAATATTTGTTTCAAGTTTAAGATATTATTTTTAACTTGAAAATATTCCTAGCACAAAAAAATAGATTGTTGGCTTGTATTCTATGTTTCCCCTATTTTTATCCCATTTCCAATTGTCTATTTATCTAATTTATCAGTGTGAATTCCCTTGACTAAATGAAGTGTTGTTGATTATTCAAATTTGTTAAAGATTGTGAACATAACTTATAACTTCCTAACCTATCCAACCTACTTGATCCACCTATCAACCAAACCAAATCATTTCAATAATTGAGGTTCCCTATCTTTTACCTATAACATTATAGTGCAAACTTTAGGGATAACAGATTCATATGAGGAACAGATTGAAGAGGTTTCCATAGGGGACACATAAGTCATAAAAAAAATTCCCCGAGATTACAACTTACACAAAAAGAGTGTTTTTCCCAACACTCTTCTCCCCTAGAAAACCATCACTAGTCTCACAAAGATAACTCCTCCCACTCCTACTCAGAAACCAAGCACTTCGACCCCAACAACAACCACTAATAAACCCAACACTCCATTGGCCAACCACAAACCTAGCTCCTCTCAAACAAACAAGAAATCAAGCAAACCTAAAACTCACGCTTTGGAATATAAAGTTATTGAATATCTAAAGAAAACCAAAGCCAACATATCCATCTATGATATATATGCACTTCCCCAGCAATGAGATCTTATTATTGACACTTTTAATTCCAGTGACTCTTAGAAGAAGACCATTGATGGCCAGTCCCAATAGCACCGACATATGTATGGAAGAACGCCTTCAAGTCAAAAGAAGGTCATTTTCAATGGTCGTTCATGCCCTTTGGTTTGACAAATGCTCCAACAACTTTTATGAGGATGATGTATGATATCCTACGACCTTTCACCAATAATTTTGTAGTGGTGTATCTGGATGACATCCTCATCTATAGAAAGACTTGGGTGGAACACTTGCAACATATTCAATAGGTTTTTCACACCCTGCGACAGCACAAACTATATGCAAACTTGAAAAAATGCTCCTTTGGCATGGACAGGGTCCATTAATTAGGCTACATCATTGATGAGAATGGTGTGCATGTGGATCCATCCAATATCCAGGTCATCCGTGATTGGCCAGCCCCAATCACACTCACTGAACTTAGGAGCTTCTTGGGCCTCGCCAATTTCTATCGCAAGTTCGTGTTGGGATTATCTCATATCGCATGGGCCCTCATCCAAGTAACCAGGGGTGGCTATAAGGAAAAATTTGTGTGGGGTTTGTCCCAACAACAAGCCTTCGATGACTTGAAGAAGCGTTTGTGCTCATCCCCAGTACTTTCATTACTGAACCTGCAGCATCCCTTTGAGATCGAGACAGATGCTTCAGACTATGTTGTGGGTAACGTTCTCACTCAACACGGCCAGCTCGTGGCATATCATAGTGAGACACTATCAGTTGTTGTCTGTAAGTACCCTACTTACAAGAAAGAAATGTACTCCATTGTGCAGGCCTACCTCCAATAGAGACATTACATTCTTGGGAAAGAGACAGTCATACACATTGATCACAAGCCACTACAGTTCATGCAGACCCAAGGCAAATTGCAAAATGGTCGCCATCAGAAGTGGTCCATATACTTACAACAATTCCACCTCAACATCAAGTATGAAACATGAAATACCAATCGAGTTGTTGATTTCCTTAGCCAACCTCCATTCATGACACTCACCACGGTGCTAGACTCTTGCAGCCACGAGACCTCCGGATGGCCCCACCTCTACAAGACAAACCCTGAATTCTCCACCACCTACCAAATGTTGGGCACCAAATCAATGGTCGATAATTTCCATCTTCAGTACGGGTTGTTGTGCCATCTGGGACATCTCTACATTCCATCAAGCGAGCGTGTGAAGCTGATTTTGGAATCTCACTACAATCAAGTGGCAGGACACTTTGGCATCGAAACGATAGTGGAAGTGTTGCAAAAAAATTTCTACTGGCCGAAACTTCGACAAGATGTTGGCAAGTATATCAGGTCCTACACTGCCTGCTTTATTGTGAAACCGACCACTAAGAAACAGGGCATGTACACCCCTCTGTCTACTCCTGACAGGCCGTGTGAATCCATCTCAATGGACTACATGTCAGGCATCTCGTCCACAAAGAGGGGAAATGACTGTGTTTTTGTGGTTTTTAATCGCTTTTCTAAGATGGTGATTCTAGCAGCCTGCAAGAAGAACATCACAGCAGAAGCCACTGCCAAGATCTTCTTTGAATGCATATGGGTACATTTTGGGATCCCACAAACCATTATCTCAGACCATGATAGTCATTTCCTCATCACATTCTGGTCGAGCCTCTAGTCACTGTTGGATACCAAGCTCGCCAAATCCACTGCCTTCTACCCCCAGACAGATGGCCAAACTGTTAGAAAAACAGGACCACGGAGCAATAAAATAAAACAAATGCAGAAACAAAACACAGAAGACACACAATACAAGAGAGACACAGATTTATGTGGTTCACTCAGTGTGGGCTACGTCCACCAGAGAAATTTCCAGGTCCTTCCTTTATTATTATCCAGCAAATGAAGGGATACAACCTATAGCAAAACCCGCTGTAACTTCCTCTTCTTTCTCTCACAGTCTCCTCTCTCAGAATACAATATTCTCCATCATCCATAGCCGCAATACATTTCCCTCATAAAAGAGGGTTGCCTTCTAGGGAAAAAACCCTAACATAATCTCTACCGTTAGATCTGCAACCTTATAATGAATGGTCCAGATTTACAATGAAATTACAATATACTTTTACAAGGCAATTTTTGCTCTGGGGGCCCGCTTGCCCCCAGACCCCGCAGAGGGGGTACCCCCCCTCTGCACTCCCCCACGTGGAAGAGTGTACATACTTCTGGGGTGTAAATACTTCATGGGGTATAAACACAGCTGAAAGCAAGGACCTCTGAATCA
>SNQJ01S0000665.1:602576-625125 GCA_010110895.2 Picea sitchensis | reverse complement strand
TCGAACCAGGAACCCTCTTTTCCTGCGAGTTACCTTACGCTCTGATACCAGTTGTTAGAAAAATAGGACCGTGGAGCAATAAAATAAAACAAATGCAGAAACAAAACACAGAAGACACACAATACAAGAGAGACACATATTTACGTGGTTCACCCAGTGTGGGCTACGTCCACCAGAGAAATTGTCAGGTCCTTCCTTTACTATTATCCAGCAAATGAAGGGATACAACCTATAGCAAAACCCGTTGTAACTTCCTCTTCTTTCTCTCACAGTCTCCTCTCTCAGAATACAATATTCTCCATCATCCATAGCCGCAATACATTTCCCTCATAAAAGAGGGTTGCCTTCTAGGGAAAAAACCCTAACATAATCTCCACCGTTAGATCTGCGACCTTATAATGAACGGTCCATATTTACAATGAAATTACAATATACTTTTACAAGGCAATTTTTGCTTCGGGCTTCGCCCCCGAACCCCCGCTGGGGGCCCGCTTGCCCCCAGACCCCCCAGCTGGGGGGATAGGCCCCTCGGACCCCGCAGAGGGGATACCCCCCCTCTGCACTCCCCCGCGTGGAAGAGTGTACATACTTCTGGGGTGTAAATACTTCATGGGGTATAAACACGGCTGAAAGCAAGGACCTCTGAATCAGGAAGATAATCAGGCTCCACAACCAACACAAACTGAGGTCGTCAATCGGAGGATCATACATATCCTACACATATACAATTCAAAACACCCCCTCACATGGGATGAGATTCTTCCCTATGTCCATCATATCTATAACCAAGCCCTACATAGCTCAACTGACCACAACCCCTATCATGTGGGGTTGGGATTCCAACCATTGGGCCCCATGGATGTTTCACTACCCCTGGCGACCACCTCGGTCGAATCGTCCCTTGCTCCACCAGAAGATGAAAAATCCACCCGGTTCATTGAGTGGATCCAGCACATCCGCCAACAAGTTCAGTATATTCTACAGAAGTCTAATTCCAAGTACAAGCAACGCCATGATCAACATCGAGTGCCACACAAGTTTTAGGTGAGCGACAAAGTTTAGTTGCACTTGCAGAAAGAACGGCTTACAGGGCCCCATCAGAAACTTCGCCCACTCCATTATGGGTTGTACACCATCACCAAGGTTTTGGGTGGCAATGCTTTTGAGCTCAACATTCCCCCTTTCCTTGGTCTGCACCCAGTCTTCAACGTGGCTCTCCTTCAGCCATATTTCCCACCATTATTGGACACCTCAGAGATAGCATAGCATTTGACACCAACAGAGCTCAACCTTGACTACATCCAACAGGAATCCAGTGATCATATTGTGGACACATAGATCAAGGGCACTCTACAGCAAAGGATCCAACTTTATTGAGTCGTCAAAGAAGGGCAACTCCTGCACCAAGGCAAGTGGCTCACCCGGGGCCAAATTCAGCAGAAATTTCCTCATATGATGGGGGAACTCAACACAATGGAGACCATTTCTTCCTAAGGAGGGAGGATTGATCTAGGTTAATATCGGTGGCCACCCACCTATTCCACTGGCTCGAAAAATAGTTTTCCACCTTGGCAATTTTTCAACAGTTTTTCGGGTTCCAAACTTTCGGGGTCGTTTTGAGGCCCTAGACGATATTTTTGGGGATTTGGGGCCCAGGTGAATTTCAAAGGCACTCTCCTTGGCCAGTTCAAAATCATTCTTATCGATTATACCTTTCCAACGAGATATTGTGCGCCTAAAATGGAGATCGTATGCAAAAGTTATGACCCCGAGAAGTTGATGTACTAATTTACCCAAACGGGGCCCACATGACTTTTGGTGCTTCATCTCCTAGGGTTAGGTTTTTGGATGTCTAGGGTTTTTGAAATTTCTGTTTATTGTAAAAATGCCTTTAGATCCTCATTATAATCATATTCTTGTGAATGAGCGCAACCGTCACATCTCTTCTCAGAGATAAGCCACCACAATTCCAGCGAGCTTGTTTTCTATTGCATTTTACAGTTATAGCTTATTTCCTTATTGAATAGAAAACCAGTTTTACTGTTTCTATGTTAGTCTGTGTTAAGCATATTTTAATAATCTCTATTCATTTTGTTTTTCTCATAAAATCTGTATCCGCCTCTTCCTTGCATCATACAAAATTTTCTCATCAAATTATGCACTTGTGAAAACTATTGGACCCACTCTTTCTCCCTTGGGTCATGCACTACAAGTGTTTTTGTTCTCAGAAGTTTTATGTTTAGAGATATTTTTGCAAGAGATTTATGGCTTCACCCAGTGTGTCGCCATTTGTTGTGACATGCATCAACACCTTCCATTTTTTCTTGTATTCTTGTTGATAAATCATTTTGATAACCAAGAAAACGGGACCCCTCCTTTATGACTTGGGAACCTCTTGTCATATTGAAGACACTGCTCGTCTTCTTGATCTTTGTTAAATGTCTTCCCATTCTCCTTAGATGAAATTGATTTATCTTTCAAAGATTTTTCTGGTTGGTTTTGACACTTATATATTTTTGGTGTATCAAAAGAGTTCCCATGAACTTCTCCAAAACATCTTAGGAGTTTGTAAGAACATCCTTGGTACACACCGATGGAATTGCCACAAACTTCTCTGATACACAAAGCACCGACTGAATAACCCCTTAAAAGTTATTTGATATGCAAGTTTGACCACTAGATGAGTTAATGATATCACCTCTGGTACAACTGGAAGAGTTCCCACAAACTCCACTGGTGCAATTGGAGAAGTTCGTAGTAACCCCTCTAACACATCATGTTCTTTGTCAACGCACTTTTCATTATCCGCTCCAGTGCAACCAGAGGAGTTCCAACGAACTTCCCTAGTGTGATTGGAGGAGTTCCAAACAAGCTCTTTGATGGACCAAAACCTTTCACTGACGTGCTCCCTCTTGTCATCTGAAACCACGCACCCAAAAAGGGTTATAAAATAAGAGGTTTTGTTTTCATTTTCCCCATTCTACTTTCATAGATATTTGTCGAGAGAAGAGAGAAAGAAACTATCATGCTCACGAATAGAAACCTTCTGAAAAGCTCATCTTGCACATCTTCAAGCCTTCTTTACATATCCATGTGTCGTTCCTTCTAGGTAAGCCCTAAATCTTACCTCACTTTCCATTTTATATATTTTCATGGTTAGGGTTAGGGTTTTTCACTAGTATACGGTAACATTGAACCCATCCATTGGCTTTCCATGCCCATATTCCACCAGTTTACTCCTCTTTCCCGAGGCATGCCCAAACTATTCTATTTTATCTGCATAACCAAATCGTTGGTCAAACCCCTGGACTACACCCCTATGATACCTTGGAAAGTGTCATGTGAGTATGTTCTTTTTACATGACCAAGCCCTAAACCAATTACATTTAAATGGTCTCAAGAAGCCAAATGGCCTCCCCATCTCTCTATAACCTTAGTCATCCAATTCTTCCTGAGTACCCATGCCATTAACCCAATTTTTCATGTGCCTTTGTTATACGCTGTCAAAATCCCTAATTCAGACCACATAATCAAATTGATGGCTACACCCCTTCACAAGCGTATGATATTTTCAAAAACCTGCTTCTGGCATGAGTGTGATCAAACCTATGGTCGAAGCCCTATCTCCAAGCCAAGCTTAAACTTCGGCCCAGTGAAACCTTGGTCACCTGCGCAAACCTTCAACAAAACACTTAGTCAAATTTTGATCAAGGTCTTATCGTCAAAGTTTGTGTCAACTCTGCCAACATATATTAACAGAGTTTCTAAGGTTCAAGTTGGTTATATTTCCTCATTTTGACAAAGTTTCGAACAACTTCACCAGTTGTATTTCCCCGTTTCGACGAAGTTTCGAACAACTTCACTGGTCATTATGTTTTCAATTAGTGTGATTCTTAACATCATCACCAGTGACATACCGTACCTTTTCGACAGACTTCGCCACAACCTTTCTGATACTCATTTCTTTGTATCATTGTAGTTTACCTCAACTACGTCAATATCATTCCATTGCAATAGAAAACTTCCCATTAGTACCTCTGATACATACCGATGAATTTCCCATTGACTTCCCTGATACGTGGTTTTTCTCACCGACTAAGTTTTTATGAATGTCTCTGATACACACCAAAGCACTTATTATCTTAATCTCCAATCCCCTTTCTTCATGGACTGAGTTGACATCAACTTCGCCAAATCACTTAGATTCTTTCTTGAAGAAATCCATACTTCCTCAAATTATCACCATGTCCCAAATCATCCTATCTTCCTCAGATGATGATTCCCCTCCTAACATCGACTCGAGTGATTCCTCAAGTACCAACACAAGTTTGCATAAACAGATGTATCTTGAAAACAATGTTAATACTTAAAAGAATTAATGATTTACGTGGTTAATGAATTAACATTTTATGTTCGTTGTCATGTCATATTTCATTGTTGATTTGATGCACTAATAATGACTATGTTTGTCACAGATTCAGATATTTCTCCTCCCAAGAAAACAACTAGCAAAGAACCAGCGACAGAGGTTTCCGAAAGAGGAAGATGGTAGGAAGAAGAACCTGACACCCCAGGGGCAATTTATGTTGATGCTACATGAGTCTTGGAGTAAGGGGGAACTTCACTCAAATTGGGTGAAGCTTTCTAGATGTTCAAGAAGTAGAACTTCCCTGTGGAAGTTGAATATCAAGATAAGCTCAAAATCTTCAAAAACATCTAGAGGTCAAGATTGCATAGGGTGGCGTCTCGTGAAACAATTTTCCCTTGTGCAGACACGATCTCATAGATCCTCAAGAATGTACACATTGAAAACCAATATATACTCAATGCTTTGGCTTCCCCTTTAAATAAAATGTCTTCTATAGTTTAGATTGAGAGTGAGTGCATAACCAAACTTTATCCTTGAGAACTGCAACTCATTGAACCATTATGTTTTCATTGTTGCTTCTAGTTCACCACCCACGTCCTCGTGTCATCACTGACATCCATGACACCCATAGACATCATCCCAAGAAGTAGAAATTGTAATCCTAATATTGCCTAGACAAGGTTGGAATATGTGACCCCTATTAGGGAAAAAATCTCTTTAGTCAACAACTGAAACACTCGCTCATCTCATCTCTTTGGGTTTTGGGGGGATTATTTCTATTTGTAATAACCCTCTTATTTCTTGGTTGCTATCTTTCATAGTTTGCACGAAACAATAGGCATTGAGGTTAGCGGTTCTAATCCCTACATTTATCTCTTAAATTTTCAATTTGTTGTTTTATTTTGCGTGAAAGAATCGATAGCATAAATCCATGCACAATGGCCTTCGATTTAATTGTTTCACTTTTGAACTTATAATGCTTTGGATCTTAAAATTTTAATATTTTGGCTACGACGACCTTGGTCCATTAGAATTTCTAAATACAAATCCAAGTTTCTCACATTTGAATTAAGGGCAATGCTTCTCACATTTGTTCTATAGACTCTCCATTTCTTTGTTTTGGTTGCAATTTGTGTCTTTTTTTCCGTTCAAATGCAATCCATATGATATGTTCCCATCTCTTCACGATTGGCTCATGTGCATCAATAATCAGTACCTTTGACACTCTACCCTCATATGTATGATTTGATTTTGATATAAATCTATATAGACCTTGGAAAAATAATAATCATGTCAAGGAATTAAAACTCCAATACGTTTTTCCTATACTTATTTGCATCCTAAAAATAACAATGGCTTAGCTACTTTGCACATCTCCCCCTTATTTATTTATTATTTACCCTCTTTTAAATAATTTTATTTGTCCCCATTATTTTCCCTTCGAGTATCATTATTAAGATTACCCATTTCCCCTCTCTTTCTTATATATATATATATATATATATATATATATATATATATATATATATATAATCATTAATTTACTATTACTTGTTTTTTAATCTTTGTTTTTATTATATCTCATCCTTTTCTTAATTGAAAAAATCATTTCTAATATTAATTAGAAATTAAACCTCCTTAGTTCAACATGTTTGTATATGTCTGAAAAAAGACATCAACATCTAGCAATAACATATTGTATCGCGCTAAGAGCAAAAAGCCAATGATGATCTTTTCTTATGCATGCAATAAGAGTTTGAAAATTGTTTGAAAAAAGCATAAAACTGCTCATGATACAATGGATATGCAGTCAACAATGTGTTAAAAGAACACCAAGAAAGTATATAAAACCTCCAATAAATCACCATGAATTGTGAAAATAACCAAAAGAGACTTTCGAGGTCTTTTCCCTGATTTTTCATATGCCTCTACCCATCTCCAAGCCAACCTTTGAGAGATGGTCAACTTCTTGATTCTAGTTCCTTTCCACATGTGTGAAAGAAGTGTGAGTGAACAAAGAGATGGACCGTTGAATGTTTTGAAAGAAAGGCTAAAGAGAGTAGTTATGATGAACGGTTGTCCCATTAATGCATGGGATGATAAGCATGGAGTTTGCACAAACATTTAAGTGAGAAATCTTGTTTTTTTTGTCGTTTTTTTCTTTCTTTCTTTTGCCAATATGAGAAGAAGTTTTAGAGCCATTAGTTCACTGAAATTGTTTGTAGTTGGGCCCAAGCTAGTGGAAAAAGAGATGGAGTGATCCTCCAAGAGAAATATTATACCCCTAGCCCCATTAACATAATGATTTTCTTGTGTTGTCCCATCAAAAAATGCCCAGGGGATGTCTGAAGAGATATTAGTCATTGGTTTTCTTTTGGGAACATGGTCCTTCTATTATGGAAAAGAATATATAATAGCCAAGCTAGTGATGGTGCAGTGCGAGGGAGAAGGATTACTACCATCAAAAAGAGATTGGCTCCAAGCAAGCCAAATACCCCAAGTTGTAATTAGAGGCAAAGCCTTGCACATTTTGGAATGTGGATTTTCCATCCAATAGTTTAAAGCATCTTCATTGTTGTCCCCTTCCCACCTGCAGAGAAACCCCATGGACCTTTGAAGATCTAACCAAACTATTGAAGTAAAAGGGAAATTTAGAAAAAAGATGGGTGATTGTTTCATTACTCTGTTTACATAGATTGCATCTGCCCAGACCATTGAAGTTTCATTTTTGGACGTTGTCCCATGTGGGTTATTAGTTAAGAAGTATAAGCCACATAAACAACTTTGCTTTTGCTGGGAAATTGAATTTCCATAGCTACTTCCCCCACCATGGCGAGGGATTTATCTGGGCTTCTTGTGCCATAGATCGATAGCCAAGACGAAGGGTATAACTCTCAGATGGATTTAGCGACCAAATTAAATGGTCCTCCTGCATTGAGGAATAAGGAAAAGAGTTTTTTAGAGAATTTATGTATCTTATCCATGTATCAACATCTTCCTCTCTCAATCCCACATTCTACCAATTCAGCCATCCATCATGCCCATTATCATAAGCACGAAGCCAGGTTTGATTTAGGTAGAAAAATCCTTCAATTTTTGTAGCCTGGATAATGGGGCCGAGAGGATGTGATTATTTTGGCAACTGATCCATGGGTCTTTCCTGATGAGAATTTTTCTCCTAAGCCAAGTTTCCAAATTAACCAATTTCCAATGAGTGGAAAGGCATTCGGGATGGATTTCCAAACAATGAACCCATTATGCATCCATTTGATTGCTACCTAATCCAATCAATTATGGCATCCTACAGAAAAACATTTTTCTTGGAGGACTTGAGACCACAAACCTGATCCCTCAATTAGCCCCCAAACATTCTTGGATACCAAGGCTTTTGAGAAGAGAAAAAAAAATTATAATCCCCATCCTCCAATATTTTTAGGAGTGGCCAATTTTTTCCATGATGCAAGGACCAGATATTTTTTATCCTCCAACCCTAACCAGAGAAATCTGAAAGAGACGTGTTTTATTTTGCCCAAAATTCCTTTTGGCATCCAGGCTATGGTAGCCCAATACACGAGAAAGTCTTCAAGGACTTCCTTAACCAGAACAAGTCTTCCATCTCTAGAGAGCTAGTAATTGCACCAAGCATGAATTTATTTCTCCCCTTTTGCAAGAAGCCACAAACTTGTAGTCATTGCTTTTAGAATGAAGGCAAGATATTTCAATCCCAAACTTTGATCACTGATGTGCATATTTAGATGCTAGGTGAAGTGAATTCTTTCTTGATCAGATAGACCCCAAGAGGAGAGGGAATATTTTTCCAAGTTGATTTGCATACCCATCACATGGAAAAAAAGTGGAAAGGAGATCTTTTAAATGGTCCACAAACTGAAGCTTTCCTTCACAAAAGATGAGTATATCATCAAAAAAGAGAAGGTGTGAGAGAGAAAATCTAGGACTTATAGAAATACCTTTGAATAAACTAATAGAGATAGTGTTGTGAATCATCCTACTCACTCATTCCGCTACCAAAAGAAAAAGGAGAGGGTAGAGAGGGTAGCCTTGCTTCAGCCCCCTTTCTACTTTGAAAAAGGGGGTGGCTGAACCATTTATCAAAACTGCAAATGAAGTTGTGTTGATACAATTTAGGACCTAGGACACAAAAGAGTGTCTAAATTTGATCTGGAGGAGGGTTAACCTGATATACAACCAGCTTGCACGGTCAAAGGCTTTTGAGAGATACACTTTTAGAGTGCCATCCTTGATTTTCCTAGTGTGAATGGAGTGGAGACCTTTTTGAGCCAAATCTAGATAGTTTCATGGATTTGAGATGTTCTCAAAAACCCAAATTGCTCCAATGAGATGTTTTCAAAGAGGATATCCTTCAGTCAGGAGGCTATAAGCTTTGAGATGATTTTGTAGGTACTGTTACATAGAGAGATGGGTCTAAATTGGTTAAATGTGCTTGGATTATCATATTTTGGAATTAGTTCTATAAAGGTAGCATTAAAGGCTACCAAGACACAACCCGATGACTTGGAGCATTCCACCATCCTTAGAAGGTCATCTCCAAGGAAGTAAAAGCATTCCATAAAAAACTCCAAAGAGATTTTGTTTAGTCTTGGGATTTTATATTTTTGGAAACTTTGCAACACTCCCATAAGCTCTTGTTTTGTAACTTCAGGCATATGGTTTTCATTCTCTTTGGGGTTTATGTATGTTGGGAAATGACCAACAACATGTAGGATAAACATCAATGGTTGCTCGACGATCTTCTTGAAACAATTGTTTGAAGTGAGTCATGCCCACATGTGCAATTTCTTCAAAGGAATAGACCTTTGTCCCATCAAGTTTGTGAACACTCCATATGGTGTTTATGGATTTCCTCTGGTTTGAAAATTTATGAAAAAAAATTGTATTTTTGTCTCTAGCATGTAGCCAAAGAGCTTTGCATTTTATTCT
Source organism: Picea sitchensis (assembly GCA_010110895.2). Classification (NCBI taxonomy): domain Eukaryota; kingdom Viridiplantae; phylum Streptophyta; class Pinopsida; order Pinales; family Pinaceae; genus Picea; species Picea sitchensis. Next base: position 615,797 of record SNQJ01S0000665.1, on the reverse strand, counting down.
CCACTCTTTTTCCTTATTTAGGAGAATTTTCCTTATGTCCTTCTCAAGAGATTTTAGCTCTTCTTGTATATGTTTAGTAAAGGGCTCTTTGCCTTCCCTTTCTTACCATGGTTGCAGTTTTTATTCTATGTCATGAAGTTCCCTCTGCCTTCTTTCCTTATTCTAGGTTATTGCTACTCCTTTGGCTGTTTTTAATTTTTCAAGGAATTGGAGAGAAGAGGACTCCGGAAGGTCGAGATTGAAAGGCACCCACGACGATTTAATGGCTTTCATAAAAGATGGTTCCTCCAACCATCTGGAATTTAATTTAAATGGGATAAGGGGATTGTGTGGAGCCACATCAAGAATTATTGGACTGTGTGATCTGAGTCCCCACCGGGAGAGACTCATTGGCGAACTCTCAGATTTTCTTCTAAGGAGGAATCAGAAATAAAAAAAAACCGATCAAAGCAATTTTAAAATATATTATTAATAAATAAATAAATTGATATTTTATTATTTATTTATCATTTACTTTTATAAAATTACTTTACTTTTATTATTATTATTTTAAATTGTATTATTAATATATTATAATTTTTCTTTTTATATATTATCATTTATTTATCACTTTCCCTTCTTGGTTACTTTAACTTTTATTATTCTTGTTTTAACTATATCAATTATATTTTTTTATTTGTTACTTTAACTTTTATTATTATTGTTTTAATTATATCAATTATATTATTTTGTATTATTCATTTAGCATATTCAATATTTATTATTTAGTTTACTTTTATTATTATTATTTTAAATTGTATTATTAATATATTATAATTTTTCTTTTTATATATTATCATTTATTTATCACTTTCCCTTCTTGGTTACTTTAACTTTTATTATTCTTGTTTTAACTATATCAATTATATTTTTTTATTTGTTACTTTAACTTTTATTATTATTGTTTTAATTATATCAATTATATTATTTTGTATTATTCATTTAGCATATTCAATATTTATTATTTAGTTTTTTTTCTTTTATATTTATTCATTCTTATCATTATATAACTTTTTTCTCTCATTCATGATTAAATTTAAACTTCTAATAATAATAAATCGAGTGTTTATTTTAAACATTAACACTATTTCTAAACTTTAATAATAATAAATTGAGTGTCTATTTCAAACATTAACACCATTTCTAAACCTTAATAATAATAAATTGAATGTCTATTTTTAACATTAACACCATTTCTAAACCTTAAAACTACATATTTTATTACAATCTAGGTCATACTAGAGATTTGAAAGATGGTATTTACCTATGATAAGATAAGAAGTTTCTTAGAATGTTTTTTAAATACATATAATTTGGACATGACATTTTATAATTATATTATTTTTCATATTATATTTGAATAATTCTTATAAATCTTTTAAAATTGAATATTATATTTAAATAATTTTTATAAACTTTTTACAATTGAAAAAAATGTTTTCTAAATTTTTTAATACATAATCATATTTTCAATTATATTATTTTTCATATTATATTTGAATAATTCTTATAATTTTTTTTAAATTGAGTATTATAATTAAATAATTCTTATAAATCTTTTAAAATTGAAAAAAATGTTTTCTAATTTTTTAATACATAATCATATTTTAAAAGATGATATGTATATCTAATATTTAAAATTATAAAATACAATGATCTAACTAATTTTCCTTATTTATTTTAATATTATCAAATTTTATTTAAATAATATGAAATATTTAACAACTTATTTTAATATATAAAATTATAAAATACAATGATCTAACTAATTTTCTTTATTTATTTTAATAATATTAAATTTTATTTAAATAATATGAAATATTTAATTACTTTTTTACTTTCCATACATAAAATGGAAATCATACCAATGACCCCACTTATTATAAATTATCAAATTATTATAAGAAGTTGAAGTTATCTTCAATGTTTTTTTCAAATCAACCAAAACCATATTTAGCATTGGTAAAACATTTCTATTATCTTGTATTGATTTATGAAGTTGAAACCTAAAGGTGAAGTGGTTGAACCTTCTAAATGAAATCTCCTTATTAAATTGATGAGAGGACTAAAATATTTATTTTGTTTTTTATTTAAATTATATTTATAAAAAAAAATTATATATATTGGAGAATTATGAAAGACACCACTTTACACAATAAAGATACTATTAAAAAAACCTTAAATCAAATTTTAAGGAGAAAATGTTGTGTGATAAAGAGTTAGAGGAAAAAAGAAAATTAATGTATTATAAGGATGTAATCAACTCTAACCTAGAAGATCCAAATGTAATGAACAAAATAAGCATATTAGATCTCATTTTCAAAATATTTGTCACACTATCAACCTTCCTAACCTCTTAACTCAACAAAAGTATGGTGATCTTGGAAAGCTCATTTAATGTTTTTCGAGCACAGAAACAAAATTCTAAAGAATCACAAATAAGCACTTACCCTCTTAAGATCTGATAAACCAATTTGATCTTAGTGGACACATTGAAATTAATATTATTATTATTATTATTATTATTATTATTATTATTGATAAATATTATAGATAATATATTAATATGTGTAAATATTTAATAAAAATATATATAATTTATTAATATTTTTGTAAATTTTAATAAATATTATTAATTTAAATCTATGATATAAAAATAAATAATTTTTGAAAAAAAAACCTAGTTATTAATAATTTTTTAATTATTAAAAATAAATTAATTAACAAAAATCATCACTTAAAAATATTTGTTACAATTGAATATATTATTATTATTATTGGATTTATTATTATATAAAAAAATTATATATCTAAATGTTTGTATACAGTACACCCTATCTCATCTACGACAACCATATTTAGGCGATAATTAATTATTGTGAGCTTAAGAACATTGAGCTGACTTGAGAAGAGCATATAACAAATTCATGGTCCAAGGTAACCTTATATGGTATGCTTGTTTGTAGTTTGAATTTTTTTTGTGGTGGACTAAGCTTGGAGGCTGATTGAATTGAGAAGCGAAGCTATGATTCATGTTGTGGTGAAGTATATTTGAGTTTTGTTTTAGTTTTTTTTGTTTCTTTTCAAACCCTACAGTTGATCCAGGTGGATATCGATGGCCACCCACCTTTTCCAACTCACTCAAAACATTTTTCTGGCAATTTTGGTAATTTACTATTTTTAGCAGTTTTTAACTTTCGAGGCCATTTTGAGGGCCTAAATGAAGTTTTTTCGGGATCGAGATTCTCAAAGATACTTGAAGGCTCTAATTGAGCCCCCAAAATGAATCTCCTCGATGATACCTTTCCAACAGGATATCATGCGCCTAAAAAAGAGATCGTATGCAAAAGTTACGACCCCGGGAAGTTGATGTACTAACTTACCTAAACGAGGCCCACATGGCTTTAGGCGCTTCATCTCCTAGGGTTAGGTTTTTGGATGTCTAGGGTTTTTGACATTTATGTTTATTGTAAAAAGGCCTTCATATCCTCATTGTAATCATATTCTTGCGAATGAGCGCAGTCGTCGCATCTCTTCTAAGAGATAAGCCGCCACCATTCCAGCAAGCTTGTTTTCCATTGCATTTTACAGTTTCAGCTTATTTCCTTATTGAATAGAAAACCAGTTTTATTGTATGTCTATTATTCTGTGTTAAGCATCATTTAATAATATGTATTCATTTCGTTATGCTCATAAAATCCAGATCAACAGTGAATCAAGTGCACAAGTTCCTTATGTAACTCTTATTTTTTTACTTTGCTTTCCAATATGAGAAATTCACCACATATACCAAAATATCTTAATGTGGGGCCTAGAAAAGTAACTCTAGATACTCTATATGAACCTATAGAATCATCAGAAAAACATAGAGAAGAGAGAGAAGTCAAATAAATGCTTGATAATAAGGTTAGATCCTTAGAAGACAAGATTCAGACACAAATAGACAATAGAATATTAGGGTTGGAGAATCAATTGCAGAAAATGGAGGTTAGATTAAAAGAAATGGAAAAACAAAGCCAAGAAAAGAAACAATCAAGCTAAGAATAGGTCAAAAAAATCATAATCACAAGCTAATTAACAATTTGGCCCTAAATAGTTTGGAATGTAAATTGGATATCAAACTCATCAAACAATAAACGAATAAGCTCGTAGAGTTATACCACGAGCGTAACAAAAGAGCCTTGAACCTCATAATTTTTGGTATAAAAGGGAAAAAAGATGAAGACATGTTAACAATAGTCAAGGAAGATAAAACATAAATAACAAATTGAAAAAATTGGCCTCATAGAAGCAAAGAGGTTGGGAAAAATAATTGAACATAAAGATAGGTTGATCCAGGTTAAGGTAAGCTCTGATGACCATAAATATGGCATACTCAGTAAAACTTTGAGCTTAAAAGGGTTGGGAATATTTATAAATGAAGACCTCATTTTAGAAAACCAAGATGAATTAAAAGGAAGGAAGTTCAAAAGGTAAAATAATTCATGAAGGAAGGAAAATGGGTAATAATCAGGAATTGAAAAGATATTATTAGGGATAGAGATCGGAAAGATAATAATAAATAGGAATTTGGGACACGTTGGATCCTCTCTTGGGATTGTTGTGGCTTTTTTTGGAGTAAAGGACCTATATTAAGTTGGATCTGGAATGAAATCGACATTATATTTCTAGTTAACATTTTAGAACATGAAGAATCCAAGGTCCCTAACATAGAAGGATTTGTATTGTGGTTAACATGGAACAATAAATCCTCCCATAGAGGGATTGGAAGCATAGTTTATTATATAAAAATGAACATTTCTCTTCGCATTCAACTTCATAAGAAATACCATCTCAATCAATACATATGGATGCATATTTTGTATATTAATTTTAAAAAGGTGTATATAACAATTTATTATTATGTGCCTATTAATTCTACCTTTTATAAGAAAAAAAATCTAGATAAAAATTGTCGGGCTAAAAAAGATTAGAACAAGATATGTACATTATGAGAAATGAAGGTAGTATCATCTTTATAGGAGACTTTAAAGTTAGAACCAGAACTGATCAAGTTATTCTTTTAAGCAATGATCCAACCCTAATCTTATATGGATAGAGGAGGACCTTGTTTTATCTAATGGATACAATAAGAATTTTGAAGACCTACTGGAGATTTTGTTTAGTACTGAGCTAATCAAGCTTTTCACTTCTCAAGATATAATAATTTGCAATGGTCTAATGAAGTGGTTGAAATCTAACCAAATGACTTGCATCCATGGGTTGAGCAGCATTGTTGTGGAATATGTGATAATAGGTATCCCTATATAAAACCAAATAGTAAATTTTGACATTTTAAATGATAGAACTTTAACCATAAGTCTAAATGATCATGAGCCTTACTCTAATCATAGACCTTTAACCATAAGTCTAAACCTTGTTATGCACAAAAGCCCCATTGAAGAGAACTCTAATAACCAAAGGCATTTGCTTTTTGACAAAATAAAGCTAATATTTTCTTAAAGGAATTAAATAGTGAATTATGTCTCCTATCATATAAGAACAATGTTGAAGACCTCTATCATAATTTTACGACAATCCTCCTAATTTCATTAACAAATTTTCTATCAAGGTGTCGTGTAAAAAAAATCAGAACAACCAACCCTTGGTATGATAATGAGTGTAAAATTGCTATAAACTCCATTTGGGATGCTTCTAATGAGTCCTTAAAATCCGATAAGATAAGTAGATACAAAGCCCTAATTAAAATGGGAAAAAGGAACTACATAAATAGAAATTGCACCTATCTTTAAGCTAGATCCTAGTAAATTGTGTAGGCAAATTCTAACTCGTAAAACTAAAGAAAATAATATGATTCCCCTAATGAACTAAAATTCCTACCTTAAAAATATTTATGAATCCACTAATGTCATGGACAACATTCTAAACGTTTCTACATAAAATGAATGTTTTTCTATGGATACCATAAAGTTTAGGGTTAAGCGACTCACTAAATGGAAAGATAAGGACATCGAAGTATACCAAGATGGAATCTTAAAAATTTAAGGATCTATCATCATCCCTCACATACACAAGCTCTTCAATTTAGCATTCAATTAAGTTTCCCTAAATGCTAGAATCAAAGCCTCATTGTACCTATTTTAAAAAGTGTGGATAAAAGCAATCCCTCTAATTATAGGACCATTCTTATCAGCCCCATTTTAATCAAGCTATATGGAAGTATTAGAAAAGAAGATCAGCATATGGCTAGAATGCCACAGAAAAAGAGCTAAAGGCCATGCCGGATTTAGAGGTTATCATTCAACTGTGGACCACTTTGTTGTGTTTACGATCATTGCAGAGGAGTGTCGCAATAATAAAATCAATCTCCTTTGTTGTTCCATTGACTTTGGAAAATATTTTGACATAGTTCCCAGGACTAACCTTTGGATTAGGTGAGAAGAGCTAAAAGGTCATTTCGAGTTGAGAGTTGTTGCAGTAAGGTTGTATAAGAACATTATTGCCAAGTTTATGAACATTAAGGAATGGTCAAAAGAAATTAACTATAACATAAGAGTCAAACATGGTTGCATGTTGTCCCCTACTCTTTTGGCATATACATTGACAAGTTAGAATATTTTTTGGAAGTCACAAGTTGTGTCATCTTGACTCTCGTTGATATTGTGATCATCCTTCTTCTTTTATGTTGATGATATTGTTCTTATGGAAAGGAGTACCTATGACCTCAATAAGCAACTAAGAATCCCCAAGGACTTATTCTCTAGTATGGATATGACTATGAACACCGACAAAGTGAAGGTTATGATAATTAAATCCAAAAATATCACCTATAATACTTTTGTATATGAAAAAAATAGCTTGGAGGAAGTGTCTTCATACAAATATCTTGGAATAGATATCCATTGGCAGCTCAATTGGAACTATAGCATTCAGAAAAGGATAAATGGAGGGTAGAAATATTATTATGGGCTTGAAAACAATTGTAAATTAGCATACCTTTGGCTCTAGGATAAGAAAAAATTGTCTTTGGGACTCTTGTCACTCTTATTATCTTATATGGATGTGAATTTTGGGGACGAAATATCTCTAGAGATTACTAGAGAAAGATAGAGCCGATCCAAAATAATTTGTCTTATAATCTCAAAATTAAAGGAAATACAACCTATCATATCCTCTTCATAGAAGCGATCATTTCCCTCATTGAGAGAACGACTATGATTAGGTACTTAATGTACAAGAATAAGTTAAACAACGTGCACAATAAGAGGTTCCCCAAAATTGTTAGGACATTTAGACACTTAGGAGTTAGTAAGATCTACTTGGTATATTGTGTCGTTAGGTAAAAGTGTGTTTTCTAGTGTGTTTCTTTAGTATGCATTTGTAGTTAGGAAATCCGACGGTCACGATATGTTCTCGACATAGAGTGATCCGACGGTTCATACTCTCCTTGATCTTAACGGCCATTGATCTGTGGCTTAACACCTGATTGGTCCATGATCTCTATTTAAAGAGCATGGAGGGTCATTTGCCGATGATCGATTGTGAGAAACTCTCTTGTAAAATATCTCTGCAATATTTTTCTTTGCATTAATAATCTGCTCCAAGTGGTCGCGTTGGTTGGGGTCGTGGATGTTTCCCCGTAGGGGTTTTACCACGTGAAAACATCGGTGTGTTGATCTTTGATCTGGTTATGTGAGTGTTTACTAAAGGTGTTTGTCCTCTGTTGGAATACCTGTGTTTTCGAACATGGTATCAGAGCCTGTTTGAAGATCCGCTCCTGTTGTAGATCGATATAGTGAATTTGAGTTGCCTCATCTCCATTTTCTATCTCTTCCGTACATTTATGGGCTGAGAGGACTATTCCATTGCGTTCGGAGCACTTGTTTCATTCAGGAACACTTTTCGTTTCACTCGAAAAGGTTTCTGTTTTCCAAAGATAAGGCCATTACAGTCAGATCCGAAGGTATAAAGTTTGAATACACATTTTTTTAATTTTTTGCAGAGAATTTTTTTGGGTTTTATTTCGGTTTTGTATTTTTTATTTCTGGGTTGCTACTCTTTTAGATCTGCATATGCTCTTTACCCCGCGCCCTGTGTGATCTCGTCAAAGAATAAACATATAGGAAAAGGTGCATCTTCCGGGTAAGCTAACCGAGATCTAACCCTTGTTGTCATCGAGAAGTGAAATTTGTTTCTTGTGTGAAAAGAGGTTTCTTTTAGCACGCTCTCCAAGGTTGTCTTCCACAACAACAACAACACCACCCCCAATCCTCCTTCTGAACATTATAATATGTTTTGCTAGATCATTTGGTTAAAAGTTGCCTTATTAAGTAAGAGGTCTTGAGTTCAAGTCTCTCTTTTGTTACCTTTTTTGAAAAAGTTATGCAAAAATTGTAAAGTGTATTTCACTTCAAGTATAAAAGTGAATCACTATAAGTAGCTTTAATATTTTATTTTAGAGTTATTTTGCATGCAGCCTTTTTGTTATAAGGTAACTTCATTGTAAAAGTGATCCCCACTTCTCTTTATAAAAGTGGGTCACTTCATAAAGCAGTTTACACTATCACGTGGTCATTTGGTTACCATTTATGTATTTTTTTAAAAGGGCATAACTCTCACATCGAAAGTCGAATTTCAGTGCCGTTTTTTTTAAAACCGCATAAATTTTCGATCTCTTTCCATCTAGATCATTAGTTTCAGTTTTTAAATCCACATTATCTACATATTTAATATGGCTTCTACAAGTATTGTCTTGCTTACCAACAACAACTACTTCCAATGGAAATCTCATATGGAAGATTTATTAAGAAGTAAAGGCTTGTACCGGATTACCTTGGGAAAGGAAAAAGCACCCACTGATGTTGATAAGAAAGTCAAGTGGGATAATATGAATGACGAAGCACGTGGACTAATCGGAATTTCCATCTCTCCTGATTTAAGGTACCACATTCAAGACATTGATGATCCCGAAGAAGCTTGGGAAAAGATTGAATATGTGTTTGGTAAAATCAATATTATTCGAGCACAATAGTTAGAAAATCAAATACTGACCTTGAGTCCAAGTGATTTTTCTTTCCTTGGAGACTATCTATCTAGGTTTAAAACACTCAGAATTTTATGTGAAGAATGTAAGATAAATATGGAGGCAGAGCGTTGCATCTATCTTATTCTTTCTAAGCTAGGTAGTACATATTATGTGTTTGCATCTACCTTTTATGCCATGAGAGAGGCTATAGGGGAAGAAGCTTATGAAAAACCCACTCTTGAGTCATTTTGTGCTTCTTTGATTCGAGAGGAAGATAAGCTTGTACAATTTGGAGTGATCAACACTGCAGGTCCCTCCAACAAAGCCTTAGTTTCCCAACAAAAAGATAAACTCAAGTATCCCAAGAAGAAACATCCTCACTACAATAACAAACAACATAAGGGTCCCAAACTTACTCAGACAGCTTCAGCTCCTACTGGTGACAAAGGAGCAAAATATAAAAGTAAGAATACTAATAGACATTGCAACTTTTGTGATAAAGATGGTCATGATGAGTCCAAATGTTTCAAGACGATGGTAGCGATGAAGAAGCACAACATCAGTATTGATTCTACTTCTTCTTCTCATGGACATGCACTTTCTGCTTCTGGTTTCGCCTTCAATGCAAATTCTACTTCTACTACTTCTTCTTCTGATGAGTGGCTTATTGATTCAGGAGCATCTTATCATATGGCTAAGGATAAAGCCATATTTTCTGCCTTAAATGAATGTAACACCAAGAAAATATTTGTTGGTGATAATAGATCTCTTAGTGTTATAGGATCTGGAACAGTTCAAGTAGATAATGGTCATTTCAATGATGTATTATGTGTTCCAAGTCTTTCTTGTAACCTTCTATTAGTATATCAAATCACTCATTTAGGTGAAGGTAAAACTGTCGAGTTTTCACCTCACCAAGTTGTAATCAAGGATCTAAAAGATCCTAAGCATGTTCTTGCAACTGGAATTGCTAATGATATTACCAAGTTGTACAAGTTTGACAACTTTGGGTCATCGGCTTTTTCATCAATTTTTGTTGCTCATAGCGATGACTTGAGCAAACTTTGGCATGAGTGGTTTGGTCATCTAAACTATCACTCATTGCAACAACTATGTAATCAACAGATGGCGACTGGTCTTCCTCTTGTTTCATGCAAAGATGGTGTTTGTGCCGGTTGTGTTCTCGGAAAACATCATCGGGACAGTTTTGACAAACGTGCCTCTTAGCATGCCTCGGGTCCTTTGCAGCTTGTTCACGGTGATTTGTGTGGTCCACTTTCTTCTCCCTCTTTTTCTGGGTGCAAGTATTTCTTAACTTTCATTGATGACTTTTCCAGACGTACTTGGGTTTACTTCTTAAAACTCAAGAGTGAATTTTTTGACAAGTTTTTGGCCTATAATGCCCTTGTGGAAAAGCAATATGGACATCAAATTCAAAGGTTAAGAACAGATAATGGAGACGAATATGTGAACAATAATTTTACAAGCTACTGCACTACACAGGGAATCCAAATGCAACACATTGTTCCATATACACCACAACAAAATGGTGTTGCTAAGAGAAAGAACCCCACATTAAAAGAAATGGCTAATTGTATGATCCAATCTAAGGGATTAAGTCTAAAGTATTGGGCATAAGCCATTAATTGTGCAAATTACATAGTAAATCACACTCCCACAAAGGCTCTTAAAAATATAACACCGAAAGAAGCTTGGACTAAAATTAAACCAGATGTAAGTCACTTCTGTGTATTTGGTAGTATAGCATGGGCTCACATTCCTGATGAGAAAAGGAAAGCATTGCAGCCTAAAAGTGAGAAGTGTATATTTGTTGGTTATTCTGAAGATGTCAAAGGTTACAGACTTCTTCAATCACATTGTAATGAAATTATTATTAGAAGAGATATTAAATTTGATGAAAATCTCTTGGCCTGCGAGCCTAATTCGGCAATTGTGCCTTCTTCGGCCTGCAAGCCATCTTCGGTGTTTGTGCCTTCTTATGATTTGGTTTCTTCTTCATATGATGACAATGAGGATGAAAATCCACCTCCTCCTCCTCACCCTCCTCCAAATGAGTCCTTTGAACCCGAACCAGCACTAGCTCCATGGCTTCCTATATGGGTCCGTTCAACACGTGAAGCAGCTGGTGACCTTGTCGGTGATCCTTCAGATCAGCGTCAGACACCTTCAAAGTTCCAGAGAGCCTCTTTTCTTTTGGCTTAAGTTTCAGAAACTCATGATCCAGATACATTTGCAGAAGCTTCAGGTCATCTAGATTGGGATACAACAATGAATGAAGAGTATCATTCTTTAATGGCAAACGATACTTGGGATCTTGTACCTCTTACAAAAGGAAGAAAACTGGTTAGATGCAAATGGGTCTACAGAACTAAGTATGCATCAGATGGAAGTGTTGAAAGACACAAGGCTCGGTTAGTTTCCAAAGGATTTTCCCAAGTTGAAGGAATTGACTATAATGAAACCTTTGCCCCTATAGAAAAAATGAANATGTGCATTTTCCTTCATGTCCAAATACCTTTATCAATCTTGCGGTCCAAAACCCATGACTAGGGTTGACATCAATGACAACAATCAATCTTCCAACAGGTTATTCTGAAGATGTCAAAGGTTATAGACTTCTTCAACCACATTGTAATGAAATTATTCTTAGAAGAGATGTTAAATTTGATGAAAATATCTTGGCGTGCGAGCCTAATTCGGCGGTTGTGCCCTCTTCGGCCTGCGAGCCATCTTCGACGTTTGGGCCTTCTTCTGGTCCTATTTTGGTTTCTTCTTCAGATGATGGAAGTGAGGATAAAAATCCACCTCCGCCTACTAACATTCCTCCATATGAGTCCTTTGAACCTGAGCAAGCACTATTTCTACCACTTCCTAGATGGGTCCGTTCAACATGAGAAGCATCTAGTGATCTTGTCAAGGATCCTTTAGATCAACGTCAAACACATTCATAGTTCCAACGAGGCTCTTCTCTTCTGGCTCAAGTTTCAAAGACTCACGATCCAGAGACATTTGTAGAAGCTTCAGGTCATCCAGATTGGGATACAACAATGAATGAAGAGTATCATTCTTTAATGGAAAACAATACTTGGGAACTTGTACCTCTTCCAAAAGGAAGAAAACTTGTTACATGTAAATGGGTCTATAGAACTAAGTATGCATCAGATGGAAGTGTTGAAAGACACAACGCTTGGTTAGTTGCCAAAGGATTTTCCCAAGATGAAGGAATTTGTCTTCCCCAGTCTAAGTATGCTTGTGACCTTCTTCGTCGCTTCCACATGGATGATTGTAACCCAACCCCTTCTCCCTTCCAATATGGAGTCAAGCTTACTGCCACCTGTACTTCTCCTGAAGTTAATGCCACCTTGTACCATCAGTTAGTTGGTAGCCTCTTATACTTGACTCATACCCGTCCTAATCTTTCCTTTGTTATTGGTATTGTTGTTCAGTATATGCAAACACCCCATGAAATCCATTTGAAAGCGGCTAAAAGGATACTTCGCTATGTCCGTGGTACAGTTCAGTTCGGGATACATTACAGTTCAATGGGGACTCCTTTATTGGTTGGTTTCACTGATTCAGATTGGGCCAAGGACCCTGATGATCGGAAGTCTACTGCAGGTTATGTTTTCATCCTTATTTCAGGACCTGTCACTTGGGCCTGCAAGAAACAATAGCCTATTGCACTTTCTTCAGCAGAAGCAGAGTACCAAGCAGCGGTAAATGCAAGTCAGGAAGGCTTGTGGCTTTGACAGATCCTTTCAGAGTTTGGATTCGAGCAGCAACATCCGACCAGCCTTTGTGCGACAATCAAAGTGTCATCTAGCTCACCAAAGAACCAGTTCAACATTAGCGTAGAAATCACATCGAGCTACACATGCATTTCATCAAAAAACTCATTCATGATCAAGTTATTAAAGTGCTCTTTTTCCCTACAGAAGATCAAGTTGCAAACATTTTCACAAAGTTTCTTACAGAAGCGAAGTTCTCCAAACTTCGATCTATGTTAGGAGTTCAGGAAGTTGTCATTAAGGGGGGATAGGCTCTAATGCCTCCTTCCTTCTCCTATTGTGTCGCTATTGTAAATCCTTCAATCCTATCCCAAGTTGTTCTTAAGGGGGGATGTTAGGATATTTAGA
>SNQJ01S0000665.1:543481-602427 GCA_010110895.2 Picea sitchensis | reverse complement strand
TTCAGGAAGTTGTCATTAAGGGGGGATAGGCTCTAATGCCTCCTTCCTTCTCCTATTGTGTCACTATTGTAAATCCTTCAATCATATCCCAAGTTGTTCTTAAGGGGGGATGTTAGGATATTTAGACACTTAGGAGTTAGTAATATCTACTTGGTCTAATGTGTCGTTAGGTAAAAGTGTGTTTTCTAGTGTGTTTCTTTAGTATGCATTAGTATGCATTTGTAGTTAGGAAATCCAACGGTCACGATATGTTTCCGACATAGAGTGATCCGACGGTTCATACTCTCCTCGATCTTAACGACCATTGATCTGTGGCTTAACACCCGATTGGTCGATGATCTCTATTTAAAGAGCATGAAAGGTCATTTGTCGATGATCAATTGTGAGAAACTCTCTTGTAAAATCTCTCTGTAATCTTTTTCTTTGCATTAATAAACTGCTCCAAGTGGCCGCGTTGGTTGGGGTTGTGGATGTTTCCCCGTAGGGGTTTTACCACGTGAAAACATTAGTGTGTTGATCTTTGATCTAGTTATGTGAGTGGTTACTGAAGGTGTTCATCCTCTGTTGGAATATCTGTGTTGTCGAACAAAAATTGCTTCAAACTCTAGCCAAAACCACCAACACTTCAAGTGGGGATGGCATAAGGATACCAAGCCTTGGCTAAATAATTGGAGAATAAAGGAAGAAGTCATTATGTAGAATATATCGATATTATTAGAAATATCATTACATCTAAATTTAAGAAGAATATGTGGTGCAATAAAGAATAAGAGAATAAAAGAAATTTAAGATACAATAAGGAGGTGGTCAATCTTAATCTAGAAGATCAAAGTTATCTCTTTGTTTTGACTAACATAAAGAACAAAATCAGCATTGTTAAAATAAGAACAAAGTTTACAAGATGCATAGTGACACTAGGCGTTGGACAATTCCCAAAACACCGTGGGGGAAAAAATATGTCATCTTTGTGACACTAAGAGGGTCGAAGATGAAAAACACATTCTCGTAGAGTGCCCTACATATACCCAAATTAGATCACAATTTCAAAATATGTGTTACAATACCAACCTTCCTAACCTTATGTCATGAAAACTGTAGTGATCTTGGAACACTTCTCTTAATACTTTTCGAGCACGAGAATAAAATTCTAAAGAAAACTAAATAATTTCTTACCTCTAAAGTTCAATAGACCACTTCTAATTTCAATGGACATAAACCACCACAATCATAATATATCATATTTTAAAAATATATATATATATATATATGTTTGATTAACCATTATTTAAACTTTTTTTTAATTCAAAATTGATAATAATGTTGATGTCCTCCTATCAAATATGTGCTAATAAAATGGGGATAATGATAATAAAAAGGTTAGAAGAAAGGTTTGTGTGTAGACTTCAAAGGAAGCATAAAAGACAAATACAAATGAAATCCACCAAACAAAGTTATAGGGATCGTCAAATGGTAAAGAGGAGGCCCATGATTTTTAAAATCTTGCTTTATCATTTTATCATTTAAAGTTAAAATTAATAAACATACCAATGAAATCTAAGGAAAAGTGATAAAGATCCTAAAAGAAAAAGGAGGAAGTGAACTTTTAAATTTTGTTTTTTAATATTCAAAGTTAATATTTAATAATAAATCTTAAATTTGTGTTGTAATGTTAAGTGAGTAATATGTATATTCATGGTGACTTCGTTTACAACTTTGTTTTAATAAATGATTGATGAATAAGAAATTGAGTTGGAGGTAAAGTTTACCTTTCAAGGTTGTAATATTTAATAAAGGATTTTGAATGAAGTAACGTTATAATAAATTTTGTAATTTTTATAATATTATAATATTTGTATTTTTTAATATATTAGGTTAATAGTTAAGAATATGTGTTTTTTTTTAGAGGTTATATGTTTAAATTTAGAGGAGGGGGTCTATTGTCCCACAAATAAAGGGATCTCATACACCAATTTGGTGTATGGCGTGGCTTTGACTTTAAAAATAAATGATTATCATTAGTAGTATTAGTATTAGTATTATTAAAATATCTGCATCAAAATTTATAATATAGTATAATAATAAGATTTAAATTTGTTATAACAATATAGTTATTATGAGTATAATATATTACAACAACTCTTTCTATTTTCATTAATAAATTCTCTATCGAGGTGTTATGTAAAAGGAATAATAGACAACCAACCCTTGGTATGATAACAAGTGTAAAATTGCTAGAAAAGTCATTATGGATGCCTTTAATGAATCCTTAAAATCTAATAAGATAAATAGATTCAAGGACCTAATTAAAAGGGGGGAAAAGAACTACATGAATAAAAAGAAATAGAAGCTTTTGCACCTATCTAAGCTAGATCCTAGGGGATTCTGGAGGCAAATTCTGACTCGTAAATCTAAAGAAAATAATATGATTCCCTTGAAGGCCTGGAACTCCTACCTAAAAAATATTTACAAGTCCCATATTGTTGTGGAAAACATTCTAAACATTTTTATAGAGGATGAAGTGTTTTTTATAGAAGACATACAATTTGAGGTTAATTGACTCTCAAAAGTGAAAGCTAAGGACATCAAAGGCTACCAAGCTGAAAACTTTAAAATCAGAGGGTCTATCCTCACCCCTCACATACACAAGCTCTTCAATTTAGCAGTGAAGCAGATATTCCCTAAACCTTGGACTCAAAGCCTAATTGTCATTATCTTTAAAAGTGGGGATAAAAGAAATCCCTCTAATTATAGGGCTTTTATGATTAGCCATGTCTTAGCCAAACTATATGGAATTATTTTGGAAAAGAAGATCAACATATGGCTTGAGTGCCACGGAAAAAGAGTTAAAGGTCAAGTCTACTTTAGAGGATATCACTCAATTGTTGACTATTGTGTTACACTTAGGATCATTATAGAGGAGTGTCACAATAATAAAAAAATCTCCTTTGTTGTTTCATTAATTTTAGAAAAGATTTTGACAAGATGCCTGAGTCTAACCTTTGGAATATGTTAGAAGAGCTCAAAGTTCCTCCTGAGTTGAGAGCTACTACAGTAAGGTTATATGAGAATGATATTTCCAAGTTTAGCAACATTGAGGGATAGTCAGAAGAAATTAAATGTAATATAGGAGTCAAGCAAGGTTGTCCCTTGTCCCCTACCCTCTTTGACATATACATTGAGAATTTAGTATATTGTTTAGAAAATGTTGGTTGTATTGGCCTGACTCTCGATAGTATAGTCATAATCCTTTGTCTTTATGCCGATGATATTGTTCTTATGGCGAGGAATCCCTATGACCATAATAAGAAAATAAAAATCATCAAGGACTTCTGCTCTAGTATGGGTATGACTATGAACACTGACAAAACAAAAGTTATGATAATTAAATCCCAAAAGATCACATACATACTTTTGTATATGACAACAATAGCTTGGAGGAAATTTTGTCATACAAATATCTTGGAATCGACATTCATTTCAAGCTCAATTAGAACTATAGCATTGAGAAAAGGATAAATGGAGGGTTAAAAGCTTATTATGGGCTTGAAAACAATTGTAAGCTAGCAGACCTTTGGCTATGGGATAAGAAAAAAATCCTCTTTGATACTCTCATTAGTCATGTTATCTTATATGCATGTGAAGTTTGGGGATGTAGTATCTCTAGAGGATCTTGGAGAAAGATAGATCAGATCCAAAAGAATTTTATCACTTATAATCTCAAAATTAAAGGCAATAAACCCTATCTTATCCTTCTTATAGAAGTGAGTATTTCCCCCATTGAGAGCATGACCATCATTAGGTATTTTATGTACAAGAACAAGATAAACAACATGGATGATGAGAGGCTCTCCAAAACTGCTTCAAAATCTAGCAAAAAACACCAACGACTCAAACAGGGATGGTATAAAGATGCCAAGTCTTGGTTAAATCATTGGGTGATATAGGAAGATGTCATTCTGCAAAATACTAATATTGTTAAAAATATTATTACATCTAAATTTAAGGAGAATGTGTGGTGTGATAAGAATTAAAGGATAAAATAAAATTAAAATATTACAAGGAGGTGGTCAAACCTAACCTAGAATACCAAAAATATCTCTCGGTTTTGAATAGTGTAAAGAAGAAAATTAGCATTGCTAAAATTCAACCCAACTCCCATGAGATGCATAGCGAAACTGAGCATTGGACAATTCCCAAAACACCGTGGGATGAAAGAACATGTCATTTTTTTGACACTAAGAGGGTTGAAGATGAAAATCAATTTCTCTTAGAGTGCCCTATGTATACTCAAATTAAATTGCAATTTCAAAATATTTGTCACAATCTCGACTAGGGAAAATTTTAGGGGTTAAATTTTGCCCATGGGCTAATTTCCCATACTTTTTCCCAAAAAAAGATTCGTCATTCTAAAAATTGTTCGTCCAAATTCTATAGGACAAAATTATTTTACCTTAAAAATCGCCAAAATTTTATAAAAACTATATAAAATCCTTAGAAAATTGAATATTTTAACAAAAATATCACCAAACATTTATAGTTGACATATAAAGGACTAGTAATATTCGCCCAGGTTTCTACATTTCAAAACAAATTTTCATCCTTAAAATTATCCTTGATATCGACCTTCCTAACCTGCTAAGTCATCAAAACTATGGTGATCTTGGAACGCTTCTCTTAAAGCTTTTCGAACACATAAATAAAAATATAAATAAATCTAAGTAATTTGTTACCTTTTTCAATGACTGATAAACCAATTTTGGTCTCAATGGACACTAATCATCACCATCATTATTTACAAGAGTAGAATTTGGATAAAAATAACTGTACTCTATCTCACAATCATTTGAATTAAATTCAATTAATAAATTATTTCCACAACTACTAGAAAAAAAATTAGAATTTGGTCTACTTATGTATTAATATTTATACAAAAAAGTTAGAATCATGGCAGTCTGTGATTCATCAAAAAGAAGATTGAATCTCAGACTCCTTGTCATGTTCTTCAGGATGTATATTGTATTAGACCTATAACACTATAATATACATGTTGACTTTCCTTTTAACTTTCTATACATTTTTGTAGATCATTAAAATTGTCATACAGTCATATAGAAATCTAAAATATATAACCAACTAATTATGCTATAATATTTCCTAGGAAGAACAATAAACATAACAAACAAAGTAGCTAAAATAGCTAGGGTGGACTAAGTTTAGACAAGCATGGATCAATAGGATGCAATGGCCCTTTGTCTTTTCTTGACGGTTTTTTCTCATTGTTTCCCTCGATAATAACTGGGTTGGATCTGGTTCCAACTGAGTCTGAGATGTCTCTAACCTCCATTGTTCCCTCCCATGATTTATGATCCCATGCAATAGCCTCAAAACTTAGCTCAAACACCAATCAACATAACATAGTGAATTTGGCCTCTAATCTTAGCAGTTTATCTCGAACCTCTGGTTGTTGGAGCTCTAGCTATTCTAATTTAGTAACAATCAACGTCTTTTCCATCTAGTAAAATTCCTTTACCCTGAAGATATTTGTGTCCCACGATCGAGAGAATTTTGTTTCCACCACCCAACACTGGAATTCATCTTCAATTTATTGCTTGGAAGTTTGACTCCACTTCTTCTTCATCGTACCCATCAAATCATCGATCTCCTATTGGATATTATCATGGGTATAATCCTCATATTTTTATTTTTATGCTAGCAACGTGTCCTTCTCTGCTCTTGTTCCCTGGAACTCAAGCTTGTCTTTTTCCTTAGCCTGTGACGATTCCTTGGCTTTCCTCCCATACCTCTACCTCATTGGTTTGGGATTCCCTGAGTCCGACAAGTGTCCCATCTTGTCTGCCCCTTTGTCTGGGTGTTTTCGTCGAAGTTTCTATCACTTGAAATCCTCTAAGATCCACATAACATAGACACACGACGACTCTTATGCCCGCCACAGAGTTGTTATAACAACACACCCCCTAAACCATTGTATGCTTCCACGTAGTCTCAATATGGCTCCAATACTCTCTCGATTTTTCTGGGTCTGCATCCTCTCCCTAGGGTCCACCAACAACATGTATAATTATGCAGATAGAGTCATAGACATGGAGCTCCCCACTATACATCTATGTTAGCTTCATCATGCATGCATCGACAATCCTCTGCCCTCCATCTGGTAGGGCCATCATTACCCTTCTCTATCACTCGATCCAAGAAAACCATTACCCACAAATACTAAAATTAAGTTCAATTAACAAATTACTTTTTTCATTAAATTTACTCATTATTTAATTTAAATATTCATTAAATAATGTAATTTAAATTTATGTAAATATTGTAAGTTCTAAACCTCACTTCCTACAATATGTCAATGTACTTTGAAACAATGATGCATCCATCTCCTTATAATGATGCATGTTTATTCATAGTGATTCCCTAAGTTTAAGAGCAATTATTTTTGTATCTTATAAGGATGCATGTTTATTCATAATGATTCCCTAAGTTTAAGAGCAATTATTTTTATATAAATTTTATATTTGATTGTGAGGTTTTATTGACAATCAATCCCTAAGTTTAACTCAATCATTTTAATATAATTTATATATTTTATCTAAAAATGTAGTGTGTTGGTAATCATTGAAGAAAATTAAAAAAAAAAAAAAATGCTCAATGTAAGCTTATAAATTGTGCATATTAATTATTTTGGTTTTTTTTTTTAAATTATATATATAGTGATGGTGATGAAGGTTAAATCAACTAAAATTAATATTGGTGGATCGGATCTTAAGAAAGGTAAAAGATTATTTAAATTTCTTTAAAATGTTACCTGGTATAAAAGCATTAGGAGAAAAGTTTTATGATTACTTTAGTTTTGATGATTTGGAAGGTTAGGAAAGTTGGTATTGTGACAAATATTTTGAAACTGATATGTAATATGGGTAAAAGCATGGCATTTTATGAAAAAATGATTTTCATCTTCAACCTTTTAGATATCTCAAAAATAATGTTTTAGAAATTCTCCAACTTTTAGTTTCACTATGCACTATACAACTCATAAGAATATTTTATAATTTTAATTTTTTCAAATATACTATTTCACAAACAAAATATTTTATATACCACTTTAATATTAAAACAATGTAATTTAGGTTTAAATTCACCATAAAAATGGAAAATGGATGGACTATCCTCCTAAAAAATTTATACAATTTTATTTAGTGAATATATGCAATTTCATTTAATAAAATCAAACTCTTTTGTTATAAATTTGGGCACCCATTGAATTTAACCTCCCTTTTTGTTTGCCCCCAATTAGAAAAAGATAAAATATTGACTATTGCCGAGTACATATAAATTTTAAAATCTTTATTCTAATTTTTTCTCATTTTAAAACTATTTTTTAGCTTAAACGTTTTAAGAATTAGTTTTTTTTAATGGTCTAAATAATATTTTTATGTTATTTTTTTTTCTAATTTAAAAGTTTAAGAATTGTTTTTTTATTATTAAAATAATTAGAAGCAAGTAGATATTTTTATTTAAAAGTTTAAGAATTGTTTTTTTTATTATTAAAATAATTAGAAGCAAGTTGATATTTTTATTCAAAATTTGGTAAAAAATATTTTAGATAAATGAAATTTCATATATCATATTAACATTATACAATTTAGTTGTATAAGAGTATGGGAGGAGGATGAATAGATTTTTACATTAAAAATAACAATTTGATCAATTTTAAAAGATATCTAATTATTTTACATTTTAGTTTTTTTAATCTAAATCTGACCACATAAATATGCACTAAATCACTATTTTCTATTGTTTAAAATCTATTTTTGAATGCAGAAATAGATTGGACATGCTGAAAAACCCTGAGGCACTCCCATTATACAGAAAGCGGTAGGCTAGACTCAATGAAGGTTCGAAATCCCACAGAAAATTGTTAGATCTGCAGATTTGAGTGATTATTTCTGTATAATCCTAGTGTCTCAAAGGGTTTTTCAGCAGGCTGAATCCATTTCTACATTCAAAACTAGCTTTTAAACAACAAAAAATAATAATTTCATGTAGATTTATGTAGTCGGAATCCTAGATTTATGTCGCCGGATTCCGGCGAAAAAATCCATTTAGTAAAATAGTTAGACAACGCCAGAAAGAGATAATCACTCAAATCTATGAATCTAACAATTTCTCACCAGATTTCAAACAAATATTACCAAAAAATTATTGCCAGAAAAACACCAAAACAAAATACGTTTAAAATATGATACTCAAAATTCTTAAAAAAAAAAGGTGAAAAACTTATACCTTTTTACCTAAGCTTTCTGGAAATAAACTATCCAATTTACTACCGCTGTTGCTCTGTAAAAAGTAGTATACACTCTTCACAAAACAGTGCAACCACTTGAGCAAACGAGTCCGTCGATAGCTTCGGGAAAAAACCGTTTCGGATAAATCCTAATCGTACGCCAATGAAATGATGCTGATTGACTATCCACTTCCTTTTAATGGCGGCTATAAGCGCCTAATCAATTATATAACCACCTAATCATTTATCACAGCCACTTTTTTCTTTAATCGATTTCCATTGCATATGAAAAACAGAACATTAAAGCCGTAATGGGGCCATTCATTCATGATTTCAACCACTATCTCCAGACCGTTGAAAGCATCTAAACCCCACAAGGCCATCCCCCATCAACGGACTAAATTCTCGTCCAACCTACGTAACAACAGTACCTACCAATACAGGCGTAAAAAAACGCCGTACGATTCACGGCAGATAAGGTGACAAAGCAACGAGATTCAGAACCACAAAAAGTACAGGACTTCTATAAATCCGCAGGTGATTTCAGAGTTCACAGATTGGCGCAGAAGATCTGGATTGGGGGGGAAATTCAGAGCAATGGGTTGTGTAGTATCAGCAAAGCTGGGCAACGAAAGTCTTGAGGAAAATGAAACCTTTGACTACACTACAATATTTGCCAACCCCAGCACCACTAATCATCATCATCTGGTGTCTCTCACGTCCACCTCCTATGGAATTCTCAGCAGTGGTAGCCGCAGGGAGGTCCCCAGTTCCAATCCCGCCGAGCCAACAGAAGTTATGGAGACCATCAATATCTGGGAGCTCATGGATGGGCTAGAGGAGGAGAGCCCAAAGGCTTGTCATGATGTAAAAGCGGAGTTTGACAATGTGGGTACCTTGGAAAACAACAGTCAAGTATTGGGTGTCAACAGAAATGTGAAAAGCCTGGGTGCTGGTTCCCCAATGGGTGGGAGAAAGTTCGGGTTCGGTAAGGAAAACGAGAGGCCCAAACAGGGTTTTGAGTCTGTAAAGCCTGCTGGGGTTGTCCCGGTTAGCTCTCTGAAGGAGAGAAGTTTTGTGGGTAGGGACATTATTCAAAGAAAGAGTCCTACGGATGAGCCAATTGCAGACAATGGCTTTACAAAAGGACACGTTGCAGAGAATGTGGGTATGGAGACTGTCTGCCAGAAACAGGTAAGTAAGAAAATTTCCCATGGACCCCTCAAAGACTTGAGAATAGATAGCCCTGTGCGTTTTTCTTATGATAGCTTTAAAGATTGCACTGGGGCTAGCCCTGTGTATAGTTTTAAGGATTGTGATGGGGCTAGCCCTCTGCATAGTTTCAAGGATTGCAATGGGACTAGCCCTACGAGTACTATTAAGTATTGCAATGGGACTAGCCCTTTGTGCAGTTTCAAGGATTGCATTGGGACTAGTCCTCTGTGGAGTCTTAAGGATTGGAACGGAACTAGTCCTATGTATAGTTTTAAGGATTGTGCTGGGACTAGCCCTCTGTTTGATCCAGAGCTGCTGGCTTCGTTTGAGACTTCATTGGATAACTTTGAGGAAGACCTCAAGGATTCGTGGGGTGATGTCCTAGAAAACAAGGACTCTTTGGAGAATTATGAGGAAAAATGCCCTCCTGGAGGGCAGAATGCAGTGGTGCTGTATACCACCACCCTGAGGGGGATCAGAAAGACCTTTGAGGATTGCAACAGTGTGAGATGTGTGCTTGAGAGCTATGGCATCTGCATCAGTGAGAGGGATGTGTCTATGCATATGCCTTTCCGGAATGAGCTCGAACAGTTGATGGGCAGGATTGTCCCCGTTCCAAGGCTGTTCATTAAGGGAAGATACATTGGTGGTGCAGAAGAGGTCTTGCGGCTTCACGAAGAGGACAAATTTGGTGGGCTTCTGGAAGGGATCCCGGCTGATACTCTAGGCAAGGTCTGTGATGGGTGTGGGGGAGTGAGGTTTGTGCCTTGCTTGGAATGCAGTGGAAGCTGCAAGCTTGTTGATGAGGATAACAGTGTGGTGAGATGTCCAGATTGCAATGAGAATGGCTTGATTCAATGCCCCATTTGTTGTTGATATGATGCACCTGTTCAGATTGTTGATTCTCTGCATCAGCAACTCCCCATGGGTCCAAGACACCCTTTGAAACTAGACTATATCACATGATGGATTCTGATGTGGACTGAACAGCCTCAAGGTCCATTAAGAAGAGCACCAAGGGGGGGTGTGGATTCCAAATTCCTGAAAGACATGAATTGTCTTCAGGGGGAGTCTGGATAATAGACTGTAGGAATGAGTCCGAATTAAGGTTTATTAATCATAGTATGGCTTTTTTTTATTATTGAACTAACAGGGGAGGAGCTTGTCAGTAAATATTTTGTGTATTCAGTGTTGCTTGATATTCTGATACAATAGTATGAATCTAGATATGGTTTGGCTTGTAAAGATACAGAGATGTTAATCAAAATCCAGGGCTGATTGCAGCGAGGACTCAACATATTGATTTGCAATAGAACAGTTTGTGACAAAAAAAACCAACAACTGAGTGAATCTTATCTCATTTTCAATGTCTGGGTAGATCTGCCCTTAATCAGAAGTTGCTTGAACTTGCTATCTACCAGGTAGACAATTGAGGGAGTAGATCAAATTTTGACTTTCATATCAATTCCAGAGTAGATCAAATGTTGTTCCACTTTTTTCTGAGAATGTATACGTCTCTTCACTCTGCTAGAGAAATTAGTTTTTTCTGCAGTTTCATGTTTAGATTTTTCATGGGATCCTCTCCGTTGTATATGAGATTTCTATATTGATGTCTAGGTATTCACTGATGGGCAATTTTATCTGCTCAAAACAAAAGAAAGAGAAATTGATTTTAAGCAGTGTCTCATTTGTATTGGTGTGCTAGTTTAATGTTCTTTGCCATAAACTTACTTTATTCCATTGTTAGCTTTTAAAACCAAATTGTTAATAGAGACTGGTGTTAGAATGTGGTGTTTTGATAATATAAAGTGATTCAATTCTCTCGTATGGTTTGATCAAAAAATTAATCTCGTTTCGAGGATGGTATTCAGGTTTCAAAATCATTTCAACAATTTACGCATGTTTCATGTTTCAAAGATATAATCAGGTTCAAAATTATTTTAACAATTTACTCATAAATTAGATGTTTCAAAGATGATAATCAGGTTCAAAATTATTTCAACAATTTACTCATAAGTCGGAGAGGAGAATAACACTCCATCCTACACTAACTAAATCCAATTAACATCAAAATTACTATATATAATCTCTAAATACATTTTATAAACTTCAATACTTATCTGAATCTTGTATTTGAAAACCCTCTTCAATTTATCAATTTTGAATATTGAGTAGTTTATCTTTTATCTGAATCTTGTATTTGAAAACCCTCTTCAATTTATCAATTTTGAATATTCAGTAATTTATCAATTAGACTTTAAATTTTGTGAATATACTTTCTACTGCATATTATGCCTTTTATTAAGTTAATTAAGTATTTATAAACCTTTAAAAATGATATTGTAATATATTATATTTAAGATGTTGATAATGCAAAATACTTTCCTTGATTTCAAAGATCAAAGATCTTTGTATGCATTTGATCTTTGTATGCATTGAACGTATTTAAGCCCAGCCTTTTATTAAGTTAATTAAGTATTTATAAGCCTTTAAAAATGAAATTGTAATATATTATATTTAAAATGTTATAATGCAAAATACTTTCCTTGATGTCAAAGATCTTTGTATACATTTAACGTATTTAATCCTTACATTTAAATAAGTAAATAAATTCTTATATTTTCAAGGATAGAATTTTAATGTTAAAATAATAACAGTCATTAATAGGACTTCTATTTAATATGACTTGTGATATAAAGATATTAGCTAGCAGGAAAGTGAAATAAAAAAGGAGTAATCTTGAGTAAGTAATAATGAAATGATATATTTTAAATAAGTTTATTTTCAATTGTGTTTTGATTTTTAAAATCATGTTCTTACAGTGTTTTATTATTCTTAGTTTTAAAAGTGGTAATAAAAATAACTTTTTAAGTTATAGGATTTTCATAATCAGTTTTTTTTATAGCTAAATTGTATTTATAATTTTCAAAATTATTACTTGATTTTAAATCATTTAGTCATTTGAGATTATTGCCTAAGAGTATTCAAATGATAAAGGTATTTTCTTATGTTGTTTTGTTGACTTTAGAAAAACTTTTAATATAATTCCTTGAAATAACCTTTGGAAGTGATTGGAAGATATTAAGATATTGGGTCTGTTTTGAGTTGAGAGTTGCACTCATAAGGTCTTAGGAGAGTTTTGAAATAACAAAGACAATCTTTTATGTTGTTTTATTAACTTAATAAAACTTTTGATACAACTATTTGAAATAACCTTTGGAAGAGATTGGAAGATATTGGGGTCTGCTTTGAGTTGAGTGTTGCAATGATAAGGTTATAGGAGAGTCATTGTCAAATGTAAACGCAATGAGTGTTGTTCGAATGAAATTAATTGTAATATAGGAATCAAGCAAGGATGTCATTTCCCCCCACTCTTTTTGGTGTTTATATGGACAAGTTAGAAGCATGCTTAGATGAAGCAAGGTGTGTAGACATGGACCTTGCAAGGTTAGCTATCATCATCCTTCTATTTGTAGATGACATTGTTCTCTTTGCAAGGAACCCTTTTGACCTCAAAAGGCAACATAAAATTCACAAAGATTTTTGCACAAACTTTGGGATTATTGTGAATAGAGATAAATCAAAGATAATAATCATCAAGTCTAGAAGTGTCACTCGCCCAAAGCTTGTTTAGCATAACCACAACTTGGAAGAATTCCCTTAATATAAATATATTGGAATCAACATCCATCATAAGCTAAATCAACGGAGACTTGAAGGAAAATCAAGCAAATCTAAGTGTAAATTATAATATGCAATCTTAGAACAAGGAAGACTTGGAGAAAAATCGAACAAATCCAAGTGTAAATTATAATGCACAATCTTAGAATTAAAAGCAATACAACTTACCTCTAACTTTCTTTAAGAGGTGGGTCTCCCACCCATGAAGAGTAAGGCTATGATAAAGTAGGTATTGTACAATTATAAGTTAACTAACATAAAGAAAGAAAGGCTTCCTATGGCACTGTCAAACTTTAATAAAAAGCACATAATGCTAAAGAGAGGATGGACTCAAGATGCTACATCCTAGCCCCATTATTGGGGGATAGTAAAATAGGGTGCTCTTCAAAATATCAACACCATCAATACTATTGTCCCAACTAACTTTAAATAAGATGTATGGTGCTTAAATGAGACTTAGAATAAGAAAAAAATGGTTTAGTACAAAGAGGCCATTAACCCTATGTTAGAAGATCAAAATTATCTCTCCATTCTTGCTAGGTTCAAGAAGAAAATCAATATGCAAAAATAAAAACAACCCATGAGCTTCATGGTGACTATGGGAGGTGGACAAGATCTAAGACATCTTGGGAGTAAATAATTTGTAAAGTTTGCAATTCTAACAAAGATGAAAAACATCTAAAGTGTATGAGATCAAAGTTACAAAAGGACCCAAAATTTCAAAATGGTTACCTACTATTTAAGTAGTTCTTACATTTCTAGCATTATAACTATAGAGCCTACTAGTATAATATAAATTGAGCTAGTAATAAAACTATCTTACAATGCATTTAAATACCTAGACTTGGAAGAAAGCATGCTTACTAAGGGCTTCATGTTGTTTGATGTCCCCCTAAAAGTTGAACTCAAAGGTTTCATTTTCGATTTCCATGTCTCCTTATGCTTGCTAAACTATTTCTTCATTCTTGAGAGCTATTCTAATGGAACCAATAGAAATCTTGGTAAGGGAAACTATAGATTGTGATCTCCTAGTAAGACCCAGGACCAATTCATAAAGCATATTGAAGAATGCTTCAATTTTTTGTATTTTCCTCCTTTGATGGGCCACAACTTCTAATAGCTTTGCATTCTTGGTTCTCTGAGATTCAATTTGACTTGTCATTCTGATGTTGTAATGAGAGAAGGCCACATGTAAATCCTCAATCCGATATGTTCTCCTATAGCGTGCTCTATGAAGGCTTGAAATTTCATAGGGGATACAACCATTGGAGTGCCCATGGACCTACATTCTCTCCCAAACCCTGAAATTAAACCAAAACCCAAAGCTAGAGGTATTGACTTTCGACTTCTAGACTAAAGATGACCAATAGTTTCGAAATCACGGGTCGAGAGCCTAGAGTGCCCATGGACCTACATTCTTTCTGAAACCTTGAAATTGAACCAAAACATAGAGCTAGAAGCATTTCCTATCAGTTTCTAAACTGGAGACAACCAATACTTTTGAAACGAAGGCAAGCCATATGGTCGAGATTTGAGAACGAAAGTCAAATTCAACTAGGAATGCAAACCAAAGTTGAACCATGAGACCCTGCCAGAACTTTGGGTCAAAGAGAATAGGATTAGACCTATAAACCAAAATATTTTAGCATTCCAAAATCACCTGTAGAGACCATACAAAAGAGAGAATAAAATCCCACCTTCCCTACTTCAATCCATCCATGTGAGTTTATTACACATCCCACCTTTTTGCATATTAGAATGTGGAGGAAGTACAGAGGTTCATGATGGATTTATTGTCCCTCCTATCACCTTAAGTTTAACATGCCAATTGTTCACTAATGTTATTTTCATGGATAAACTATGGTTATAAATCTTAATTTCATAAGAGGTAAGAGATGTTGGGAAACCCCCCCATTTATACTCAACATCCCAACTTCTATGTGTTAGAATATGATGGATGTGCTTGTTTTACCATAGACAATATCACTATTGTCACCCAACCATAGGCCCAAGCCACCCTCCGAGAGCCTTAACCTTGACAGAGAATCACTCTAGAAGCAAACCCTAGGCTAAATAGCCAAACAAAGGGTAGTGCACCTTTCTCCAGGGATAGTGCACCAAACAAGAGTTGATCAGATAGTCCAAACCATAACCAAGAGATAGTCCAAGCCAAAATGAAAACTGCTAGCTGCAACAGCTGCAACGGCAGCTCTCTTCCAAACTTGCGCACAAAACTGCCCAACTGCAGTGCGCACAAGTGGTGCTCTGCAATTCTGAGAATGCCTGCCAGAATGAAGACCGGCCTCCTGTATTTATACTAAATCTGGCTGACTGCCTAGGTCAACTTCTCATTCTGGGTACTAATTCTTTAGTTTATATTATTTCCTTTAGCCGACTTCTTCTCTTGGAGACTAATAACCTAATACAAGTCATTCCCTTGAGCCGACCTGTCTTCTAGGGTTATTAACCAATCAATTAGGGTTTCTTCTTGCTTCCCAAAATATTCTATTCTCGTCAGGTTTACACGTAGAGGTAAATACCTCCCACAACTACCATAATATCAACACTCCCTCCTAGCTAGGGAGGTATTGAAGGTAATGGTCTTGAGCAAAAACATACCATTTACCCAGTAGCATCAACATAGTCGTATAGACTATCTCATGACTAGATCATGAGCACCATCATCACCATCAGTGTCATCAGCTGCATCATCTCCCAAAACCATACTCCATCTAAGTAATTAGACATGGTGTTGGATAAGTCACTCACTCCACAGAGTGACACAAGAGCCATTCTTCTAATCTGAACATATGTCCTAGAAGAATAAATGTCCTGAACCATTTTCCATCTGGGAAATCTCTGTCCATTGATCATCCATATAGTTGATAATCATTTCCAACATTGTTGATAGTCTTCAAGGAAATCAGAACAATATCATTCAATAGAACACCACCGTGTCTATCCATAGTAGTACACAACTACAATCCAGTGGTACACTACCACACCAAGTAGCACACAGGTACTTGATCAATGACGTATAGTCACAAACAGTGGAATACATCCACCACAGTAGTATACCTCTATTGTCTAGAGACATACAATATTCATAATAATCATATGATATCAACCTGCACAGAAACATTGTTATGATATAAACTGAATCATCTGGGCCATTCTTCCACTCACATCTGTGAGATCTGGAAGAGCATCTGCCCTCAGAGGGTCAAACATCAATGATGAGTTATATGGACTATTCTTCTCAAGCAAGGAAGAATAATTGTCCTGATTTCTGAGCCTGGACCATTCCCCACCCTGGGTCATTCCTCCAGCACTAAACAAAGTGCAACTTGGAGAGAATGAGTCTGCCCTAGGGAATGTGTGTCCCTAATTGTTGAACCTGGACCATTCCCCACCCTAGGCCATTCCTCCAACACTAAACAAAGTGCAACCTGGAGAGATTGAATCTGCCCTAAGGAATGACTGTCCAGACCATTTCCTAAGGAAATGATTGTCCTGCACCAACCTCCAAAACAGACCATTCTTTGAAACTACTCACAACTTTGAGCTTCGAAAGAATGACTATTCGACGAGGCGGGCTAGTCTTCTTGAGTAACCCTCAAGAAGAGAGACTGCCCTAGACCATTCCCCATGTTAACCACAATGTGAAATCATTGTCTATGGTACATCAAGAATCCATCGAACCATTTTCATTACGAAAATGACCATTCGATCTGGACCATTTTCCGAATTGGAAAATGCATGTCCGTCAGAAATCTCAAATCACTTTCCGAACTAGAAAGGAACTGCTTATCCTGGACCATTTTTTGAACTGAAAAATGACTGCCCATAAATCAATAACGCATCAGTGCTCCCTCCCGACCTGGGAGTCATCTCTTCCTTTTTCAATAGGGAAGTCATCTCCACGAGCTCCAGCTTGAGTACGCAAACTCTTTTATCTTGGATAGAGGCTTTACCAAAATGTCTGCTTATCTGCTCATCTGTGGAGATACATATATATTGGAGAACCACTTCTCTTCTCTGGACTTCATCATGGAGAATGTAATTCTTAATCTCAAAGTACTTTGGTCTTTCTGGAACACTGGTTTTCTCTGAAGGCTCCATATAGCTCTGATCAATATAGTGTGTCATTATTGGATTCATCTTTTGTTCCTCGTTAGCTCATAACATCGTGGCAAGGCTCAAACTGGAACATATCCATGTGGAACTTCTTCTGTCATCATGAGATCTTTGTCATGGATGGACAATCCATCATCCTGATCTTCTGATTAATCATTCTGATACAATATCTCTGTTATAGAAAGTCTTCACCACGCTTTTGTTGTGCATTGGAGGTTCTCCACCAAGTTGTCTTCTTCTATCTTCATACAAGGTTCTATTTTTGGTATACCTCAAAGCATTGAGGTTTCTCTACATACGCTCTTTGTTCAATTATTCTGGAGAACAATATTTGCATTCATTTGATGTCAATTCCAACCTATGGATATTGTGGACGATATAATGACTCATGTAGAGATATATCTGGTGTACAGGAACAAGTAATCATCATAGTCTTCTCCCTCCATCTAGGATAACCTCTAGTTCCAGATCTCGCAATGCTTACATTCATAATTCTTTCATACATTGTTCTTCATCACAACTTTCAGTACCTCTGCTTGATTTCTTTTAGTGAGTTCATATCAGGTTGGTAATCTTGTGATTCTCGATACAATGACTGGTTGTTATGGATTCTCTTTCTTTCTTGGAATCTTCATGTTCTTCCTCATGTTTCTCTTTAGATCTTGGCTCCATGGAGTTTTCTATAGATTCCATGCTCTAAAGATTCCAACTTCTTCCTTTCATTGTAGGACCAGGGATACTTCAAGGCTTCTTTTCGAGGAAGACTTCTTCTAAAGTCAAACTGACACGTACTGCTTTTCATGGCTACTACCATGGATATATACTTTATCATCTTCAATGGATCATAGGATTATCTCCCTCCTAATCCTTGCTTCATGTATGAATGCATGCTCTTCTTTTGGTAATATATAATCGCCTCCCTCCATCTAGGAGAGTCCACGCTTTCGTTTGCATCCTTATTGCCTTCTGCAAAGTGGTACAAATCTTTTTCCAATTTCCTCTTGATTGTTGACTTCTTTCTATCTTTACTTCTTCTAGGTTTCTTTCTAATTTCGGCTTATCTTGCAGCTTGTCTTATAGTCATATTCCTTATCTTGTTGTTCTTCCATAAGTATAATTTCTCTTTGAACGTATTATCTTCTAAGAAATAGATATGCAAGATATGTATCGAAAACATGGTATCTACAAGAACTATGAAGAGTATTGTTACCTTGTCTTAGAAGAAGAAGTTTGTTTGGTCCTGCTTGGATTTCTTTGAGGGTTTCATTTCTTCGCCAACTGATGCTTCATGTGTTTCCTTCCTTTTCTTTAACTCGGGACAATGATTCTTGTAGTGACCATACTTTTGACAATTGAAGCATTGTATTCTTGACATATCTTTCTCTTGATTTGTTCTCTTCCTGGAGCCAAACTTCTTTTTGTTCCTGAAATCCTTGAACCTTGTTGTGAAGGCTTGATTATCGTATTTTTTTTGGAGTTTCTCTTTTGCACTGATCCTTGATTATTCTTGAGCATATCAAGTCCAAAGTTCTTCAAATGTAGGATACTCCTTCCTTGTGTTCATGCTTGGGGAAAATGCATCCCACGTCTTGGGAAGACCATTGAGTACTATGTTTACCAATTCCTTCTCTCAAATGATCTCTTCAATAGCTTGTAGTTGATCTCTCAACTGATATATTTTCACAAAGTATGATGTTATGTTGTCATCATCATTCATCTTCATGTCACGGAGCTCATTCTTCAGACTCATTACTTGTCCAATTTTTCTGACTGAGAAGAGGTTTGTTAGGGCATCGTACATCTTCTTCGATGAGTCAAGATGGGATATGTAGGGTATCAAGTGTTCTTTTATAGATTCCACTATGATACTCATGGAATTGATATCACCATCTTTGAACTTCTCCATAACTACAACGTTTTGCGATTCCTTTTCTTTTCCTTCTTCAAACTCTGGTTCCACGATCTTTCCTTTCACGATATCCAACACTTTATTCTGGGCAAGGATGAGGCCAATCCTTGTCTTCCACGCTCTGAAGTTAGAATCTCCATCTAACTTGTTTTCTGACTTCATAGAGTAAGTCATGGCTGCTTTGACTTGGTCAACCCTAGATTTGACCCAAAAAACAAACTTGAAGTCTTGGCTTGCTGAGAGTACCAGGAGATGTGCTAGGATAGGTTGCACTGGTCTATCCAGAAATTAGGTTAATCCCTTCACTGAAGGTGCCTCAACGAGAGGGTTAGGGTTTCTACAACTGCACCTGCTAGTAACCCTATCGGTAGTGATTTGGTGACTGCTCCTGCTAGAAACCCTAGCAACAGTTCTTCAACGAGCTTAATATCCTTATGGCTATGCTCCCTTCCAGTGGTTAGACTAAATGAAGGAGGTGTGGGTCCATAACCTGTTATAATATGATGGATGTGCTCGTTTTACCATAGACAATATCATTATTGTCACCCAACCATAGGCCGAAGCCACCCTCCGAGCACCTTAACCTTGACAGAGAATCACTCTGGAAGAAAAACCTAGGCTAAATAGCCAAACAAAGGGTAGCACAACTTTCTCCAAGGATAGTGCACTAAACAAGAGCTGATCAGATAGTCCAAACCATAACCAAGAGACAGTCCAAGCCAAAACGAAAACTGCTAGTTGCAACGACATCTCTCTTCCAAACTTGCGCACAAAACTACCCAATTGCAGTGCGCACAAGTGTGCTCTACAATTTTGAGAATGCCTACCAGAATGAATATTGGCCTCCTATATTTATACTAAATCTGGCAAACTGCTTGGGCCGACTTCTCATTCTGGATACTAATTCTTTATTTTACATTATTTCTTTTAGCCGACTTCTTCTCTTGGAGACTAATAACCTAATACAAGTCATTCCCTTGAGCCGACTTGTCTTCTAGGGTTATTAACCAAACAATTAGGGTTTCTTCTTGCTTCCCAGAATATTATATTCTCGTTAGGTTTACACGTAGAGGTAAATACCTCCCGCAGCTACCATAATATCAACACTATGCAACCACCTCATTTGTTTTAAGACTATTCGATCTATTAAAAATCGTCAAAACTTTATAGTATTCAATGGACTCAAAACTTCTCACCACCCCTTGAACTCTATATATCAGTTTGGAGAGGCATGAGTTATAACTAATCAATCGGTTTCACATTGATGGATTATGATTGAGGAGTCCCCTATTACAATTAAGTTTTCAAGTCCCCTTGCTTTGAGAATCTTTAGACATTTATACAATGATAGCACCTTAGTGTGGTGGTTAGAGGATTCACCTAATTTCTAGACCAAACTTATTGGTTTCCTTCGGGATCAATGGTGACCCCCCCCAACCCATAGACTTGCTACCCCTGGATTGTCTTTGGAGGTGCCATCAGAGAATATAATACATTGCTTCTCAAATTTCCATCTTTGAGATTCACTCTCCTCCATTTTGATCTGCCACAAGGATGCTAGTCAAGGTCTACTAATGGAAATTTTGGGCCTTGGTGCTCCCCCAATTAAAATATCCCTTAGCCATAGTGGAAAGCAAAATATTTATTCCCTTTTACTCTCTTAAATGAAATCAACTTTGAAAGTAATCCTCGTGCTTGAGCTGCAACTAGTCTTGGAGAATGCCTCTCCTAGTTGAAAACAAATATATTTCTTGTCAGCCAAATTTTCCAACTCAAGAATTTTGGCATTGCCAACCATACTTGTTTTGGGAGAGGCTTGTTCTAAAATGTGCCTTACACATTTTGTGCCATATTATAAAAATTTCTTTCCAATTTTGGGGTAGGATCACATTTTGTCCCAATGCAACAAAGGAAATCTGCCATATTGGTTTTTTGAAACCACACTCCATGAAGAGATGCATGTTGATTATTTAACCATGCAACACAAAGGACATCTCAATGGACCTTGGACCCTTTGATTCCCTCAGTTTTTTGTTGTTAGAATACTACCACGGGCCATAATCCAACAAAAGATTTTCACTTTCAACAAACCTTCTCCTTCCCAAATTTGCTTCCACAATGCTAACCTTGGGGGCTAAGGGGAATCTTTAAGTTTTAGAAGTATCCTTTCTTGACTATATACATGCTTCCTTAAGGGCCCTAGCCCCTACTAGCCTAAGTATAAATGTTTAGATGGGTCGTTCCACGCAAAAGAGAAATGTGAGAGTGCAATCAAGCCTTTACCAAATCTGCTGGAGACAACAAATTCCCATCCTTTCCATTTCCCTAAGTCTGATTGATCCCACCTTGATAACTCATAAAGAGTGAGGATTATTGAATCCTTCAACCATTCTTTTATTCTAGCTAATCCCCAGTGGAAGATGAATGGAAGCTTCCCCATGATTCCATCCTCCTAGATTTTTTATGTGTCTTATGTTTCCCGAAATCCATGTTAAATGATTTTGAATGATGTGAGTTGTCCTTACATAGTTTCCAAATGGATGATCCTCTCCCTCCAAGATTGGATGGTCCAAATTTCTCTTCATGTTGCGTTGGAGACACTTTCTATGAAATAGAGTCTTCCACCATTCCTTTTCCCCCATCACCAATCTCGACAATATTATTGACCCAATGCTAGATTCATAATTAGTGGATCTTTAATATCCAACACACAATTCTCCTTTGGATCTCTCACCATGTTCCAGTTAATTGGATGAGACTCCTTGGTATTGGTCTTCCCTCCTTTCCATAAAAACTTCTTGATTTCACTTTTGATTTGTTTCATTATCCATGTCGAAGCTAGCATAGTTGATCCATGATACACTCACAGGGTTGATAACACTAAATTAATCAATACCACTTTGCCACCAAGTTTAGCCACTTGGAGCCCCATTGTTGCATTTTGTTTTTAATTTTTTGAACTGTATGTTGCCAATACAAAGCTTTAGGATTGCTAAGAGTTACATGCATTCCCAAGTATTTGAATGTTACTCTTTTCTATTGATTTGAGAAATATAATAGTGATTGGCTTTGAGGGCATTAGTAAGGTGGGATCTTTCTTTGATTAGGTGTTAGGGAGCGGAAATGTGAATGGCTATGCAAATAAGATTTTTAAGAATGTCGGATTTTTGAGTTGAGTGGTGTTAAGATTGAACACGAAGGTATCTATCAGTATGAATCTTGTTGCGATAAAATTGTTGGGAAAGGAAACTATCATGTTGAGGGATGATTAGAACATCCAGGAAAGGGAGAGATTTTTCCTTTTGGGTTTCCATAGTAAATCGAATGTGAGGAGATAATCTATCAAGATGGTCACAAAATAAATCTAGCGAAGATTAGACATGGAGCCAGTTTATAAAAGTTGTCATCAACAAACCGAAACCAACACTTAGGCCTGAGAGGGAAACTATTAGGGTTAATGTTTCAAAATATTTCGTGAAAATGTTGGCCACTATAAGGGATAATCATGATCCCATAGTTGTGCCTTCAGTTTATTCATAGAATTTACCTTTGAAACTAAAGAAAGTAGAGCTCAATCAAATCTTAATAATATTTAAGGTTTCATGATCAACTAACTTAGCAATGAGGTCAAGAGCTTCGAGAACAAGGATTTTAGTGAATAAAGAAAAAACATCAAAGCTAACCATGAGGTCTTGTTCATCAATATGGAAATTATGAAATTGTGGATGAAGTCAATATAATCTTTTATAAATAAAAGGGTTTATCCGAAAGAGTGTTGAAGTTTATCATCTAGGAATCGATCTACGACATGGGTAGGGGCTCTGGTTGCACTAACAATGGGTTTGAGAGTGTTGTCTTTCTTGTGGATTTTTAGTTTCCCATAAACTTTAGGAGATTGTAGTTTTGAGGAATAAAACACTTTTTTGTAGTGGGATCTGAGGGGGCCTTAATGACATTGGTAACTAGGTTGGTGATTTTGTTGATGGGATTCTTAGAAAGAGGTTTATAAGATGAAGATATTGGTGATTTTGTTGATTTTGTTGATGGGATTCTTGGAAAGAGGTTTATAAGAGGAAGATGATAGGGGCTCAAATAATTTAGATTTGTGATTAAAGGTATTCATAAATATGGATGCAATACCTTTATCAGCATTCAGTAAGAGCTCATCGATGTTTTGACATTTTTTATTATATTGAAAATATATAAATTTATTAGAAATTATGAAAACATTTATAATATAATATGTGATCTCAATAAATAATCTCAGCATTAACATAATTCATAATCTTATTTATTGGAATCAAAATTAAAAATATTGAAATTGAAAAAAAATGAATATTAGATTTTATTTTCAAAACATTTGTATTACTATTGATATTAATAATGTGGTAATGCATGAAAATAAAAAGGAAGCTGATAATCGTATTTTCACGATATTTGATATTAAAATAACATAATAAAATAAAATAATTAACCTTTTCATTGACTAAGGTTGAATGAACCAATATTGATCTCAACGGATAGTAATGTTGTCATCATCATTAACTATTTATCTTGTTTCTAATAAATCTTTACACTCTATCTTTTTTTTAGATCTAGAGGAATGGGTAACTCACTTGGATTACCTAGGCAAGGCCTAGGTTCAAATCCAGTTGGTTGCCAATATAACCCTTAGGCTAGTTCCAACAGCCTACAAGCTAATGCCTAGCAGTAAATTTATGACTTAGCAAGGGTCGAGACGAAACTCACCGGGGTAGAACCTCTATCCTAGGGGGCATCTACCCTTCTAGCCTTATCACAATGGGCCAACATGTCCACTTTGTGGGAATTGAACCCGGGTGGAAATGATACAAACATGCTACCCAACCACCCGAGCTAAGAACCCGGGACCTTTAAACTCTATCTTAACCATTATTATCCCGTAATAATGATGAGACCGTGTGCCTTAAATATCATTGGAATATAAATGCCCCATAAATATAATTGATTGTTGAAGTGTGAATGCTTATTAGTATGTATTTACAACGATAGATATTTTTATGTGACATGTGTCTATTTTTTTATAGATTCGAGTTGGGTGAAGGGTACAAAGGTAATGGCCCTCTATGTGGCAATGAGTGGGTCATTTATGACTACCCAGGGGACTAGACCAAAGCAATTTTAGATGTCAAACCACTAATGAAGAAAGAAAAAAGTCCAATTCTATAAATATGTGTGCACCATGAATGAATGACATGGCACAAAAGTGTTGTCTATAAATTTGTGTAATGTATTAGATGAAGGGTATGCCCATTTGAGCATCAAGTATATCAATATCTACACTAGGAGTAAGCTAATCTTGTAGCAAATTGATCTTCTTTTCTAGTCACAAATTTGATAAGAATCGATAGAAATTTGAGGCATCAGTATACTTCTAGCATAATCCAAGATTTGTACATGGTGGAACAATGCCTTTAAGTGTTTTTCCCAATTCTAAGTTGACCCAAATCACCAAAAGTTTGATCAAAATTATGAATTGATGAGAAATATGACTTTTTGTATTACTAGATTCTGACCACTAGATGAAAG
This sequence comes from Picea sitchensis, assembly GCA_010110895.2. NCBI lineage: Eukaryota > Viridiplantae > Streptophyta > Pinopsida > Pinales > Pinaceae > Picea > Picea sitchensis. The sequence continues at coordinate 577,615 of SNQJ01S0000665.1, read as the reverse complement.
TTTGATACAAGATTAGATTACTCCCTTAGATTTGGGTGTGTGTGTGTGTTAATTGGGTCTTACTCAAGTGGTCAAGAGGAAAAATTATTATCCTCCCCACTTAAATTCAAATCTCGTTTGTGACATATTTTCTTTTCGTGAACCAATTGTTAATTGAAGCTCTTTGAAAACCATAAAAGAATATCTTACATGTGAACAACAATCAAATTTGAACCCGTCCCAACCTTTCTAAAGGCTTCCAGTACATCAGAGAAGGGTTTGTCCAAATTTTCCCTTCAAAAAAAATTTAAGAATTAAATTGTGCACGTCTATTAAGAAGTGCAAAATTAATTAAAATCTTTCAAAGAAAGGGCTACTTTTTAAATAACCCACCAATATTAATTTTAAAATACACCAGGAATCTACCAAATCTAAAATTTATATTTATATTTAAGGATCTGAATTCTAAGAGTTGGCAAATTAATGACTATTCTTTGCTTTGATATGGATAGTTATTAGTACGTACTACACAGTACATGTCATTCACCAACCAAACAAAGTAGCTACCACTGGCAAGCCCCTCATTCTGCATTGTGCCCAGGGTCAGATCTTCTAGGCTGGAAGTTTCTACAACATTCTCGAATTTCAAAACCTGGGTTGTCCGTGGAGGGCTCTATTACTAGACTAGAGTTGTCATTAACATGAATAAGCATCCATTTCTAATGTTTCCCATTCTATTTTCCTATTACCATGTCAAAATTTACTTCACGCTAACATAACTTAATAGGTGTTAAGTGTTAAACATTCTTTCAAGAGCTATGTCTTTGAGTGTTGACTACATGAGTAAGTTAAGTAACCCATAGTTACATCCCCTGCATTTCTGATGGGGCATAACTAGTTTTGACACTGCATTTTGACTTGCATTAATATTGTCCTAGTTTTATAAGGAGCCTCCTTGCTTGGGATTTTAATAAATTTATAACTCAATAAGATCTATGTTGAATTAAATTATTAAAATAGGCAAAGTTCTAAGTTCATTATTGCTCAATATATTTTCAAATAAATGTCTGAATGGATTAGGTGAGCTTTGTATTTAAGTTTTTTTAAAGAATTGATAAACATAAAAATTTGTTTGGGCTAAAAGTACGATGGATGACAATTTGTTTTTTGTCATGCTCCTTACTCTTATGTCACTTAATCCAACATAAAATTTGGCTTTGTAGAAATCGATCATACGGACTTTGATTATGGAACTACGAATATGACCACATGTTGAACTGGGTTTCTAAATTCCTTGGCAGCTCCCTGAGTTTTGAACTCTCGACCTCAGAGCCTTGGGCAGTTCTATGCACTGGGAAACATGAAACCCTATTGACTCACTCTATAAACTAACCCTCAACAAAATTACAAATGCAATCACATTAACATTGTGGGAAAAATGGAGGAAATAGGTGTGTCGCGTGAACATGACATTGATTCCAATGTAACACGCTGGAATGTACCGTAACTTTACATGCCTTCATCCTGGCCAATGCACTAGAAATTGGCACTTTTGTATCTACTGCTTATTCAATGCAGTCTTGTAACTCATAGTTAGCTTAGCTAGAAAATTTTAAAATGGAGTCGATCAATCGACCTGGTGGCGGTGGTTTTAAGTTTCTTTATTTAAATCTGGAAAGTTGGCAACACAGTGGGTGCACAGTTGCAAGGATTATGTGTACTTCACAATCTCATTTCCCTCCAAGCCACACATGCTTCTTAATTCTATTTAAGCTATGTTTCTCCAACATTTTTTGCAAAATTAAACTTGCAAGAGAACTTCTGGCAATGGGTATCAATGCAGGAAGTTGAAACTTGTATGCACCATCTTCTTGTAAAGGTAATGCTTATGGATTTTGATTATATTTCTTCTTCCCACACTCCCTTACTCTTTCATATATTTTACCTACTAATTCATTCCATCACTTACTTATCACAATGTTGGAAGACTGAGGTTGAGATATGGATACTTTTCAGTGTTTCAAGCACATGATTGTTTATGTCATTGAGTGGTTGTACAAACTCGAGATTATACCTTCTCTTGTTATGGTCAGGGCTATTTTTCTTGCTTATTGTAATTTGTGAGTAAAGGCCTGACATTATGTTTATTTGATTCTACAACAAATTTTGTTTACGTATTCATTTTTCTAACTAGAAATATTTGCTTTCTTTTAATACCTTTGTGCATTTCTTTTAATACCTCTGTGCAATTTTAAAGATACAGGTTCGTGTATAAAATCTTGCACATAATGTTTTGGGTAGAAACTTCTTGTTTCAAAATTCCAATTTGTCGTAGAAAAAAACACATTATCATTTCTTTCTTGATAATGCTTAGAGCTAGCCTCTTAGGTTCTTAATCAACTTCAAATAAAAGTGGATTACCTAAAGCATATTTTTAAAGCAGTGATTTTGGTTTCAATCCCTAAACATTTTAAAATTGCAATTTTATCAACATTAAATTACGATGTGAGAGTTTTTCTTTAAATCTCTTGATACAAAACAACCATGGAAAAATATCAATCTGAACAATTGGCTGCAATCTCATTCACATCCATGGAAAAATTTCAATCTCAACGATAAATTGGGATCCCAATCACAAATTTTTAATGTCAAATTCCGAAGAATAATATGTTTGCTTATTATCTTTTATTAAAACGTGTTCATTTATGTAAAATAACAATAATTTTGTAGATATTATGAATTTGAAAGAAAATTTTCCTTTTTTTGGAAGTTTTATTAAAATTTTATAACTTTTTAGGTAACTATTCTTTAAATTTTCAAGATTGTAAAAATTTGGAAGGATGATATTTTATTTTTGCAATTCTTTTTATGAGGGGTTTACTTAATATACACTTGTCAATCAAAATACATTTATTTTTTTAACTTTTCATTCTGGAAGGATTAGATAATCATATGCCCTTCCAACTAAAATTAAGATCCACCCTTCAAATTTAATCATTGCATATAAATACCTCAACTACAATCTAATTTTTATATATAAACAAACTTGATAAATATTTAAAACAAATTTTTAAAAAACCACAACCAACAGATTTAAGGAAATTCACTGCATCATCGATGACAATGACAATGATGTAATGAAAGCAACTCATATAATGAGGAAAGTTCTCTTTTCGGGCACTAAATGTTTATTACGGATTTCAAATATTATCATATTTTTTATAATTGTTTATTTTATTTTAAAAGATATATGACTTTATTTTGTTGGGATAAAACACATCACAATGATTGGATGTAAGGATTGTGCATGCTTGGGGGGAGAAATTTTAAATTTCTAAACATTGTGACATTTTGATGCTTTTACTAATAAATGCAGCAATCACGGAATAAAAAAAAATCATAATTACACATCATCTATAAAACCATTATGCCAATCCGTACACCTTCAGTATCACCACATTATTTCCTTATTATTAGTGGTTGTCCTGAATAAAATATTGTTTAGTTTTGACTTATCATTGGGTTTATGAAAAAATTTAATGGGAAAAATAATTTATTAAATAAAATATTTTGAAAATTAATTTTTAATTTTTTTTTTTAAATTTGTTTTTAAAAATTGATAATATTATTTATGATAAGTATTGATTTGATAATATAGTTCTAATTTTATAAGGTAATTGTTATTTTCAAAACATAAACACAAAAGTAAAAATTATGAAAAAATCATAAAGTGCTAGTTGTTAAGTGATAGAAAATGGTGACCACTTTTTTTTTTCGTCAAGAAAAATGTCATTTATATTATAATAAATATAAAAAGTTTTCAGTACATAACGACAATCAAATTCAGCAACTTCTCAACAAAATCAAGCAGTTTCCCAAATTGATGTCACCTTACAACTTACATGCACCAAAAACATGAACAACACCTAAACACTAAACACAAAATAAAGAAGATTAGACATTTAAGTGCCTTTTAGGACCCAAGGCACCTTTTATTAATTGATAGTCAACTCATATTAATTGTTACATCTATTCCCTACCTAACTCAAATTGGTAAAATATAGACCGTGGTTGCCAATTTTATTAATTGATAAATGATATGCATTAAATCACTATCATTAATACATAATCAATGATCCAAATTATTTTTTAGAACGAAATGAAGGCAGAGATATAACAATGAAATATACAAAGATATTGCGAGATACACAGAAATGTTGCAATAAACATATAGATACAATAATGCACAAATTTTGTTAATGAGAGAATGTACGGAAACTGTAAAATTACAAAGTGAGTGACTCGCTAGAATGGTGGTAGATTATCTCTTAGAAGAGATGTGATGGCTACGCTCATTCGCAAGAAGATGATGAAAATTACAATGAGGCTCTAGAGGCATTTTTAACATGAAGAAAATACAAAACCCTAATCCCGGAAGATGAAATGCCAAAAGTCATGTGGGCCCTCACGGGATAAGTTGGTACGTCAACTTCGCAAGGGAGTAACTTTTGCATATGATCTTCGTTTGAAAGGTCTATCTAAGGACTACACATTTTGTTGCCACACTCTAGCTAAAGCCTATTGTGTGACTGTGGTGGGTCCAAAAAATGTTGTTTAGGGACTCAAAATGGCCCCGAAAGTTTAGGACTCGAAATGTTGTAGAAAAACTACCAAGATGGAAACCCATGTTTTGAGCCAGTGGAATGGGTGGGTGGCCATTGATTTCCGCCTAGATCAATCCTCCCCCCTTAGGAAGCAATGGTCTCCATTGTGTCAGGTCCCCAGGGAAGCTTTTGTTGAATCTGAACTTTGGTGAGTTGCTTGCCTTGCTAAAGAAGCTACCTTGCTTAACTTGTTGAAGGTTGTTATGAACGAATGTGGTTGCATGATCTGCCTAAGTGTGGCAGGAATCTGTCAATGAAGATGCAACATGAAGGGATTTATCATAATTTGATTTGACTAGGTAGTGCGGAGGCACCCCCGTAGGTGCAATAGGAATAGTTTGGTGCTCTTCTACAATCTTATTGATATGCGTCTGTAGGATAGAAGGTTCTTGGGCCGAGGCTGTAGTGGTTGTAGTGTCCTTTTCTTCTGACCAGGTGGTGAAGAGGATAAACTTGGCGGTATGAGAGATTAATTTGCGGCACTGTTTTGTTAATACAGTAGTCGGAACTACCTCTGGTATCCTGTAGTGTTGACCCCCCAGAGTAACAATGGCGCTACAGAGTCGAGCCTTATAAACAACGTGATGCCTCCACATATATGGTTGGCCTAATAGAACATCACATAATTCCAGTGTGGAAACATCACACAATACCTCATCCTTGAAGGGTTTGATGTCGTATGACCGACAACACTGCTAGCTGACATGAAGATATCGTCCTTGGTGGAGCCATCCGATGTTGTATGGCTGCGAATGTGGGGTTGTCGTAAAATCCAACTACTTGATGACCTCTTTTGAGATGAGGTTCTTCTGGCTTCCGCTATCAACAATGAAATGCAGCGGGGTCCCCTTCAGTCACATTTGTGAATGGAAGAGGTGCTCCCCCTCCTCAGGAACCTCTAGTTCTTCTGGTTGGATTGTTGCAACCATGACAGTAGTAGTTGGTTATGCATCAATTGTATGTCTCATTTTATTAGTGTCTGAATCGGAGTCTGAGTCGAGGCTCAGCTTTGTTTCTTTGAGCTCGACCACCAATGATTGTTTTGAGCGACATTCATCAGTGTTGTGCCATGGGATTTTGTGGAAGTCCCACCACTTCCCAGTGTCCTTCGTCTTCCTGTTACCCTTATTTTCTTGTGGCTTGGACTGGTTGTCTTGATTTCTCTGTGAGTTAGGGATGCATTTACCATACTTTGGTTGTTGCGGATTTGCAGACCCAAATTATCTCTTGTTCTGTTGCTTAAATTTCTGTTCAATTTTGACAGCATATCTATAAGCGGCTCCCAGTTATGAGATGTCCAGAAACTCCATTTCGGTTTGAATGTACCTGTGTAGAGCCCCACAATATTTCATAGCCAGATGTTGATCAGAGTCTTTGATACCCAGCTTGGTGCGCAAGGTATGGAAGGTATTTGTGAACTCTGGCACTGTTTGGTCTCGCTTTTGATGTAGTGTGGTCCATCTGATGTACTGGTCATAATAGTTTCCCACATGGTAATATTGCTCCTTGGCCGCATCCATAAAAATATCCCAAGTGGCCTCAGCCCCAAATATTCCAGACTCCTCGGTGGAACTCTGCTCCCAGTAAGTTTCCCACCAATGTTTGACATGGGGGAGAGCCTTACGGAGCGCAAAGGTGATCTTTTCTTTGTTAGAAAATTTGTGAACAGAGAAATAACCTTCTAGCAAATTTAACCATTTTTCCAAATCATCCACATCGATATGACCTTCAAATACGGGAATATCAAAATTAACTTGTACCTTGAATGGAGTAGTGTCTCCAAAGCGACTTCTTGATGAAGATGCGCCTGTTATTGATGACAATCTTTGAAGGATTTGGGAAAAATTCTCCAACATCTCGTTCCTCTGTTGCGCGAGGGCTTCTGCGAGCAACAAATTGATGGGATCCTTTGCTCATGCATCTCTCTTTTCTTCCGCCATGGGAGGCCAGTTGGGATGACAAGAGCAGTTTTCCTCAAGGGAAACTAGCTCGAGACCCAACTCTCTGTACCCTGACCTCGTCGGCGACATGCACTGAGAAACGACAATGAGCAACATGCGCTGATACCACTGATCTAGATTATTTTTTAGAACGAAATGAAGGCAAAGATATAGCAATGTAATATACAGAGACATTGTGATATGCCCATAAATGTTTCAATAAACACAGAGATATAGTAATGCACAATTTTTATTAATGAGAGAATCTACAGAAACTGTAAAATTACAGAGTGAATGACTCGCTAGAATGGTGGAAGCTTATCTTTGAGAAGAGATGTGATGGCCACACTCATTTGCAAGAAGATGATGAAGATTACAATGAGGCTCTAGAGGACTTTTTAACATGAATAAAATCCAAAACCCTATCCCCGAAAGATGAAACGCCAAAAGTCATGTGGGCCTCGATGGGGTAAGTTGGTACGTCAACTTCCCAAGGGAGTAACTTTTGCATATGATCTATGTTTGGGGCGCATGATAGATAGTTTGAAAGGTCTATCCGAGGAATACACATTTTACCATCACATTGGCTAAGTCCTACAATGTGACTGTGGCGGGTCCAAAAAATGTTGTTTAGGGCCTCAAAATGGCCCAGAAGTTTATGACTCGAAATGTTGTAGAAAAACAGCCAAGGTGGAAACCTTTGTTTTGAGCCAGTGGAATAGGTGGTGGCCACCGATTTCCGCCTGAATCAATCAATCCATCTTTTGGAGGGCATAAGAACATCTTGAAACAAATAACGTTGATCCATGGCATTCAATACCCAATAGAAGGCATGAGTTAGCCATAAGAACCAATGACTCACAATATGACAATGTTCATGTATTGTCTTGTGATTTGATCCATCAACCTCTACAACAAGTTGATAGATCAACATAGTATCCCTCAAACATCTCTTGCATTTGAGCCCGACGGTGCATTTTCCAATCATCCTAAAACTCCCTGAAATCCCCCTAGAAGAGAATCTATCTAAGACACTCTTCCATTCATTTCAACCACTTATAAAGCATCAAAACTTTTCCTCTCCTCATTTAAACTTTTCCTCTCCTCATTGGCTCTTGAAGCCATTTTCAAATCCACATTAATGGAGGTTTCCTTCCATCCAAATGTTGATCTCACCTCTCTAAGATTTCCTCGTAATTGTTTGTTCTACTATACATTTTGAAATTAATGTCATTCGAGGTAGATAAACCTAGCATGGACTAATCTATGAAAGTCGTTGAAGAACCCATGTATGTTCCACTACACATAAGGGTACAAGAATCATCTTTTTCAATCTTTTTCAGTGAGACCAAATCATGTTGCACCTCTATGGTTGGGTAGAAATAATAAGGAAGACATAGGGGGTAAACAAAGCCAACTTTTAAAGCCAAGTGTAGACATCAAATATGCCATAAATAATATTTGAAAATGGTTTGTAGTCAACAGGATTAGAAACACGTCCAACTTATTACTTGAATTCAAAACTTTCCATAACAAATCATTTGAACTTCTTCAAGACCAATAGTTCTTCACATTATCTGCAAACCCTATCGGAAATTGTGACAACCCTAACTTATATTTCCTCTTGTATTTTTCAATATAAACATGAACCTTTCTTGAGATATAAATCTTTAAAGTTTGTCAAATCTGCAAATTTAAAATATAGTATTTTACATAAATATTTTATATTCTTGAATTGTTATGTCTAGTTTTCCATATTATTATAATTTTAGAGAGCTTTTTCAATTTTTAAAAATCTGTAAATAACATGTAATAAGATCTCTAATAAAAGTTGGTTTGTCCTTACTAGTAGGTTGGAAGGCCAAGTGAGTTGGTCTAAGATGGAAAGGGCATATAGCCTGCAAATGCATGATTATAATAGTATTTTTAGTTTTGAAAATCTAAAATCCGATCATTTTAAGTTTCTAATTATCCAAATCACCAATCCCTTAAGTTTGTGAATATTCTACAAATTTAACCTCTACAAAGAGAAATGGATATCTAAACAACGAGCTTCCTATGAATACTAGGAAAATCTCAATAGTACCCTACGAATTAACCTTAGCATGCTCTTCTACAACGAGAAATGGATATATAAACAACAAGATTCCACTAAATGCTAGGGAAATCCCAATAGTACCCTACGAATTAACCTTTGCACTCTCTTTTAAACCCTTGGCAGTTTCCAAACCGAAATGATATGCTTGTATGGTCTAGTAGATACTTGTGATAAGGTGGAGGCTCATTAAATGAATGAGGGATAATTGGAGACGAGAAAATGAAACTCGTCAATGCATTCACTAGCACTTATAGTTATTTTCTATTATCCTAGTTATATGTGTTTTAAAGTTTTTTAGTTTGAAACTTGGTACACATCACATATTTATATTTATACAGTTTGAGTGAGGTTAATAGTTAAGAATACGTGTTTCCTCTTAAGAGGTCATAAGTTTAAATCCAGAGAGAGGTAGGGTATGCATACTTTTGTAGATTTTACCAGTCAAATCGTTAAGTGAAGAGAGTTCCTTGTCCCAAAAACAAAAAAATCACATACACCAATTTGATATCTAACTTGATTGTGATCTGAAAAAATAAATTATTATTATTATTATTACTATGAATAAGAGAAACAATAATATCATTTACATAATGGATAGGCACATACTCTGCCTTAGGAAATGCTCTCTCCATTGAATATATTTTATTTAATTGTTAAAAAAATTACATTCGTCTTTAATGTTTGCAAGATACACAAGGACATACATATTTTAAAATTTTGCATATTGTTTTTTTATGTAATCGTCGTATTTAAGAGAAAAGAGAATAATGAGGATATTTTATTTAGTTATTCTTCGTCTTTAATGTTTGCAAGATACATGGAGAGATTTATTATAAAAAGTTTCATAGATATTTTTTTTAAATAAATTAATATTTGAAATATTTATTATAATATAAATGTTTGATGTCAAGTTTTCAAATAATGTTGTGAATTTTGGAGATTATTATATAAAGGTTTTTTAATAAGAAATAATATAACATTGATTGCCAAATTGGAGTGATTGAAACCAGATGGGGCATAGTGCTTGTAAATTGGACCCACCTTGAAAAGAAATTGGGACCCCACATCTCAACACACCTCACAACCCTATCCACTGCACTCCCAAACTCCGAAGCCAGAAACCCGAAATAACTAGATCGACCGGAACCACTAAAAAGAACCAACAAGTTGTTCGCCTAATGTATTTAGAATAGGGGTTGATTCACCTGCATAAGCCTCTGAGGCAACACCCTGCCTGATTGGAAGGAATAAACTTACATGCATAAAATAATTGAGTTGGCTAAATAAAACAAAGAGTTCGAGACCGCGGTGGATGGAAAATATGCCTCCGACACCGTGGACCTTTAGATCCCTGATTAATGATGGAATGATGGCCTTTTACAGATAAAGGTCGGATTCGGAATTAAAGCCAACAAACAGGTTCAATTACCTGGGACAGAGTGCTCCGCGGGCGAAACTAGTAACTCGCTAGGACGAACGACCCGCCTTCACAGACCGACCGAAAAAACCTGCCTTCGGCTAATTTCCATGACCTGGATAATATATTTAGATTATGAAACTTTAAAAATTTTCTTTAATAAATTATAAATTAAAAACTTATGTATTTGGAAATATCATTAAAGTGTAGCTTTTTCTATTTTTATCTATTATAATAGAAGATTAAGATCTCTTGAAACAACTAAATGTCAACTTAATTTTTCAAATGCATCCATGTAAATGACATCCCTATAAATTGTAACAAGCATAATCTAAGTTAGTCTGTTAATCTATAATAATAAAATATAGGTTGGGAGGAAGAAAAAGATGCATGGACAACATGCTTGATTCCCAACCTGGATCACAAATCTGGAAACTCATAAGAGCTGCAATTCCCTTCTTTAAGGAGCATCTCTCGTGGATCCTTGGAAATGGAAAATTGATCGGGCTATGGAAAGATCCAATTTGGGGAGTTGATATCACCTCCCGAGAGGTAGAACTTGGGGACCTGAAAAGATGGTTGATTGCCGAGCAAAAACGTACTCTCTTCGACATCTCAATATGGAACGAAAATGGTAGTTGGACGGAGTGGATTCTGGGAGGTGTCCCCGCTCAAATGTCCAATCAAGATCAAGTTTTGATCTCATCCCTTAAAGGAGAAACACCTATTCTCAGAGATATTCCAGACAGTTGTGGCTGGGGAACAGATGGGTATTCAGTAAAAGAAGGATACAACACTCTTCTCTCCTCTTTAAGGGTGATCCAGACTTCAACAAAATGAAAAAATGTTTGGATCTAGGATGCTCTGCCCAAAATAAACATCTTTATTTGGTCCCTAGCACATGGAAAAATCCTAATGGGAGAAAACCTTATGAAAAGAGGTTTCCACTATCCCTTCAACTCTTCCCTTTGCTAAAATAGTCAAGACATCATCCAACACCTCTTCTGGGACTGCCCCTTCTCGACAACAGTCCGGAACGCTACTTATGGAGATCTGAATCAACAAATAAGATGGCCTTCTTATCTACAACCCTGCTTGGGAAATTGGGAAAAATTATACCAGGGCACCTTTCGGGGAAAACCAATATTCAAAAGATTATGGAGGTCCCTCCCCAAGTACATTTTCTGGCAGATCTGGTTAGCAAGAAACAAAGAAAAATTTCAGGGAAAAAGTTCCCATCCCCAAAGTGTTGTTGGCAAGGCCAAAACGCTTCTCTCAGAGGTAATGAGCATTAAATATATGAACATAGAAGATCCGTCCAACTGGAGTAACCCATAAAAGGTTTGGATCATAAGCTTCAACCTTCACTTTGGTAAAACTTCTCACTCAATGCAAAGATCGCGCTGGCAGCTTCATACTCTTCATAGCATAGATGATTGTATTCAAAATCAACCTGATCATACACTTTGTTTTGATGGTGCTTCAAATGGAAACTCAGGGGAGGTAGGTGTGAGGGGGGTTCTCTATGAACCCCGAGGAAAATGAATTTTAAATTACTACTGGAATATCGAGAAAAACACCAATAATAAAGCAGAGGCTTATGCATTACTCAAAGGACTCCAACTAGCAATTTAGACCCACCAAATTTCCAATCTGAATGTTATAAGCGACTCCAAGACAGACATAAGGATGATGGTCCAGGGAACCAACCCAAAAAATATGATTCTAAAAAGAATTATTGATCGAATATGTGTAGAATCAAGGTCCCTCGAGCCAATATTCTTTCACATTCTGAGGGAAAATAACACGGCAACAGAAAAATTGGCAAACGAGGCCATAGGGAAACCTCTTGGAACCTTAGGGTTGGAGGGTGTTGAAGTCTTAGCCCCCTTATCCTAATGTGTCACATGACCAGGAGCCATCATGCAAAGGCTAGAGGAGGAGCCACTTGGAGCTCCAACACAAAAGGGGATAGGTGGAGTAGGCATGTGGCCAGCGCAAGTGGGGAACGGTGGAGAAGACGGGTGGCAAGTTTGAAACTGATGACTCGTCAGCTAAGGACAGACAGGTCTAACAGTTTATTCTTCGGCCTCATTATGGTTTCGAGTGGTCAGCTAATCCATTCAATCGAGCTCATCAGAAATCAAGGGATGAAGGCTTTGATGTAGATAGATCGTGCGTGCAACAGCCCAAATGCACAGATGATTAGCCAGGATGTTGTTAGGTCCATAATCAAGTTCGCGGATATGAAGGCCTCAAGTACATCACACCAGGTAGATTTTGTGACTTATGACACGAACTTGTCATTGATCGTCACATGGGGAAATCTCGGTCAGTTCCCGTCCTTGCTGGGGGAAATTCTATTTGTGGTTTTTCTCCCTCTGAATTGCATAGGTTGTTCTGTCCCGATTGTCTCTCAGCGAATTTCCTCCGAGATATTTTGGGCTCCCCCTCATTACTCGTCTCTCCCACCGCCTCACCCTCTGACTTTTCATTGCTTTGTCCATACCTTTAACCCGCGACCTCTGTTGATATCTTCTCCGCCCAACAATTCCCTAATTCACAGGAAACCCAATTTGTTGCAGCATTGTGTCCCTCCCTAGCAGCATGGAAAATTTCTAGAGGAATCAAAGCACACCAAAGTTCATGCATTTGCAGGGTGCCAACGGATTTCTAGTTGGCTCTGTTCAAATGGACACTGAGGACGAATGTGTGGGTTGCAAAAGGACGCGGATTCATATGGGAGCGCTCAACTCCACTCTCACTTTTGAACTTGACACCCTCTCTCAACACAGGCACCTTATTGAAAGGTTGCAAGATGAAAGTTATGCTCAGAGGAGTCAGATTGAAGAGCAGCGCAACAGTCTGGAGATAATGCAGAGTCGTTTGGATTAGTTGGAACGAAACCATCAGAAGCAAATCACACTAGCAAGCACCTATGAAGCATCCAAGAACGTAACTTTAGCCATAGTCAACCAAATTCTGGACCTCAACGAGCCCCACCCAGATTCAATTTGGGAGCAACAGAGACATTCAAAGATCAAAATGGAACCGAGTAGTTGAGTTCTTGTAAAATTCAGATGTTATGTTTTGTTTTTCGTTATATATAAATGGAGTATTCTATAGATTGTATTCTGTGAAATACAATAGATGCAATATATCCAGGGAAGGTGGAAACTCTATGATCACAAATTTTGTTTTGGCATTTGATCCAGATTTAGGAGAGGAACGAACTGATTAACATACTGAATACAATAAACACATAGATAGGAGGAATAACACAAATATCTGGTGAACAATATCTTCTATTAAATAATGAAATAGGTTGAAACTGTAAAACTGCAGAACTGAAACTTGCTCAAATGGTGGTAGCTATCTCTGAGAAGAGATGTGGTTGCTATGTACATCCGTCTGAGCAGAAATCCATTACAATGAAGCTCCATAGGATCTTTTCATATTACTCATGAATGTCAAAACCCTAGACATACAAAAACCTAACCCTAGAAGGTGAAACGCCAAAAATCATGTGGGCCCTATGGGTAAGTTGGTGTAATTTGGTACCTCAACTTCCTAGGGTCATAACTTTTGCATACATCCTCCGATTTAAGCTCATGATAGCCCGTTGGAAAGGTCTTTCAGAGAAATATACATTCTGTTGTCAGAATCTAACTCCATCTACAGTCTAATTGAGGCGAGCCAAAAAAACAATGTTTAGGGCCCCAAAATAGCCCTGAAAGTACAACAAGATGTGTTGACATGAAAACATACAAAATAAGCCAGTTGGATTAGGCGAGAGGCCACCCATATCCACCTGGAGAATGTGTGAGGCTTCATACAACCCCAAAAGTGTAGAACTCACAATTATAAAGCAGTACAAAAAGACGTGTTGAAAAAAATGGACACGAGGAGCCAGTTGTAATAGGTGGGTGGCCACCAATATCCACATGGATAAGCATTTCCAAGCTTCAAAGACTTTAGTTCTAGAAGGCCTCTCATGGCCCTATTTTTGTATTATAGTGGATTTATCCACACTTTTAGTATATATTTCCGAGTTCTTGTAAAACAAAATAATAATATACTCGTTGAAGGGTGAATATGGCAGGGAATATATGCATTTAGGGTTTCTTCTCTCAATTCAAGGAGAAAATCATTACAATAATATACTCATTAAGATGTCAACATGTCATATGCAAGAATTGAATCTAGGTGGAGAGGATAAAAATCTTTCCTCCCAACCACCTAAGCTAAACCCAATTGACATATTGTGTCATCACAACATCAATTGTAGATAACATTTAGTTTTAATTATTAAAAATAAAAAAAGATGTAACCAATTAATGAGAGGAATTTTATGATACATTCCTACCATAACATAATTTACATTCTAAATATTTATTAATGGCTTGCACTATTAACATTGTTTTTTTTACAGAAACTGAAATATGTTTTATATATAAAAAGGCACGACCGAAGTCGCTAATTTACAAAAAAGGGGGTGTTGGATCAATGACCCAACAACTAGTAAATCCGAGAGCTTACTACATGGGTCTGTCCCCAAAAACTACTGCTACTATTTCATAAAAACTAACTAGTCTAGCTATTGCTTACAAACTATGATTTGGCATAGTCATAGTTACAAAATTTTGGAACTGTTGATGAATCTTATTGCTTCTTTTCCTCTAGAACTTGAGCTGGTGCTTCTTCTGGAGGCATGTCCAGAGCGATGTTCAGATCTGGGAGGATCGAGACATCTCTGCTCTTGCATTCTTCACTTCGTCTTTGTCCTGCTACGTCCTAGGATCTGGTTCCATGCGATTCCTCGAGTGTTTCCCCTTGTCTTCTCAAGAAATCTACCTTGTCTTGGAGCTGGCTGATTAGGGCTCGGTGTTGAGAGAGGTTTTCCAATGTAAAATTTAGGGTGGTGCTATGTGAATCCAGTCGCATGGCCAGATGTTGGGTGGTGAGTAAATTGTCATCCACCATTTCCTCCTCACGACCATCCTATCCTCTACACTGATCCATCATGGCGATCCCACTGGCTGACGTGAATTGTTGGAGATTTTGGTGTAAACTTCTCCTGCGCTTCCACTACTGTTGCCTAGACGAAGGCCTTGCGAGTGTTGTTGGGATCTGATCGTGCTTTCTGAGGTCGCTTCTATTCTTCCTGAGATATTGCTCAAATAATTCAATACCAAATGCGTCCTTTTTCTATCTCCATGTGTAATTCCTTCTCTCTGGTTTTTCTTGTTATGCCCTTTTGGCCAACCTATACTCTCGTCGCACTCTTGATTTGTGGCCTTCACCTTGACTGTACCTATCTGACGATTTCTGCATTCTGCACCCTGGCTTGAAATTTTGGGGCTCTTCCTATCTCCTGTATTTATTTATGAGTCGCTTGCCTTCTTGTGGGTGTCTAAACATTGAATCGAGCTCTAACCTCCCTGAATTTCTCATGTGACATTCGTTCTTGAACGTGCTAGATGAATCCCCTGGGACGAGGTGTATTGCTTTTCCATCTTCCGCGTGCTTTGGAGCCTTACCTCAATCATTTCCCAATCTGTTAGCTCGAGTGCCATTAATGAAAGGATAAGGAGAGGGGAGGAGGAGTGAGGTGTAAGTGACCTCATGTGTAGGATCCCACAGGGGGTGAAACTTTTGCTGCGATGAAAATCCCTATTTGTCTATTGTGTCGTACTATATCTCACATTCATGGATTTGGAGAAGTACATTGATCTCCCAGATTTGTTGGGAGTTCGTCCTCGCCATTTGTTGTGCTGGAGAGTCATGTGTGCTTGGTTGTTGGGTGGGTTGTCGACGTGTATGAGCTGGGCATTGGTTAAGGGGAGGCTAGGAACGCAAACCTACCCAGAATTTCCAAGTGCCTTGTGCTTTTAGCTATGGATTTGTTAACCTATTCATATGCTCTCCAATTGTTGGCTCGACGGACATGGTAGAAACAGGGGCACATGCACGAGATTGTGTCCCTGGTTCTGTCGATGATTCTCTTAAGCGTTGAGTTCTTTGGGTCTGTGCTTTTAACGAAGTACCTGATGATCGTCTTGGATTCCACTATTATGATCAGCTTGTTAATCTGACGTTCCTTCACTATTTGGGTCCCTTTGAGAAGTGCATATGCCTCTACTGAATTGTTTGTGGTAGTGCTTAGATTCCATGAATAAGTAATCATCCTTTGTCCTCTAGGGCCGAACAGAACCCCTCCTGCACCTGCCTCCCCTATGCATTATTAACATTGTTATCAAGAATGGACAACCTCATTAAACTATTTCATTAGTCTATTTAGCAAGTTATCTTGGTGTTCTTGGAAAAACAATGTATTATTTGATGAACATTTATTTGAAATGTTTAAATGGAAATTTTATTATAAATGGTCATTTTCACTTTGTTGTTGTTAGTGTACTTGTCTTTATGTTATGAGGTGTTGGAGTATAAATTAGGTGATCAAATTAATTTTTTTTTAATTAAAAAAAAAAAAAAAGACAAAAAAAATGTAACAAAAAGATAAAAATTATGTGTTTGGCAAAGGTTATCTTCAACAATAAATAAAAGATAAGAATAATATCATAAATATGAAAATGTCAAGTGGATGTAGCTCAATTGGTTGGGGTTTCTCCTCCCCACCCAGGTTCGAGTCTTGTCTATGCGACATGCTGCTCTCTATGAACCAATATTCTTGAAATTATTGGCCCTCCTATATTCTTCGAATTTCGGAGAGGTTACTGTGGACGTAGCGAGCTTCGTACCGTGAACCACAAAGGAATATATATATATATATATATATATATATATATATATATATATATATATATGAAAATATTTTATAATCGCATGAATCATATCTCAACCATAAACATAATCTTAAGACAATGACTAGATGCTTTGTAGCTATCTCTTATTTAATATTTCATAATATACTTCACATTAAGCTTTTATTTATCCATTGATTTTTTTCAACTTTTTCATTATTAATTTATACGGTTTATACTATTCTTGAGATATTGCTTCGAGGCCACTCTTTAATGGATATAAGGATTAGGTGTATAAAATGATATATATAATATATTTATCATTTAATTTTTTAAGAATTTTTTAATAAAATAAGTTATTTGTGTATAATTATTATTCAATTTTCATTGTATTGAGTGATGGTCACAAACATAAAAAAGTGGAATTGAAACTAGCAAACTGAGTTACATAACATCAATCATCACCTTTAGAACTTGCACTTGGTAATTAAGATTTTCCATAATCATCACCTTTAGAACTTGCACATAATCATCACCTTTAGAACTTGCACTTGGTAATTAAGATTTTCCATAAAGGTCATCTATCCCAACACTACCCAACACTACTTTAGCTCAAGCATACCAAGAAAGTTATCCATCCTTGGAACACTCCTCTAAATCAAGTGTTCCCAACCATGAACTTTTTCACCATAATCAAGCTCAATAAACTTGCTACCTTATTTGTGAAACCTTAACATGTACCATGCCTTATGAACTATTCATTTAGAGCTCCCTTGATTCTTTTATTTAAGATTTCAAGTTTTGAAGATCTTACACAATGCAACATATTGTAATGCCCCACATTTTGGATTTCAATAGCTAAATTGTATTATGGCTTATCTCAATATTTTATTTTCTTAGTATTTATTGGACTTAGATAGACTAAGGAATATTGAATCAACTTATGTTTGGATAGTATATGGTTTTTACTATTTTATGTTCTTAATGATAACGATTATGTGATTTCCTTTAAACATACAAATTAAAACATGAAGTTTTGATATGTAGATACTATAAGGTCTCCCACGACACCCACCAAGTGTGCACGCTCCTTGGGAAGATTCGGTGATGAAACGAACGAAGAGAACAAGGCAGAAGTGATTGATTAGGAGAACAAAGACGTTTGGGTTTGAGCAGGGTCACCTTGGGCGCACAATGGTGACATGCGGCACCAAGGGGGCACACACCTTACTTGCCTTAGAACGATTGACAAAGACTTGGGTTATGTTTGGGTAAGGGTGGGGAAACTTGGGAGCATGCCCAAGGAGTGGACCCATCATCCCTCGACAACATGGGTGCACCGGAGAAGTTTAAAAACACCATCGACACATCCACGAGGAGTCATGGCGATTGGCACAAGAGAACGCACAAGGCAAGGGGCGCATGCCCAAGAGACAACCCGAGTGTAGACTTGGTGGTTGAAGTGAAGGGCCGAGTTGTGGACGAATTCGTGACTTGTGAATAGACCTAGGCACACCCCTTAGGAAGGATTGTCACAAACCTGGTTGCAGAAATAACTGCAGGGTTGATTTCCGAATTTTGAAGAAGTCTTGAGACAAAGTCTTGGGTGCCTTGGATGAACCCTTTTTCAAATAAAGTGAAGATACTTGGAGGGCCATCCATGGCTTGGTCACATGAATATGGTAGTGAGACCAAGAGGGAGCCCAAGACAGGAAAAATGAAGGTTGACCAAATGCAGGTTGAGATGAGAAAGATGAAGCATGGGTTTAATGAATTTATTCAAGAGTTCCATAAAACAACATATGTGATGACCAACACCTTGACCAATGACATTTAGGATAGACTCAAGGAAATGAAGGACGCACTTGCTGCAGTCACACATAGGTTGAAGGACCAAGATGACACCATCACATTGTTGAAACGAGATTTGGCTAATGGACAGAGCTATGTTGTCATGTTGATGAGGACCAAGATAAAGGAACCTAAGCCATATGACGATACTCACAACACTAAGTTGCTTTGCAGCTTTTGTTAGGACATTGAGGAGCACTTGGAGCAGTTGAATGGAAATCTAGACGAAGCCAAGGTGAACGTTGCAACGATGTTCTTAACATGAATTGTTAAGCTATGGTGGAGGAACTGGGTGGAATAATTAGTAGCTGGGAGAATCGTTGAGAAGATTGAAAACTAGGAAAAGATGAAGGCAACCTTGAAGGCACGGTTTGGTCTATGGAACCAACCATGGATCGCAAGTAATCAGGTGTTGGCTCTCAAGAACGCTGGTGATATCCAATCCTACATCAAGGAGTTCATGAGGCTCATGTTGGGGATCAAGGACATGTTAGAAGAAGACATACTTTTCCACTTCATGAATGGTCTGCAACCATGGGTGCAGAGTGAGTTGTGATGAAAGAACGTGCAGACTCTTGCAGAAGCAATCACCACAATGGACAAACTATTGGACTTTCGAGGTGAACCCAAGATAGGTCTTGAAAACAGTGAGGACACCCAAGGTGAGAAGAAAAAACAAGGGAAGGGGAAGAGGATGGACAAAGGAAAGATGAAGACGTCCAAGTGTAGCGAAGACTATGCCAAGCAGAAAGATCCAACAAAAGAGAAGAAGTCGATTTCATGTTGGATTTGTGCCAAGGAGAATTATGCGAAGAATTTTCCCTTGAAACAAAAATTGAATGCTTTGGAGAAGGCATACAACCCATCTGTTGGAGTCTTGCAGGTATTAAACGTTCTCATGGAAGGTGAATCCATATATATCCAATAGCAAGGCAAGACAAAACTTTGCTACGTGCAGGTCAAACTCAATGGGAAGTCGGTGATAGCCATGGTAGACAATGGGGTGACTCATAACTTCTAGAGGGAAGACATGGTGTGGAGGCTTGGGTTGTAGAACAAACCGACGCAAACAACCTTCAAGACAATCAACGCAGGTGTAGAGAGGATCATTGGTGTGGCCAAGGACATCTCGTTGAAGCTTGGTGACTGGTGCGGAAAAATGAGTTTCACTGTTGTTTCTATGGACAATTTTGAAATTGTGTTAGGAAAAGAATTCATGAGGAAGGAGAAGGAGAAGACAACACTTATTCATCACATGAATAGTTTGGTCATTTTCTCAAGAAAAACTCCATGTTTGATTCCTACCATAAGGAGGAAGGAAGTAGGCATGTAGATGTCTTCCTTGTAGATGGTTGTTGCAAGAAGCCAGAGAAGGCAACCTTGTGGGGACAACGTTGGATGATGTGGGGTGATGGTTGGACAATCTAACACAGAGAACGAAAGGAAACCCTTGTTAGTGGAATGAAGGTTTGTCGATGTTGAAGACATAGTTGGAGAATTGGCTAAGATAGTGGATGGCTTTGTTGATTTCTCTTTGAAAGTTGATGAGTGGCAACGAAGATCAAAAGAAGTCACAGAGATGAGGGTGTTGGAGCAATTCATTAAACAGGGGCAGAGACCATCTTTAGAACAAGAGAAAGTGAGGGATACACAACAACCTTGGTGGAATAGAACCAAAGAAGAGGCCAATTCCTCCTCTAGCAAACTTGGACATGTGAATGGACCATATGACTTTGAGCTATAACGACTCATGGAGGAGTGCAAAGGAAAAATCGATTCGAGTGAACCATTGTTATGTACATAATGCAAAAGTATGGTGACACTCCATCGATCGCATTGGGACAGATTGGAGATGAGGGAGATGGCCCAACCAACCATCCCCCTTCACCTTCAAACTAGATTGCAACACGTTGGCTCGTTGTCTCAGTGGGAGGCAGTGAGGCTAATGAGATGCCTTGAGGAGGACTTGACTTGGTGAAAACTATTGAGAAAGCAGTGGGTGAATTGACAAATTGGAGGAAACGAAGAGTTGATGATGTGATGAGTTTTCAGATAGAAACATATATTTGAACGTGAAAATGTGAGTTCTTGAGACAGAGGCGCGACGATTGGACTAACTACCCAATCATTCAAAGTCACAAGGGGATCCACCACACGAAAGCATGGGAAGACAAACCAAAGTATGGAAACAATAGTAAGTCAATGAGCAACGACACTTCATAGAATCATGCAACTTCCTAAGGGGATTTTTTCTTGACGACAACAATTGAAGAGACAATAGTCATTGAATGGTGACAAGATTTGAAGATGAGGCAGGGACGCCATGGAAATCAATGAATTTTGTTGTGGATGGAAATAATTTGGAGTGGGGGAGGATGTAAGGTCTCTCACGACACCCACCGAGCATGTGTGCTCCTTGGGCAGATTCAGTGACAGAATAAACAAAGAGCACAAGGAGGAAGTGATTGGTTGGGCGAACACAGACGTTAGGGTGCAAGAAAGGGCACCTTGGGTGCACTATGGTGACATGCATCACCAATGGGGCACAGACCTTACTTACCTTAGAATGATTGATGGAGACTTAGGTTGTTTTTTAGAAAGGCCAGGGCAACTTGGGAGCATGCCCAAGGAGTGGACCCGTCTTCCCTCAGCAACATGGGCGCACCGAAGAGGTTGGACAACCCCATCACCATACCCATGAGGAGTCACGATGATCGACACAAGAGAACACCCAAGGAAAGGGGTGTGCGTCGATTCAAGAGACATGACGGTTGATAGGCGCAAGACAAATTTGATTTTCATTGATAAAAATTGATAATATATTTTATTCCTTTCAAATTCAAGTGAAAAAAATAATTAGAAGTTCATTGGTTAGTTATATTTTGGATATTAAAGTCATAAAAAAATGGAAAAAAAAATGAACAATGATTTTCGTACAGTTTGTGATCGAAGCCATGTTCAATGTAGTTTTCATTATAAGTTTTACCCAAACTCAGGGACTTGTTGTGCGGGTAGGACATTGTTGCAAAGAAGTTTTATTGCTAGTAGCATTAAGGCAAGCCATCCGACCTTGCAACTCACATGGTGAAGGTGAATAGTTGAAGAGCACAATTGCAGACCGACAATTAAAGGAGAAAAAGGTTCCAGTATTTTGTTCCACATTTGTTCAAGGTCTATTGAAGAGAACAGTTGAAGGAAAACAGGGGAAGAGCACAATTTAATGCAAAGATTATAGTGGAAGGATAACATGTGAAGAGTTTAATTCTGGTCTTTACTTAACAATACCACACCAAATAGTCATTCTAGTTATGGGATGTGCAACACCGCCATAAACCCACTTAACACGTATCATAGAAAAAGGTCACTCATTAATAATTCCAATTGTAGGTCTCATCATTGGAATGTTAGTGATGTTTACTTTAAAAGGTCACTCATTGTTACTTTTATTTTAACCAAAACATGAAAATATTATGTTATTTAAAAAAGTTGTAGCTAGTGCTAAAAGTGGAGTACATAGGTATGCTTCAATGATTCAGAGCCCAGAGTCAAGAAGCCCTCTGACATTACATATAATAGTTTACCGCAGAATACAAAAAGTACACTCTAGCGTCTCCTACATGTTTCCACCTTAACATAAAATCCTAATATTTTTGTGACTCTACAAAACATTTCACAAAATATTTGTCTTTAACAAAATGCATGAAAATTAATGACCTCTTCCTGACTAGCTTCTGAAGGGGGTAGTGTTGCTACTCTATGTCCATTAGTTCTTTGAATTGATGAACTATTTATTCTTCTTTTAGATTAGCTTGAACAAAATTAGTAGGTTCCTTCTTGTTGTTGGATGCCAATGAGAGGGAATCCTTGTGAAGCAAATTCATGATGTTTGTGTGTTGAGAGATGCAATGATGCTTGTTCTTGTGCACCTTAGTGGTTATAGAGAACATAGAAGTCCTATTAGACTAAATGCACTCCTTGCGTCTCCTCAAAACTTGCCTAAGTTCCACAATGTCCTTGTTGTCCATGTCTAAATAGTGTATCCTTAAACCTTCAATCCAAACTAGGCATAATAGAGAGAAACCTACACAAAAGATTCGACCCGTATGTATAAAGCAGATGGCCACAATTACCACACGTAGAGGACCTATAGACTTGAGGACGTCACATCCTGTATAGAGTGGAGCAGTTCAAAATGAACTGGCCAAAAATAAAACAACCAAAAACTTAATTATATGTACAACCAAATCAAACAGAGGCCAACATTGTTACATAAACTTCGACCCAAAGTAGAGACCACTCCCTTAATTGAAAAATATGTGCTCTTAAGTCTACGTGAGAAAGTCCAAACTGAAGTTACACCAAGGAAACCAACTAATAATAGAAGGGGGTGGAGAGATACCTAGTAGTTCAAGCCCAATTTGCTATAGCCAGTGCATCAAAGAACCTAGAAAACAAAATACCAAACCTAGGAGCCAAGGCCCAAAATGCCAACCTTCCAAGCTATCTTTGAAAATTTCCTCATTAGAGTCAAGTTATAGGCAGGATCCCCAACCCATCACTCTAATTCCTTATCCTAGAGGCCTGACACCATGTGGGCTCGAATGCAGATGCTCCCAATTAGCATAAGTGCAAATTCCAATGTCCCACAATGTGAACACAGATTCAAACTAGAACATTTAATACACAACGTTGAGTATGGAGTTCACATGCGAGAAGGGTGGGCTCTGTCCTTTATGCTCTTCTCCTAATACCACTACAATGGTTTACATGTCGATGAGCCATGTGGATATTAACTATTGATTGACATTTTATTAATTTTAAGCCTTAGTGGATAATACGTTGTGAGCTCACCCCATTTTGGGTGTACTGGCTTATAGTTAAATTGGTGGCCATTTTGGCCCATTGATCTACTTTGTAATTAAACTCTCATCTTACATGATAAAAGGAAATTTTATCTAGAAAGTTTACCTTATATCTAGCTTTGGAAATGACTATTACTAGCTTAGATTTCACCATAATAAAGTCACCAATCATGGGTTTAATAACCACTAAAGAATCCAAAACAATTAAAAATTTAATCTTTAATTCCTTAGTTAATTAAATACCTTTCAAAAAAGCACAGAGTTCATCTAAATAATTAAAAATTGTGCCAAGACCCTAAACATATGTAGCTATTGTTCCTCTATTGTTCCTCTGGGATTAAAGGCTCTACCCCATTCTTGCCACTCCATAAAAGGCCACTCATTAATTCCAATGTAAGTCTCATTAATGGAATGGCACTAAATGAAAAAATGTGTTAGTTTTGTTATTATTATGTATAAACCTCACAACAAGACAATAAACTCATGTATAACTAAAAAATACTTTAGGTTAAATTTCCTACAGATGAGAAATGTGAATTGGATTAATCACTTGCATGCTCTTCAATGCAAAATGATTATATTATTACATGCTGGGATAATAAGAGTTAACTCACTTTGTATCGTTGGAAGCACTTCCACAATTTGCATTTGATTTTATAGCATTAATAAATATATTAATTATATATATTAAAAAAATATATACTTTTTAGTTTTAATTTTTATTTTGGATAATTGGATTAAAAATATATTTTTATAAGATAAAAGAAATGTATTGTTTTTTTGTTTTTTTGGAAATAATTGCATTATTTATATATATTTAAAAATATAGCATTCTTATAATTTAAATAAATAAATAAAAATTACATATTATATAATTTATAAATAATTTTTAAAAGCTTAAGTAGTTTGACTTGCTATGTTGAAGTTATAATAGTGAACATATATATAGTGTGTTAATTACAAAATTATATATAGAAAAAATAAAGAAATAAATGGACTTTATAATAATAAATATTAGTCTAAATTTAAGGTTAATTTAGAGAGAAAACTCATGTTCTTAATCATTAGGCCCACTCAAGTTGTATTTAATAGGTTTGTTTTAAAATGTTGTTTCTATACTAAAAATATTGAAGACAAGTTTTTATATATCTATATAATTTTGATGAGTTAACAAGTTAGGAAAGTCCATTTTATTACAAATATTTTGAAATTGATATATAATATAAACATACTTTGATGAGCTAACATGTTCCGAAGATCAATTATATTACAAATATTTTAAAATTAAAATTTAATATGGGCATAAAATATTTTAAAATAAAATGATTTTCATTCTCATAAAAATGATGAATTCTTTCATCTTGGATATTTTCTAATTATAAATAAAATACTCATAAAAATTCATTTTCACTTTGAAAATGTTAATTTCTTTTTACTAAGAAAAATTATTTTTAATCTTTTAAATTAAGAAAAAAAAAATCTTTTAAATTAAAATTAATAACCACTTTATAACATCTTTATTTTATTTCTCATTTCTCTATAATACCAACATTTTGCAAAATAACCTTCCCTATTATATACGGACCGTTTATATCAATTAAATAAAAAAAAATTCCATTCAATTGGTCGAAGTAAGAATTTCGCTAATGTTATTTGTACCACTCTCACCACTTAGCATAGTTTTATAACTCAATTAATGTTATTTGTACCACTCTCACCACTTAGCATAGTTTTATAACTCAATTTTTTTTATGTATATAACGAGGGGCACCTCTCCACTTTGTATATCTTTATTAACTCAATTTAAATATTTTTTCCAAAGAGACTTGGAAAATTTTGGTTTCCAACCTTATTTTTGGAAGTTCACCTCGCTGGATGTAAATAATCCTTTTGGAAGTTCACCTCGCTGGATGTAAATAATCCTAAGTGTATATATTCATAGTAATAGTTGAACTTTTTTCAAGGATTTTACAATATATTAAAATTTCATGTGTGAGAAAATAAATATCAAGAACTTACCAAATGTAGAGACTATGTTCGAAGGTATTAAATGATAAATTTGAAAAGAAGAAACGAGAGGAGAGAGTTTGAATAAAACATTTTAATGGACATATATTTTAATGTTTATTATGTAACATTTTTTTTTTCAAAGTTATGGAAATCACGGGTTTGACTTTATTGATTTCCTCAATATTAAACTTTATAATTTATCATATTTATCGTTCATAAATCATATAAAAAGGTTTTTTCAAATTTTTTAAAAATAATTGTTTTTTTTTAAATAAAACTTTTTCATAATAGGTTAAATATATTTTTATAAAAATTAATATAATTTTTTTAAGATAATTTTTTCAACCTCAAAAATCTTTATATAATAATAATAATAATTAATGCTAAGGAAATACATGTTTTTAAACATATCATTAGGTTCATTCATCTTGTATAAACTTATGGGTATACATAGTTTACCTTACCTAGAGAAATTTGAATTGGCCCCTCTTAACATGGAACTAACTAAATACCAAACAACATTACAACAATTACTTGAAGAATTGGCCCCTCTTAACACGGAACTAACTAAATACCAAACAACATTACAACAATCACTTGAGCTAACCACTTAGAATTAAAAAAAAAAAACTTGGTTAAATGTATAAATGTCAAAAAAAATGATGAAGAAAATCAATAGTAATTTCCCTAAATCCTTCTAACAAGGGCACAAATACTTTTAAACTTGAAAAACAAAAACATACACTTCACAACAAACAAATGGGGCGACAAGGATGCAAAGAAAGTGAGAAAATGTGACTAAGTCCCCCCTTTCATAATAACTATCTCCTATAACCTAAAATATTGTGAAGCATTGATGATATTACTAATGATAAAGACTCTCATTAACCTATGTAATGTTTTATTTGAAGTGATCTATACATTGTCATGGATATTCCATTGGAATAGTTTGTCACAACATATCTTACAAGTTTCTATGAACTCTTTGTTATTCAATGGTTTATGTAAGATTAAGATCTATATTACTAGCTTAGCACACAAAACAATGAAATATGTTGACATTGAAATAAGAGAAGCTAAAACAAAAATATCACACCATCCACACAAGATGTACCCTGGAAAACCCAACATGGGAAAATCCGACGAGAAAGTCAAGACTATGCTTGTTATTTCTTCTCAATGATGAAATGCAAATACAAAAAAAGGTGAACTGACTATGGAGTTGTCATGGACACTTTGACCTATATCACTACTATAGAGTCTTTTACTTCCTCTATTTTGCTCCAATATCACACTCTCTTGCTTTGTGCAACTATGAAACAATAAATCAATACAACAAGAAAGAAACCTCTTCCTTTCCTAGTGGCCTAGCATTTAACATGTCCTAACAATTATCTAGGGTTAGGGTTTTGGACCCTTTAAAATCTTCTTGAAAGTCCACATGTGTGAGTAATGGGCGTTTATATGGCATCCACTTGGTACCATGGTGGTAATAGCATAAGTCAACTTGCAAGAGGCATAACTTCCTCATACAAACTCTGACTGAGATTATCTCTACGTCGTTGGAAATGTCTCAATGTGTAGAACAACATTGAGAGGTTGGAAGCTTGGTTTGCAAAGTTTTGACCCCAAAAATAGTTGTTTAATGCCTCAAATGAGCTCCGAAAGTTTCAGGACCCCAAATCACCAAAATAGAACCTACCCCTAAATTGGGCCCTACAAGCCTTTAACTCCAATTTTTCCATCCAAAAAGTACCAAAATAAATGAAAAATTATATGGTGATTCATTTCGGATCATACCTCCCCATTTTGGGAGGCTTTTGGTCCCCAAAAGCTTTCACTGAAAGAGGTGAGGAAACTTTTCCTCTAACTTCTCCCTAGAGTACCATTTGGCCTTTTCCTAGAAGTTGTCCTTCCAACCTAGCCAGCCAAAGTCCATGTTGCCCGCATCTAGTTGTTATGAACTTCCTCTGAAAAATTGTACCCTCTGCTAATTATGCCCAAGCTTCTAGTGCTAAGTCCTCTATTGTAAATCGTAAGACTTTCCTGTTAGTTTCCTATTCTAACATGGAAGTTCATAGAGTTTCAGATTTTCCACATTCATTACTGAGTAAATGCACATATATAGAGATAGACTAAGTCTATAGGCATTATCACCTACCTTCCCCAACACTTCAAAAGATCCATATTGTAGAACCTTGACCTTCTTACCAAGACCTTGCCTTTCTTTATTTAAATGTAACTAGACTCTGTCTCCCATCTTGAATATCTT
This sequence comes from Picea sitchensis, assembly GCA_010110895.2. Lineage (NCBI taxonomy): Eukaryota > Viridiplantae > Streptophyta > Pinopsida > Pinales > Pinaceae > Picea > Picea sitchensis. The sequence continues at coordinate 549,758 of SNQJ01S0000665.1, read as the reverse complement.
CTCAATTCTATGTCAGTGATGTCATGTGTTGTACTTGTCCCATGACTTTTTCAATGTCACTTGTGCTTGCAAATGGATCTACTTGATCTTATCAATGAATTTTTCAACCTTCAATGTTTTTCCCATGGTGCCATCCCTCACTCTTTGTTGTCCATATACAACATCTAACGATTAAGGTGGAAAATATTGAAAACAAGTTTCAAAAGGGAACTTACTAGTGGAAGTGTGCATTGCTTTGTTATAAGAGTACTAGATATAAATCAAATTTCCATCTCAAGTCCCTAGATGTTTCTGATTGTAACCCCTCGAAAGCTAAACCAAAGTCATATTCATTACTTATATCTACCCATCTATTGATGGATGGACAGTGGATAGTTGTAGATCTCTTCAACTTGGTGTCCATCTTCTCTCAAAGTATAATACAAAAAGGAATAGAGAAATATAGTATATCTATGTGCAAGATGCTCCTTGGTATCCCAAAGGCACCCATAACTTTTCAAATAACATTATTGATGCATATTGTCCCTTGATGGTCTCCTTACAAGGCATGAGAATGCACATCTTACTAAACTTGTACACTGCCACAAATAGATAGTCATGTCCCCTTCTAGTTCTTGGCAAAGCACCCATGAAATACATGGAGATGCTCTCCCATGGTCTAGTAGGTATAGGTAAGGGACAGTATAGACCTTACTTCTTATTACTAGGTTTTCTAGTACATTAAAGTATGCATTCTTCGATAAATTGAGATGTGTTTTCTACATTCGAGGGCAATACAAATATCTCTATAAGTTAGTCATTGTTTTCCCAACACCACAATGCCCTGCAACTTTGGAGGTGTGAACCTCTTTGATAAGTTGCAATCTTTCTCCTTTAGAAACACATAGCTTATCCAACTTGTACAATGACCCACTTAGAGATGGTAGTCAACATTGATACCTCTTCTACATGAACTTGGCCTTATCGTTGTTGAAATACCTCCTTGAAGTTCTCATCTTCTATGTATTCCTCTATGCATGCATGATGAAAGGCTCCATGTGCATGAGTGTACCCAACACTATAATTTTGGGTGTGGGTGGCCTTCAAAGCATGTCTGCCAACTTATTAACATTGCCCTTATCATATTTGATGATAAGATGAAATTATTGTAAAAAAATCATCCACTTGCAGTGTCTTGTTTGGTAAAGCTTACTATGGGCCTCCAAATATTGTATTGGTTGGTGATAGGTGTGGATGATGGTTTCCTTGCCCATAAGAGAGTGCTTCCATTTCATAACAACTTGAACCAAGGGATAAAGTTCCTTGGAATATGTCAAGTAGTTAAGGACTCTGCCATGGTACATTTCATAATGATGTAAAGTAGCTTACCTCCTTACATCAACACTACTCACATAGAATATTCACTTGCATCCATGTCCACTTTGGAGGGCTTCTTCAAATTGGCAATGCAAGAATTGGTGTTTGACTAATCTTTCATTTCAAACCTTCAAAAGCCTTCCACCAATTCTTTCCCCAATGGAAGCTCTTGTCGTTTGTTGTTAATGGCATTGAGAGGGGCAACGATAGTAGAAAAGGATGCTATGAACTTCCAAAGGTGTTGTGCCACCCACAAAAAGCTCCTAACTTCAGTGACATTAGTAAGAGTTGGCTACTCAATGATGGCCTCCATCTTCACAAGATCAATCTTGAGTTTTCCTCCACCAATCACATACCCCAAATAGACCAATCACTTCGAGAAAATTCACATTTCTTAAGGTTTGTTAGCAATTGAAGCTTTTTCAAGGTCTATAAGATGTGAAATGTGAGAGATGCACTTTCCATATAATGCTAAAAATCAATATATCATCCAAGTACATTATTACAAATGAAGCTACAAAGGGACACAAAACATCATTCATCAAATGCATAAATGTTGTGATTGCATTACATAAACCAAAAAACATTACCAACCATTCATATAGACCTTGCCTCATTTTGAAGGTTGTCTTCTAGGTGTCTTCTTCTTTTACTCATACATGATGGTACCCCAATTTGAGATCCAACTTGATGAAATATTTGGCATGCTACAAATGATCTAACACATCATTGATCCTAGACAGAGGGTATCAATTCTTGAGAGTGATATTATTTAGAGCTTTTGTAACCGATACACATTCTCCAAGCCCCATCCTTCTTGGGTACTATGATAATAGTTGACCCACAAGGTGAGGTACTTGGTTGAATTACTGCATGATCCAACAATTGTTACCATCATTTCGTCACTTTATCTACTCCCAATATGGACTCTCTATACAACCCTATGTTTGGCAAAGGGGAATCGGGGAATAATTGTATCTTGTGCTCCTCTTCCCTCTTAGTTGGTAACCCTTTATGCTTGCAAGAGCTCCTCCAACTAGTGTTTTGGTCTTTAGTGTCCCTCGAGATATGTCTTTACCTATATCAATTCATCTCCTTTGTTAATTATGTATTAAGAATGATACAAACTTCCTACTTGAACTGATAAGCTTCTTAGCTTTAGCACTTACCAAAAGATCTTGGATTTAACATAGTGCACATTGATGATGAACGACTTCCCATTCTTGATCAAGCGATATTGGTTTGCTTTCCTCATGAAGATCACATCCCTCATGTACATGCTTCCAAACAATGCACCACACACATCAAGTGGTACTACATCCTCCACTTGATCAATATAATTTGCGCTTATAGAAAATTTGATATTGCACTACTTAGTGACCCTGCTCTCTATAGCGTTATTTACCCATCCCAATGATTACAAGTGAGGATGATCATGACCTTCCAATCCAAGTTTATTTACTAGAGCATCTACTATGAGGTTGCCCTACAAACTAAAATCAAATAGAGCATCCACCTTTGTCTTTTTGACTTGGATCTTGATATGGAAGAGTTTAGTCTTCCTTAGGATGGACACTATTCAAGTTCACCTCCCTATGTATTGTAAAGTAGACAATCTTTTTGTCTACATCTAAGTTGCTCTCAATCTGGTTTCTTGAATCCACATATAGCATATTCCTCTTCTCAACCTCCTCCTTGTGGTTCTTTGGATTCAACGTTGGATGTAGCTTCCAACACTTATTTTCATTGTAACCATCAATGGTTACAGTGGTTGTTTGGATTCTTGCACTAATGTACAATGGTTGATATCTTCTTGTCCTTTCCTTTCCACTTCTTCTTTCCCTCCTTCGAAGTGTCTTGGTGGTCTCCCTATTTGGAACCATTTGGTTGTCTTTTGTTCTTGTTCATATTCTCCAGACAAAGGCTCATCAACAACCCTAGGTTTAAACAAGCATCACTTGCCTCCTTAAATGTTGTGGAGACCACTCAGATACTTGAGTACATTCAAGTAATTCTTGAGAGATATTCCCAACATAATCACATGTTTTCTAAACTCAATGATGTATTCTTATTCATTTTGCCCTTGCTTTTGCCGAAAGTAATGTTAATGGATCCAATGGTCCTCTTTGTACCCGATAAGGTAAGGCCATGAATTAAATGAAAGTTTTAAACACCTCACTTCATTACTGAGGGATCATCCCCCAACTGAAGCATCTCCATGTGGCTTTTCCACCAAGTTTAGGCATCGTCCTCTAACTTAATTGAGACAAATGATGTATTTTGCTCTTCTCCTACATTGTGAACATTGAAATAGACTTATCATTATTGCAACCATTGATTCAACTTAATAGCATTAATCTCACCTTGATGTTTGATGTCCACTTTCACTTCCACTTCAAACAAAGATTGCGAAGAAGTGATGCTCGAACTAGGTGAATCTTTCTCTAGCTTTTATGGGTCTTCTTTGTCTCTAGATTTCCCATCTAAGCTAGTTTCCGAGTTAGAATTACCAAACTCCCCAAACTTACTCTCTAGCACCACAATGAGAATCATCATGTTGTGAGAGATGTCAACGATTTGTGCTTCCAACTTCTTTGAATCATCCCTTGTATTGTTATTGTATTCATCCCCATTGTTAGAGTTTTGAGAGTTGTTTCTTTAAGCCAATTCTTGGATATCTCAATTGCCCACAAAAAAACCCAAAGCAAATTACTCTAATACTAATATAATCTATAAATTGTCATAGATATTCCACTAGAATAGTTAGTCACAACATCTCATAACAAGTTTTTGCAAACTTTTTGTTATGTAGTGTTATACTTGAGTTAAAATTTAATATTACCGACTTAGCACGAAAAACACTACAATAAGAGAAGTTAAAGCAAATACCACACCACCCTGGGAAATTCAATATGGGGAAAACTAGCTATGACTCTCTCTTTTCTTCTGATCAATGATGAAATTTAAATACAAAGAAAGGTGAACTTACTATTGAGTTGCCATGAACACTATGGTCTCTACCTAGTCTTCTACTTCCTCTATTCTATTCCAATATCCCACTCTTTTACTTGCTCAACTATAGACAATAAATCAATACAACAAGAATGTAACCCCTTCCTTTTCTAGTGGCCCAATGTTTAACATGTCCTGATAGCCATTTAGGGTTAGGGTTTTTGCATACAACAACTCTTGATTAGGGTCAGATTTTTGGCCCCCCTAGAATCTTCTTGAAGGTCCACACATGACTAACTCCATGTACAAGTAATGGGCATTGTGTCATCCACTCTATACCATGGTGGTCAACAACATAGGTCAACTTGCGAGAGGCACAACTTCCTCATACTAACTCCAATTGAGGTGATATTTGCGACATTGGAAAGCTTTCAATGTGTAGAACAACAATGAGAGGCTAAGAAATTTGTTTGCAAAGTTTTGACCCCAAAAACAATGATTTAGTGCCTAAAATAGGCCCTAGCTCTAAGATGGACCCTACAAACCTTTACCTCCAGTTTTTCCAAACAAAAAGTATCAAAATAGATCAAAAAGTATCAAAATAGATAACAAACCATATAATGATCTCTTTCTAATCCTTAAGAGACTGGTTATGAAAATAGAGTAAACCCATCTAGGTTTACAAGCCCCGTAGTTTGTATCAATGCCTCAACCCCCTCTCTTTTCAAAATAACACTAAATCTACATTGTGATCTCTCAAATGAAGAGGATAAATGGATAAATTGCCTCTCTCAAATAAATTGCCTCCCTTCAAGATGAATCTTTGATTGGCTCATAATATTCAAGGATTGGCACCCACCAAGGGGCAACCTTCTCATTTGGACTTAACAGATGCATTTATGTGTCCTGTGATCATCCTGAGACTATTTGTCACTTTTTATGGAGCTGCAAGGTTACCCGTAACTATTGGGAATATATTTGGAATACTTAACTGTGTATCTTCTTCAACTGTTTCTTTATTAAGAATCATTTCAGGAATTTAACATTGTATCAGAATCATTGCTTTACAGGTATCATAAAAAAACCCATGTAAAGTTATCTTCAATAACTCTGTCTCTCTTGCGAAATGGGTGTAATTGTGCTCTTGAAGCACGTTCTAACGTGAAGCTTGTTCTTTAATTAACCTTCAAATAAAGATGCCCGTTTGTATTTTTCTCTTATACTTTTTACTTGTAAAGGGTGCCCGTTTGTACTTTTCTCTTATACTTTGTTCTTTACTTTACTTAATATGAGTAGCAGTGTAAAAATTAAAAAACAAATAAAGGTGTGTCTGTTTGAACTTTGTACTTTATTCTCTACTGTTTGCATTGCCCTTATACTTTGTTCCTTACTTTACTTAAAAGGCCCCTACTTAATATGAGTAGCAGTGTAAAGATAAAAGGCCCCTACTTTACTTAATATCAGTAGCAGTGTAAAGATAAAAAGCAAATAAAGGTGTCTGTTTGTACTTTATTCTTTACTGTTTGCATTGCCAATAGCAAACAGTAATGGCATTGCAAACAGCAAACAGCAAACAGTAATGGTTGTTCTTCCTGTTCTTCCTGCCGGTTGACAACTGGGTGATAATAGATTTGCCAACTGAATGATGATAGGTTTTATCACCTTAATTAACCTTAAATAAAGGTGCCCATTTTGTACCTTTCTTTTATAATTAATAAAAGTAGCATTCTTCCCAAAGAAGCAAAAACGCAAACTGATCTCACTTCATGTAATAAAGGTTTCGAATCTTGATCCTCTCCAGCCATCCTGTGATGGTAAAGGATGATATTTTTCTTTTGAATGCAATGGCACTTAATAGAGACTTCCACTTGGGCACCGACATGTGATTTGGACATGCAAATGGCCCACAAGATGCCCAAGGTCCATTCTCAGCAATAACCCATACTCACTAGGTTATGGTTTGAAGACA
>SNQJ01S0000665.1:511122-543471 GCA_010110895.2 Picea sitchensis | reverse complement strand
AAACGAAGACCAGTGAGTGCATTCCCTGTAATCAAGACAATAAAAAATGTAATGTAAGTCATTTTGAATCCTCAAAAACGAGGATAAATAAATAATTTCAGTGTACATTGTAAATTAAAACATAAAATACAGAAAACAAAAATAGTACTAGACAAGTAGAAACCATAGTAGCAAGAGTCGAATATGATTTGGTATGGAAAAAATAAGTATTGAAAAAATATACTACTGCTCCAGAAGTATAAATCTCATAGAGACGAAAATATGCATTTGTTTAGAAGAATTTGAGCCTCAATAATGTACAATAAATCAGAAAAATAATTCATTCCTTGAAAATTTGGCAATGGGCTTTATTTTTATAGATTTTATTAGGTTTTTTTAAATGTCTTTTGGTGTTTTGGGGTTGTCTTTTTGTGTTTATGGGGGTCTACATGTATCAAAGACATGAACTATATTATCAAAGCCAGTCAAAAGTAGATTGACCGTGTACCATATCCGTACTGGAGAGAAAAATTGCCGCATTTCATACTATACCGAATTTTGGTACAGCAAAGGCCAATACGGCCTAATCTTGCTATGGTAGAAACCATTCAATTCATAATTATTTGCAAAATTATACTTCAGCTGAATCATAAACAACAATAATTTTTCCTTTCTTACACCATGATTCCAAGATCTAAGAGAATTTTCCAACGAGTCCCATGACCAAAACAGTAAGAGAATGAACACAATAAAAATCAGTGTTCACAAGGGTTTCAATCAAACCGCCATGAATGCACCAGATAAATATTGAATCCAAGCCCTTTTAGATTTCAAGGATTGGCCAAGATAGACAACAAAGTAATGAGAATTGAAGATCTCAAACTTATATAAAAGGTTTTGAATTTTGCATGATACCATTAGCTAGCATCCTTCAATTTGATTGATTCTAAAAGGAATAGCTTATGAAGCTTTAAAAGTATTTTATTGGTAGAAAAATACAAAAGCATGGTTATATTAACATAACCATGACCGAGACACAAACAAAAATGATATACCATAACCACGAGATTAAGACAAATGGTTGAAGGGATTATACTTTATATGATCACTACAAAAGAATAATAGGTTTCAACTTTCAAGAATTCATCTTTCAATGCCAAAGACCTGATAAAAAAGCTCCGTATTCATGTTGTGAGTATTTCACTCTAAACAGAAAAAGAACAAATGGAATTAAACGTTGAAGGGTCACCTAAATTTTTTCAAGAATACATTTCAAGAGCATAACCGACCACAAATGCATAAAGGTTTGAAAAAGTTATCCTCAATAACAAATCTTACGACCATAGCACGGGATTAAATCCTGTAACTGATTGCTCTACGCCCGAGCAACACTCATTTTCATTAGACTGGGCTTGCACAATAGAGGCAAACAAAAGACAATAGTAGATTGTTAGCCCATCAAATTGAATTCCCATATGTTGAGACATCTGTGCCTTCGTTTCAGTTGAGGAAGAGAGCGCAACAGGATTAAAATAACTGCAAGAAATTTTTCAAGACTTACTGGGAAGATTAGGTGGGAAAAAGCACAATATGCATAGTTGAATCCCTACCTTGATATTTTCTAGAGCTAAGTTCATTGCTATGGCTCAGGTTTTGAATCTGTATATGAGGATTTATGCTTTTAAGCTGTGTTTTTAGGGTCTATGTCTCAGGTTTTGAATCTGTATATGAGGATTTATGCTTTTAAGCTGTGTTTTTAGGGTCTGACAGACTACAATGTGGCCCTTGAGGAGTTACTAAATGTTGTTTCACCAGAGAATTATTTATATCATTTTAATGCTTGAAGTATAAGACAAGAGCATGACAAGTAATGTAAATTACTGCCATCGGTCCTGAAGAAATATCTACATAAGATCATACAACAAAAGCATGACATCGAATAATAAAACCCTATATTCATAGCACACAAATCATGAAAATATATGAGATCAAAGATAAAATCTACAGCTCAACTTCTGTTTTCCTCCAATTTCAAAACAACCGCTACATAAAATTATAGATGAATTCTTACCTCACAAATTTCACAGTTGTCTGTCAAAAATATATCAGAAATGTAAGAAACTAAAGCTCAAACAAAACCATTTGTTAGTCAAGTGGGTTGTGGTTAAGTAATAAATCAAACGAGTTTTCTTCACAAAGAGTTGAGTTTAATCCTCTGGAGTTTGAGAACAGGTTGTCGTGTTAATGTGGCCAATTATTATGTGATATCCATGATTACCTCATCGTTAACCGAGCCTAGGTGGCCAAAAATAAAATATAACAGATTTAGCAGGATCTCAAATATCTTCATATCTGTTTTTCCAGAGAAGAATTATCAAGCAAAAAGACAACCTATTAAATCAAAGATTTTGATTTAAAATTGGTGAGACAGAACTCAAAAGGTAACTCTCTACTTATTAGAGACCTAAAGTTTTTCTGTAGCTTGGGAGATCCACTCTGTGGTTTGGGAGATCCACACCATTTGTTTATGAATTTTCAATCATCATAGTTAATCTAAGTTCTACAATTAAGATTATAATGGTTTTGGTAACCTGAGGCACCTTCTAAATCACCCAAGGGAAAGGATCCAACAAAGTTATCCAAAATGGAAGGCTGGTTTCAATGAGCCTGAGGCACTCTTTAAATCACCCAGGGAAACGGATTGAACAAAGTTCTCCAAAATAGAAGGCTGGTTTCAATGACCTGAGGCACTCACCCGAGGAAAGGGATCCAACAAAGTTGTCCAAAATGGAAGGCTGGTTTTGCTGACCTGAGGTGCTCTCTAAATCTCCCATGGCAAAGGATCCAACAAAGTTGTCTAAAATGGAATCACCCAAGTAAAGGGATTCAACAAAGTTTTCCAAAATGGAAGGGTGGCTTTGGTGACCTGAGGTGCTCTCTAAATCACCCATGGAAAAGGATCCAACAAAGTTGTTCAAAATGGAATGCTGGTTTTGGTGAGCTGAGGTGCTCTCTAAATCATCCATGGAAAAGGATCCAACAAAGTTGTCCAAAACGGAAAGTGCACAGTAAAAGCCTATTAAACCATCTCTACTCGAGTTGAAAACAAACCATCCTGGAACAATCAGAGCCTAATAAAAAAAAACATTCATTTTCATTGATTGTTTTGGGACTCTCCTGCGAAGTAAACAAAAAGAACAAAAATTTCAAACCTCTCAAAATGCTTATAAAGCTTCTAATTTTCACAGTTGCAGAGCAAAACACATGCACAAAGTTCAATTGATTTGCAGAATCCAAAGCCTGAATACAAACAGCCAAAACAAAGAAATGAAATATAAAAACATTACCTTAGCTGAGGAACTGTCTGAACTCGAATTAGTGGAATTAGTGCTGGCATCTGTGGCCATAGTGGGGGTGGTAGTGGAAGGGGGAGTGATAGTAGTGGTCGGGGTGGATTTACTACCGTTGCCTGTGGAAACAGAGGGGGGCGGAGACAGAGAGGACACTATGCGCTTCAAGCCTTTCAAGCCGAGGTCATACGTCTCGGTTCCGTCTGGTTTAAAGAGCCCATAATTTCTCTCCGAAGTCGGCCCGGGCTTCATATTCTCATTGAAGAGTGCAAAAATGAAGGCCTGGACGCTCACGTTGGGCTGCAGGGGAGTCCCCTCCTTCTTCCGGAGCCTCTCCAGAAGGTTTCCGTTGTACGTCTTTGCGTTATCGGGCGTGGCCCCGACCTCATCGTCGTCCCCCTTGGAGGGCCACCCGGTCTCCGAGACCCTGACCTCGACCTTACCGTAGCCCAGCGCGGCGAGCGCCGCGTACGCGGCGTCGATCTGGGCGTAGAACAGGTTGTCGTAGTGCAGGTTGTTCTTGGAATCGACCACGCCATCACTGGGCCGGAAGAGAGCGTAGTTCAAAGGGACGTTGGTCGTGTCGCCCTTGTAGGCGAAATAGGGATACACATTGACCAGAAAGGGCGCGTGCGTTGCCGAGAGAAAGTCCAGGAGTTGCTTCATGTAAGCCACAGTTTTGTCGCTGAAGACGCAACTGGAAGGCGGGAAGGACGACCCGAAGACCTCGAAAGAGTGCGCCGTGGACACCTTGACGCTCTTGTCGAGACCGAGGCTCACCAGGGCCGAGTGTATGTTCTTCAGAGCACCCAACAGATTCTCTTTCAGCACCGTGTCGTTGCCCGAGTAGACCTCGTTTCCCACAAGGACGCCCGTGATGTTGGTCCCCACGGGGATGTAGGCTGCCACGTTCTTCTTCACCCACTGCCGGGCCTTGTCCGAGCGGGCGCTCATCGTGGCCACATATTCGTTGCCGAGGCTGACCACGATCTCCACGCTGGTGTTGCGGAGAGCGTTGAGAATCGCTGGATTTGCGTCGTAGATCCGGACGCTTGTCAGGTTGGAAGACTGTAGCAACTCCACGACCTCGGACGGGGATGGCAGGTTGTTCGCTATTTGCCCGTAGTTTATTCCCACCGTTCCCGTGACACTGAGACCTTCAGTGCTCTGCATTGAAGAGACTGTGTGCACAAACGAGTCAGATTTCAAAATTTAAACAAACCAACAAGTAAAATCCAATGTTGTGATGTCTGATATGCATACCTGACAATAGCAGAATGAATGCCCAGCGAAACGCCATTCCCGTTCTGAAATCTAGCTCTGATTTTGGCCTTGTTTTGGCTTCCATAGATTTTATGAATTGAGCACTCTGTGGAGGTACAGGCCAGAGATTGACGGTGTTCTTAAAGCACTCGGCTTTCTTCCTCTGCAGCCTTCGCATTTAAATAGGACAGGGTGATTCGACAGTTAAAGTGGACAGTGGAAGTTGATTTTCCTTCCGTCACTTGACGGGAATGATTTGATGATGTCATGCAGTCGCTTTTGGGTCTCCGGGATCTGCCGGTCCGGTGGACGGCGTAGAAATCGAGGGACCGTTGCCCCGGAGCTGGCGATGGTGTCGGCGGGCTGGGGAGAGGAATAGCAGGGTTTGGTCCTCGTGTCTGTGGTCCAATATCATGAGCACCGTTGTCACATTCGCGCACCGTTCTTTAAGAGGAGAGAGAGAGGAGAATAATTTTATTTTTTGATTTGAGTTTTTCGATAAAACGGTTAGATATAAAAGGAGAGAGAGGAGAGAATAATTTTATATTTTGATTTGAGTCTTTCCATAAAACGGTTAGATTTAAACGTATAGATGGTTAGGTTTCAACGTAATTTTAGGGTTTTAAGATGTATTAGCAGAGATTACGTGGGTATTTTTTTTTATTTGGAAAAACATAAATATTATTGAAATTATTATAAGTGTGTATGTAAGTGATGTTGTGTATAGTTATTGTAAGTAGTTCGACTGATTTGGGGTGTTAGGTAATGTTAGGTCCTCTTCAATTTATTTTTTTAATAATATTTTAGTCAATGTGAAAGAAATTATAATTTATTCATTAAAAGAGATATTGTAATTTTCTTATTAATAATGAAAATAATAAGGATTTAAAAAAGTTTTTTTTTTAAATTAAATATATTAATAAAATTTTAAAGTAAATTAAGTAATTTTTAATGTTGAATAAATAGAATTTGATTTTAGAGGTTAAGCATTATCTTCGTCACTAAGTTTTATCTTGATTTATTTAAAAGAATAAGAATTTTATTAACATGAAATTTGAATTAATAATGAAAAATCATTTAATTTTTATTACTAATATTGAAGATGATGATGATGATTAACAGTCATTAAAATCAAATTGGTTTTTAAGAGGGTTGTTTTTATCTTAGAATACTTTTAGTTTTTTTTACACTTGTCAAAACAGATAAATAATTTTGATAATCACATCTTTATAATACCTTTAATAAAAATGTATTTAATATTTTTACAAATCATAAAATAAATAAGAATAGAACCAAAGTCAAACAAATTAAATATTAATTTCGTTTTAAAAATTAAAATATAATTATAAATCTTTTAAAAATATACAAAATATTTTTAATTAAAGTATGATTATAAATCTTTTATAACTATTCTAATAGTTTTAGCTTTATTATATATAAACAATGTTATGTATAAAATATGGTTATAAAAAAAAATGGGGCTTTGCGGCTAGGTTTCTCTAGCCCCAACCCCCACCTCCATGGTATTGTGTGGCTACGACCCTTTCAGCGTGAGAGGGCTAGGGATGTGAGGATATTCGTGGAGTAGTGGGTGGCGACGACGACGGTGAAGGTTTCGAGTCGGCGGTCGCATGTTTCTTCTGCAATGATTGTGGATACTTGGTGGCGGCATTTAGGGGCCAAGGCGGCGAAGGGTTGTGTTTTGGGATCAATCCCCCTACGTGTGTTTTTCTTGTGTTGTGGGTCTCAGCAGCGGCGACGGTGGAGCATTCGGGCAACGACGGTGCTGGTCTTCAGATGGGCGTCAAGATATGGGCGCGAGGAGGACCTTCCTGAGGGTGGCGGCGTTCCTCTCGCCGGATGCGGTTTAGAGGCCGAGGAGACTCAGAGCCGCTTTTTTTGCGAGCGGTTCTTTATTTTCTATTTGGTTTTCTGACTCTCTTGACCTCTCCTTCCTTGGCTTGAAGAGGTTTTGGACTAGAGCTTTAAGGTCCAACTGAGGGCGTGCGGTGTTTTGGTTTACACTTTGAGGTCCTTTAGGGACACGCGGTGTTGGGAAAACACTTCGAGGTCCTTTGAGGGCGCGCGGCTACTAGTGTTTATTTTCTGGTTTTTGTTGGGGTTTATTTGCCCAGTTTTTGTATCTCTTTTTGCAGCCTGCATATTGAAATGTGTGTGTAGTTGTTTTTATTAAGTATGGTTTCTACACTGTTCTGTTATAAACTCTTGTGGGGTCTTAAAGATGAAAAAAATAATATTTTCACTAATATAATGAGCTAATTTTATACTCGAAAAAAAATCTTTTAAAAATATATAAAATAATTTTAACTTTATTATGTATAAACAATGTTATGTATATGGTTTAGAAATTAGTTGAATCGATTGTAGCATTATTATATATAAACAATGTTATGTATATGTTTAGAAATGAGTTGAATCGACTGTTTGTTGATATTAATATCATTAGGTGTTAGTGTAATTGGTCGTTATTATCAATATCATTGGATCCAACAAATTTATTGAAAATATCATCCATAAAGGTGCAGAAACATCTTTTATTGTTTGTGTCTTCGTCACTATCTTAATATTCTCGTGATAAATGATATAAAAATTATTTTTATATTAAATAAAAAATTTCAATTGGTAATGAAAACTTATTCGACTTTTATCTTTAGTTTTACAATTTTTTACGTTATTATTTTAAATAAATTATTATTATTATAATAATAATATCTAAAAAAAAATTAGATTTTTATTTTTAATTAATTCTAAATCTTTTAAATATTTATTATTTTAATTAATTAAATTAAATTAAATATTAATATTATAACAAAAATATCTAAATAACAAAGACAAAAGTATATGATAACACACATTTATTGATAAATGGATTCTGACCTTGCACCCACTTGAATGTATTTTTCGGTATAAACATTAGCAATGTTATTGGATTTTAACCTTGCACCTACTCCTATGTTTTTTTCTATGTCATTATTAAGTCTAAGCTAATGATTGTAAGTAGGTAAGCTTAATGATTGTAAGTAGGTAAGCTTAGGAAATATCAATCCTAGTCTACTCAAATGTTACACTATGATTGTAAGAGGAATAAAGTACAATTAAACATGTTAAGGTAGACATTAAGTGAATAATGATAGTAGTGTGATAGAGTGTTAAAGAAGAATGGAATATTTTTATACTTTAAACATGTTAAGGTAGACATTAAGTGAATAATGATAGTATTGGGATAGAATATTAAAGAAGAATGGGATTCTTTTATATATAAAAGAGATTCAAAATGTTTGATATTGAGATCATTAAAGTTAAAATATATTGTATATGATGGGATATTGAAATTATTTATAATATTAATTTAAAAGAAGGAAACCCTAGTCGTAGATTTTTTTATTTATTTTTATTTTTCTTTTGAAGTTGGTGTGTGAAGCTTTTTGTCTCTATTTTTTGTGATGGGTTATAGATCGTCTTCACTAATGCAACCATCATATCCAAGGTTTTTATCCCTGACTGTGATGTCTTCCTCAAGGTTTTCTCTATGGGGAGTGTTATCTATGGCTTTTGCTTGTGCGGATTGGGTGATGGAGACGGTGGTCTGTCTTTTGTTGGTGCGATTTTTATGGTGAAGCAGTATTATTGCCTTGGATCTCGCGTATTACTCAGATCGAGTTTTTATTGCTCGGATCTGGTACTCGTTTGGGTGGTGGTATTGTTTTCAGTGCTCGTTCTTGGTCGTCTCAGTCCTACCTCTGCTCCGTCGGATTTTTCACCGAGAGGCTTCTTCTTTTCTCTTCCAGGCATTTGAGGTGTCTCCATTCGACCTCTCTTTCTAGTTTTGGGGTTGTTGTCAGGGTTTGATGCATACCAAGGGATTCATGTTCCTGGCTTCAAAGTTTGAGTGCCGAGTTTCAAAATTTTATCGGCTAGGGCAAGGAGTTTTTTGACCCTCTCTTATTCTTGAGAGGTTTGTATGCAACTCGGACCTGGTCCGTCCCGCCTTTGGGTTCTCTTTGGAGGATTGATTTTTTTCTGCTCTCGGCAAGGGTATCTATGGGTTCTCTTTCTGCAATATTCATGTGGCGGATCAACCTTCATGAGTGCGCGGATCTGGGTTTGGGCCTTGGTGCTTGGACATTTTGCTTTGTTCCTCTTCTGGTTTGTGGTTCCTCTCTCTAGTTACATTGGTTTGTTCAGGATTTGATGTATGCTTAGATCAGGCTCCTTTTGGTGGTAGTTGATGCATTTTCCTCCTATCTAGTGGGGGTTTTGCCAGAGCTTTGAGGTCCTATATTTAGGCGTGAGATGTGGGGTGAGGCACTTTGAGATCCTTTGAGAGCTGGTCATCTTTCTCATTGGTTGTTTTTGGGTCGAGGTCTTCAACGATGTTGTTGCTTTCTGGTTCTGTTGATGTGAGGATTTTCATACCACTCTGACATGGTTCATTCGTCCACTAGGGTTTTTTGGGGGATTACTTTTTTTGGGTTATTTACGTGGCGAGATTTCTTGAACCTGGCTTCTCTTCAGCCTATTTGGGGTTATTCCCATATCCTATTTTATACCAGCCAACTTTTATGTCCCTTTGGGTTTTTTTTTTTTGATCTCTCCACCCATAATTGGGTTGTGCCTAAAGCACCTACAAAATGTAATTTAGTTCTCTTCAGATGAATAAAATTACACTTTTTCCATGAAATATATATAAATAATTTTTTTAATATTCAAGTGTGAAAAAGTTTTTTAAAGAATAATGTTTTTAAAATCATAATTATATTTCTAATGAATAAAGACTAAAAATAATTACTTTACTTGAAATGTCTTTTAAATCATAAAAATACTCATAATAATAAATATAAACACAAACATTATAATTAAAAAAAATTATGATATTAATTTTTCATTAAAACCGTCTTAATTATCACAAACATTATATTTATATAATATAGATATGGACGTTGAGAAAGATCTTTCAACAAAATTTAACAGTACAAACAAATAAAGAGGAATTTGAAAAAACGTTGAGCAAAAAGTTGGAACACATGATAACCCACACATCAATAAATGGATTTTGACTTTGCAACTACTGGTATGTCTTTTCTATATCAACACTACAATGTCATTATTAATGACACGATAATGATGGCCAAATAAACTTATGAACTCTTTCATCCTAGTTTACTATGATTTCATTTTAACTTTTAATCCTACTGTAGGATGATTCCATTTTAACTTTAGTGTGCCTAGCACATTATTATACCAAGAATTAAAGTTGGTGTAAATCTTAAGTTATTTTTATCAAATAAATATGTTTTATAATTTGTTATTTAAGTTAAAGGGATAAAAAAATATTGGAATTCAAGGGGGACTAACAGGCTTTGATGGAAGATTCTAGGGGTTGGTTTTAGGGTTACAGGTTTGACCGCGAGAAGAAAGGTAATTAGAGGGAGAGGGAGTGAGACTCCCTCCTACAAGTAAGTTGTGGTGGATAGAGGGAAAATTCCACGTGATGTAGGGTTTAAGGAACCTTTGATAGGGACCTCGGGGTTGAGGCCAGAGCAACATAATGAGGACAACCATGGAAAAAAGAACGAGTGGGTGAGGTGACCAAGGATGCCTGAAGTAGTACGTCAGAATCGACAAACCCAAGTGGGGGAGGAGGGAACAACCCATGCAAACCAAACACATTGTTAATCCCAAAGGTTATTCTAGAATATCCCCAGACCCAACTCTCTAGAGATCAGATGAAGACACACGCCCTGACCTGCAAGTTTATGGGCCAGTGGCCTACATAAAAGACCCTGCACAACTAGATAAAGTATCAATGGAACCCGAGTGGAGAAGTAGATCTCCACATGGGATCAAAAGGCTTATTTACAACAATCTTCATGAATTTAGAAGACATAGATAAGATATTTGAGGGGGGGGCGTATTTCCATGCATCAACGGGATTGTACATGCGACCTTGGAAGGAAAACTTCTCCCCAGAAAAGGAGACCTTTAAATGTGTCCTAGTCTAGCTCAGGCTATACTCCCTCCCACTGGATTATTAGCTATCATCCACCTTTGAATCCATACAGAACAAGTTAGGGAAATATGCCAAGGCGTTTGATACAACATTAAAAGGGAAGTATACATCCTATGTGAGGATTTGCATAGAGATGGATGTCGCGGGGGCACTCCTAGAGGCAATAAGTTTGGAGTTTAGGGATGAGGAATGGATCCAAAGCATAGACTACAAACATATCTTGTTTAGATGCAGAAGGTGTCATGAACAAACACAACTACTAAGAGAATGCACGCTAAACAAAAAATCGGAGCAAAAAAACTCAAAACAACACCAGGATGAGGACGGTTTTGTTAGGCAAAACCACAAAGGTAGAGGAAATAAGAGACAAGGCAAACCACCCACAACGAGCAACCCAAAATCGAGGAATGGATTCGAAGGATGGGGAAATCCAAAACAGGGGGAAGAGGAGGAACAAAAAAGGAAAAAGGAAAGGGAGACAAACGAATATGAAGCAAATAAGACCATAGAGAATCAAAACCCTCAAGGAAATCACGGGCACATCAAGGGAACAACTGAAGAAGGAAACAAAGACACAAATACCCCAATGCAGGATGTCGATGGAAATTCGGAAATGACACCAAGCGAGGTTGGAACAAAAGACCCATACCTAAGAGATATCGTGGAAAGGGAAGGGATAGACCTCCTGAATATACTAGAACAATGGAAAAAGCAAGGAGTAAAAAATATACCAACGGATCAATTGGATATCATCCAATACCTCTTCCTTTTGAGGGAGGAAACAAAAACCAAAGGAACCAAGCGCATGCATGGAGAAATAGGAAACTTGGGCATCAAAACAAGAGATGGTCAACCACAACACTCACCAAAGCAGGCAAGACGGAAGAAAGGGAGGAAATAAAAAAACATAGCCCTACAGGAATTAGGAGCACTTCTGATAAACTCAGGTAAGATCAAAAAGTTTTTTCCCAACTCCCCCCCACATGTTTAAAATGAAGGTTATAAATTGGAATATAAGGGGCCTGAACAACCCTAGAAAACAAAGAAACCTAAAAAATAGACTGAAGATGGAACAACGAGATATATGCTTCATTCAAGAGACCAAATGAAATATGGACAAAATGGAAATAGTAAGTAAGAAGTACTGGAATAGGTACAATTTTCTGACTATAGATAGTCAAAACACGACTATTATGGGTGGGAAATCCCCCTACGTACTAGCATTAAGGGTTTTGTAATGCATGCAGAAAATGACCTAAAGTCTCCTACTTTTTACTATCATCCCAATCATAAACCCCATTATTCATATGTAAATACAAGGTTAAAAAGATCAAGTTATTGTACCTTAGTTTTCGTGTTTAATATCGATCATTTTAACGTGCAGTTGCTCCTTGACTGCAAGTCTCCTCCCAAAGTTGACCTACATTCACAAACAAACAAACAAAGAACTCCAAACATGCATGTGATCTATGGACTAATGGGTTAGAGATTCTATCAAAATATAATCAATAGTAAATATTAACAATCTCACATGGAAGGACGGGAAAAGTACTTCTTTTATTAATCTCACAAGAGTAACCTTACAATAGTGAGATTGGCCACTGCTCCTCGAATCTGGTCCTGGGCTCCTCTTCAACCATGCTCCAACTGCTTTTGTATATGCTTCTCTTCAAACACTAGTTTCAAAAGGTTGGGACAAAGGGAATGTGAAATCGAGTAGAGTTTCTTTACAATTATTTTCCTCCTTCCAAATGGGACCCCTACCCCTTCTTTTATAGGCTAGAAAGAGCTAGGTATTTGGTCAAGTGACCGGCTATGGGCGGTCAAATGGTTTAGTTAACTTACCCAAAACTGTGTGTTATGTCTGTAACTTCTCATTTTTCGTGCTTTTGTAGGTACACGCAGGCTGTAGTGGGTCAGCTAGCGTGTACACGCGTGCAGTAGTGGAGAAGGGCGTGTGTGCCTTCGAAAATGGTGTTTTTAAGAAGAGTTGTTTAGTAGTGGCTTGGAAAAGAATATGAGATGGACTGATGCCAAGAAAGCATGTCTGGTGCAAATTAGGGTTATAACAGATGCCCCCTAATGTGTGAGGTTAGAGGATCATCTGAACATTGAACTACATTATCAATCTTTACCAACGTACCAAACCAGTGAGCCCAGGGACCAAAATTCGGGAGGTGCCATCTGAAAAATAACAATTGTCTCACCAAGGCGGGCATACCCATTCTCAGGATGAAATAAAATCATGGCTGCCAATCAAATACACTGCAGATCCATGTCATATAACTATATAAAGTGTAGCCGCGAGCAATACACAATAGATCTACATCTCGAAATCAAAAAAGCTATACATGTATAATATCCATCTTTTAGAAGCTAACAAGGCCTAATGGTCGGAGATGAGGCTTTCAGAGCTCGAGCAACAACTTCAAAATATTCACAACTTGGGTATGAGTGTAATATGAGTGTAGAACTTCACTACCCAGAGGTCTTCGACGGCTTGTCAGGAACGGACTAGAGGATCTTGATGATCAGGCTAATGGCTTCATTGATTTCGAACAAAGACTTGATTGGGCTTTTGGGATGGTCGGGCATGAGGGCAAGAGACAAACTATAGAGGGGCCGACTCAAGTTTGGTAAAAACATCCCTTGGAAAATAGCACGACAAATGATGAGACTCAGGCAACATAATGTTGACATAAGTTCACGATGCAGGAGGCAACACAAACTCTCCAAATGTTTGGAAGAATAACCAAATGAAGGAGGACACAGCTCTATGTAGCAAGAACAACTTCCTAAGGTCATATTAAATCCTAGGGCTTGACGAACAAACGAAAGGATGTGATTTGTCCAAGGGCGACTCGATGTGTTGCCAATAAAAAGAAAATACTTTTCCCTTCCTCTTTTTGGGGTATATTTGATTTTTTTGTCTTTTTCAATAATTTTGAAAAGCTTGAAAAAGAATAAAATAATGCTATGTTACAAGGGAGGATTGAGTGTCACAGACGTACTAGTTCCAAGCGCAAGGAACACATGGATGCTCAGAGAAGAAGGCATATATGTAGGAAAAGGACACTCGGGAAAAATCCTCCGTAGGCCAAGGTGTCAAGACGTAGAGGCAAAGTGCTACAGGGCTTGCGTATAAGGCATGCTTTAGATGGTTCAGTTGAGAGCAACATGGAGCCGACATTAGGCAAAAAACACAGGGATGCAAATGTGATTAATAAGACACACAATGGTAACGTCCTTCGATGTAATTTTAATGAGCCTAGAGAAGGTAAGCTCGACGATTTTTCATATTTGGAGAGTCTAAAAAAGCGTAAAAGGAGACTCCATTGGGGTACCTTTTTCGAAGGTAGTCTAGTCGGTTCGAAAAAGGGGTAAATTAGCACCGAAAAGACGTCTATTCAAAACCATTTTAACGAGTGTGATAAAGACAAGATCACTCGGTAATTTTTTCATTTTTAAGGAGTCTGAAAAAATCTTAACTATGGACTCCGTTAGGAATGTTCTTCTGGACCATTTTAACGAGTGTGAAAGAATAAGGTCACTTGACAATCTTTTCAATTTTAGGGATTCTGAAAAGATCTTAACTATGGACTCCGTGGGGGTTTCTTTTTCGTAAATTTAGTCCCTCATGCCCGAAAAAGGGTTAAAATTACACCTGAGAATACTCTTCTAGAGAACCGAGGCCCCTAGAGTATACCTTTGTTTGTGCAGTTGACCATCCAGACCAAAAAAGGGGTAAACTACCGTTGGACAGACGTGCCTTCAAATTTTAGTTTAACGAGAGTGAAGGGCAACAAGATCGCTTGGCAATCTTTTCATGTTTAGAGGGTCTGAAAAGGGCTTAAAAGAACACCCGTTATGTTTTGGGAATCTCGAGGGTGAGGTCAAGAGTGATAATGAATCATGCAAAATGAGGCTCATACTCGTAGTCAAGAAAAACTAAAAAGTACTCCCTAGCCTATAGTCCTTAGTGAAAACATGGATGCTAAAATGCAACTAGGATCTACCTAGGGCATCCATGTATAGTTAGGATATACCACTAAATTACGACACTTCTAAAGAAGTAATGATGGTTTCGTGTCGCAACTCGGTGGGGTGAATCCTATGGCAAAGTAATCAAGACAACTAGATACAAAAAGTGGCGGTGGAATCCTAACTTAGATGTCATAAGTCAAAAGAATCACCTTTTACCAAGGGACCTTCAAAATGACCCAAATCCCCAACAAAAAATTCCCAATACCCGAAGTACCATTTATCATAACAATCCATAAGAAACTCCGGAATCATACTCAGTGATTTTTAGATTAGAAAAAATGACAAAAGGGTCCAAAAATTGACAAAAGGGGCCAAAAAGTCTATAAATAGAAGCTGGCAGCTCATTATCACCATTGTTAGTTGAGAAATTGACTAAAAGCCAAAAATACCCCTTTGTGAAAAGAGTTGATTTCGGGAGCCTCAGTGGACGAAACGAACATCCGCTTGGACCAAGTAAGCACATACTAACCCCTCTTGCAATTCAATTCTTCCTTTATGCATTTAATTTTGTTTTTTGGAGGGGTGTCGATCTTTAAAAGGTCGGCCCTACATACACGCGGGCTGTCTTATGATAGCTTGCATGTGCATGCTTACAGGAGAAAAACTGCACACGTGCACACTACAACCAGTGTGCGATCTCTATTTTGTGTAAAAAATTAAAAAAGAAAGAGTTAACCCTCCTAAACTTTGTCTATTGCAGGATGTATGTTCATTGGAGAGAAAGAGAGCATGAGGATATTGATGTGTTGGTCAATGAGGACCTTGATGCTCTTGTCGCATTGTTGCAATGTGGTTTGTTAAATTTTTTCCATTGTCCTTTCATATGGGCACAACCTAGGCTACTGAATGCCTTGGTTGATTATTGGTATCTCGATGCAGAGGCCTTCATGCTTGAGGGACAGTCATTGACTCCAACGACCGAGGATATCTACTTTCTGACTGGCCTCTCAAGGAGAGGGGAACCAGTCAATTTTCGTACTTTTCCCTCCAGGCCTCACAACATATCGGAGTTGATTGGACTCCATTGTGAAGTTGACACAGAAAAAATGGGCACATAGGTGCCGATAAGCAAGATGTCAAACCTGTCACTGAAAGTGATAGTGTTTCTCATTGGGTGGATCATTGGGTCTGCGTCTTTGCATCAGGCTTCCCGGGTGCACATGAATTGCACAGTTCAGTGCTTAAATGCACAATTTTTTTATTGGAGCACCATATTACTGGATTGTATGAAGAGGCAACTAACAAAGTGTTGAATGCGGAGGCAGAGAAAATTCGCGTTTGGGACTATTCTTTGTGCTTTCTTCTTCTTCGAGAGTGCCTAGTTTCAGCCCTAGAGAGATGATACGAGGGCACTAGGCCTCTCACCCTGCGTTATGCAGATGGGAGGCGTTGTTGCTGCGACAGGGGGGGGAAGGACTATTGAGGCCTTTGCCGACAAGTTTTTTGCTTGGTGGGCACGATAGATTCCAGCCATAGAGGACTACCCCTATGCCAGGATTGACTTCTCTAGAGATCCTGAGATACCGGTACCTCCCGGAGAGGAGCGAGGAGAGATGGGTAAGTTTGTTTTTTTTTCAAAGTTATTTGATTTTTATGTCGTTTTATATATATCATTTTTTTGTGTGTATCAGAGTATTTGACAATTATGTGTTTTTTATGTGCAGACGTGGGGCCGATGCATCCAGCAGACTTTGCGAGGACCAGGAGACGTCCTTGACCAGAGGCAGGACCAACCGCAGCCGATGGGCCAGCAACATCAGGGGGACCTCCAGCCAGAGAGGCTGAGAGAGTTTTGAGGCGGGTGGAGCGGAACCTCACCGCGCTTACTCGGACAGTCCCTATGGCAAAGATCGAGGATCTCCCACCGTCCATGTAGACTCACGTTGTGGGGGTACCAGGGACTTGGATCTAGCGTTTTCGGCGTCTGGCTAATGCCGTTGTTCATTATGGCAGGGCCAATAGGCCCCACCCTTAGCTTAGATTGGACTTCTTATGTGCCGAGGGGACCTTTTGTATATTCTTGAGGGCATAAGCTCCGTGACTCTTTATTGAACACATATTTTTTGAGGCGCTCGCGCCCACTTATGTAATCTTGACACTTTGAGATATATATATGCGTATTTACATCTTGTTGTGTTTTATGAATTACATTTATTTACAAATGTATTTACATGTGTGTGTGTATTTTTCTTATATGTGTGCAAGATGCCAACCTAAAATGTGATTAGCTAGAGTATCTGTAACTTGATTTAATCTCCTAGGAACATGGATATACGTAATGTAATCAAAAATTCATTCTAAGAGACATACCCTAAGGAATCGTTGGTGTAGAGTAGGATCATGAACGTGATAGACTCCATTTAACTGAGACACAACCAACTGAGCGTCTAAATAGACCCGGAGGTGAGAGATACCAAGCGACAAAGCGTCACGAAGCAACACAATAACTGTGCTGTATTCGGTGACATTGTTTGTGGTGTCACCTAAACAGATACCTCCTGAAGATAGCAACTAGCCCTGAGGTGTGAAAATCACACAAGCTGCGGAGGCAAGCCTCCGAGTGTGCAGGCTAGCGTTGTCTGTGAACCCAATGAACACCTCTGATTCACTTGACATCTGCCACAGTGAAAAATATAACATTAAAAACGACACGTCCATAAAACCAAAAGAAAAACTAAAAAGTAATAGTACAAAGACTATACATGTGTTACAAAAAGTCACCCGAGGCGACCTACCTACGAGTAATACTTCTTGAGGTAGAGCCCATTTCTAGGCTCTACCAAAACATTTCCCTCAAAGTCCACCAGACGATAAGCGCCCTTTCTTAGAACCTCTTTTACGATGAAAGGTCTGAACCACATAGGCTTGAACTTCCCTGTCCCCAGGGGGTCCTTATCTTAGTCATAGAACAGGACAAGGTTGCCTTAAGAGAAAATCCGAGGACGAACGGACCGATCATATTGACACTTGAATTTTTGTTTGTGAGCTTCGTTAGCTAAGGCTGCATCACGACGCTGCTCATTGAGTTGATCGAGATATAATAAACGCTCTTCAAGCGGTGAAGTGTCTGGCAATAACTGTACTGCCAATTTTAAAGATGGGATCTTGCATTCTATGGGAAAGACTGCTTCCAACCCGTAAACAAGTTGAAAAGGTGAGAAACCAGTTGCAGTCTTAACGAATGTTCGGTAAGCCCATAATGCTGAGTATAACATCAAATTCCAATTTGACTTGGCCGGATTGATCGTTCGCTATAGAATGGTCTTAAGAGATTTATTTACAGCTTCCACCTGACCATTCACTTGGGGGTAGTAGGGTGATGAATGTCCCTGCCGCAACCCAAGGTTTGACATTAACTCGGTCATCATTTTGTTTTGAAAGTGACTGCCATGGTTAGTGACAATCTCTCTCAGGGCACCGAACCTTGCTATTATCTGGTTGAACAAAAAGAGAGTTGTTGTCTCCCCGTCGTCTTTAAACTTTGGCATAGCTTTGACCCACTTGGTGAAGTAGTCTACTGCTACGATCATATAGCGATGCTTCCTTGTTGAAGGAGGGTTGCATGTAGTGTAATAAATCCCCCGTTTAGTGAAGGGACCAACTGTAATAACGGGAAACATGGGAGCGGGGTGTGCCCTCATCTTCCAAGATAAGATCTGACACGGGTGGCACTTCTTGACCGATTCAACACAATCTTTGATTAATGTCGGCTAGAAGTAACCAGCTCGTAGAATTTTTTGGGTTGTTGCCAACCCAAAAAGATGACCACCACATGCTCCGGTGTGGCAATCGTTAAGCACGATTTCCACTTCTTCATGAGAGAGACATCGACGAAGGATGTAGTCTACACCTCGATGATACAAAGTGTCCTCGAGTATGAGATAGTTCTTAGCCTGATGGTGTATACGATGATGCTCATCACGAGAAGTAGAGGCGGGACACTTCAAATTCTGGAGATAGACAAGCACATCTCCATACCAAGGGTCAGAAGACACGATAAAAAACATGTCTCCTTTGATAGGAAACTCGTCGAGTATAACATCACCTGATTCGACCGGAAGTTCCAATATGAGTTCTGTGAAGACCATCAACTTTTTGGATTTTTCCGAAACGAACTCCAAGACAAATTCTTGGAGGATAACTATCCATCTACTGATCTTTCCACCGATAACTTGTCGTGTCAATACTTATTGAAATGGGTTCACGACGACAATGACGATTGTCTTGCAGAACAAAATGTAATGATAGAACCATTGGACAACATGGACTGCTGCCAACACAATTTTTTCAATATGGGAATAATTGAGTTTTGATCCAACTAGGCCTCGACTCAGGTAATAAATCACATATTCTGAGAGTAAATCATCTTCCTGAACTAAGACCATACCGATGGTCGACTCTGTAGTGGCCAAGTATAAGAGGAAATCTTTATTATAATTGGGTGGCTGAAGCAGAGGGGTAGATATGAGGGCATGTTTCAACGCTGTGAAAGAGCGTTGAGCGGATTCATCCCAATGAAAAAGAATTTCCTTTTCAATAAACGCATAAAACCCTTTGTGATCTCGCCATAGTTTGCGATGAAACGCCGTAAAAAAATCTATTTTCCTTGCAGGCTCTGAAGCTGAGTTATGGTGCACGGGGGAGGCAATTGAACTATTGCCTTAACCTTTAGAGGATCGACCATGATCCTTGTTGTCGAAACTATGAAATCTAATAGACGACCCGATGTGACGCAAAAAACTGCACTTGTTTGGATTCAAGCGGATTTGGTAGTAGCGACACCGTTCAAGGATAAATCGGAGGTGTACCGGATGATCAGCTCTCTTGCGAGATTGTGACGCTAAATCATCGAGATAAGCCTCGACTATGTGTTTGAGGTCATGGAAAGAAAAAGACATGACCCGCTGAAACGTAGCTCCAACATTTTTCAGACCAAAAGGCATCTTACGATAAGTGAATGTACCCCATGGACAAATGAAAGTGGTTTTGTGTTGGTCTTCGGGTTTGATTTGTATCTAATTGTATCTCGAAAAAGCATCCATGAACGAAAACGCCTTGCAACCTGCGCATTCATCGACTATCTGGTCAATAAATGGTGTGGGGAAATTATCTTTTGGGCATGCCTTGTTCAGATCACGGAAGTCCATACATACGCTAATCATATCCTATTTTTTATTGACTCGCACGGGATTCGACACCCATTGAGTCAATTAGATGGGGTAGATGAAACCAACTTTAAGTAGTTTCTCTACTTTAGCCTTGATAGTTGTTGCTTTCTTAGGATTGACCGGATGAAGCTTCTGCCAGACTGGCTTGACATCATGATAAGTCATGATTTCATGTTCGACGATTATTGGATCTATGCTTGACATTTCCTCGTAAGACTAGGAAAACAGATTGTAGAATTCTTTAAATAAATTTTTGTAGATTTGAATCTCCTCGGGGGAGAAATCCGCTCCGACGAAGATATTCTCCACGACACCAGGGGTTCTGGAGATGTCAATAGGTATCGTTTCAGCTATTGTTGCCATATTTCCTTCAGTGTAAACAACATGCATTGCCAAAGGATTAATGGGAGAATCTTTATCTCCATTCATAGTCAGAGTGAATTCACCTGCTTCAATTCGTCTTAACTCTGGGAGAAAGTAGGATCTATGATGAAGATCATCCTAGGGTTTGTCCGGACTAGTCATTGCCTCAATAATTGCCTTGTCTGAAGGCAATACCAAGTCTAAATAATCTGTATCAGCAAGGGAACCTTGAGCCCAAATAGGCTTGAGCACTGGATCTAACTCTTGCGTTGGAGTCGGATCGGGGTTGACAGAAGCTCGTTGAATGATCGAGTATGCAAATTTTGCCACAGACAAAGGCATGGGCATGCCATGGTGCTCTGTCCCTTCCATCGTAGTTGATGGGGAAGGAAGAGTCCATAGATCGTTAAAGTATGTCGTGCGAAATGACAATATTTGAAAAATTTCAGCCCGAGGCTGGTTGGGGACAGTCATCATGTAATGGAAATTGTCAGTTGGAGGTGGGTAATCGAAAGTACCCATTAAAGGTGGGCACAAACCAACCCCTACGTTGACGATGCCGGGCTGAGGGTTATCAATCATTGGGACTGTGGAGACTCCCAATGAAGGGTCAAGATGAGAGAAGGATAACTGATCAATGGTCACGATCCAGCCTTCGTGTGGAAACAACAAGACCCGAAAAACTGTCGCGACCACTGATTGCATAGAATAGGTCCAACTCCTTCCTAACAAAATATTGTAGTCGAGAGACGCATCGACCACTTCAACTTCGACGCACATAGTTTTTCCCCCTAATTGGACGGGGAAAGAGGGAATGATCCCATGTGGTTGGAAAGAACGATTGTCAAAAGCTATAAGAAGAGTAGGTGACAGAGACAAAATGGGTTGGCCGATGGCATTCCAACATGCCAAAGACATCATGCATGTCGAGGTTCCCTCATCCACCACTGTACGAAAAATATTACGGGTAAAATTTTTCGTGGTGTAAGCCACTACTATCTGGAAAGCTACATGGTAGGGAAGACGAGGTTTTAAGTCGGCCTTATCAAGCATGATCGTTCCTGGATTACAAGTCTCAATAGATCCTAGGGCAGCTAACAGAGCCTTTCTTTGGGAAGGGAAACTCTGGAGGACTTCCAAAGCAGACATCGCACAAGGGGTTTGTGATAAATCCTCCACCACAGAGTAGTTCTGGGCAGCCCTTGCATTTGGGTTGTGAGAAGCTTTCTTGAATGCACCTTTTGGGATGCGGGTCATTGTTTCGCCCAATGTATTCTCAATCTGGAGAGGAAGAGGTGGGTTGTCATCTTCTTTACCCTTCTTAGAGGTGTTTGACTTTCCGTAATCATGTGCTCTAGTCGATATATAAGCATCACCTTTCATCATATACACATTTGCGAACAAAGGATTATTCGAAGACGGAGGGGGTCCTTGACTGCCCCCTTCCGCGCTTGAGGAGGCTTGAGTTAGATTTTGTCCATGTGGAAATGAGTTCGTTAACACGACAGGTTGTTGTTGTGACAATAACTTTTGGGCCTCCGCAAGTCGAGGGCACTGATGGGTCAGGTGGTCTTCCTTGCAAAGATTACAAGGATACATTGACTTCTTCTTTTCAGTGTCACCCCTGCCAACATTATCGATGGGTTTCTTATCCCCCTTACCCTTCTTTTGTTGTTTCTTCTTTCCGTCAGGCTACTGGGTGGCCTTTGGGTTTGTCATTTGCACACTATGTACATCCGACTTTTGGGTAGGGGGAATAGCCGATCTGGTGGTCTGGCTGGCCGCCGTTTGCTATATCGACAATTGGTGCAATTGATTTGACAATGGATCAATGGGATTTGTTTGTGCTAAACCAATAATTCCATTAGCATGTGGTTTAGAACTTTGTCTGGTCTTGTCAAGGATTGACCTCGGTGCGTCTGGCAAAATCTCGTACAGTAAACCAGACTAAGAGTAAATTAGCTCTAGCTGTTGAGCTCTCATTATCACGTCTTCCTCGGAAAAACACTCCGGATGTTGCGACGTATTTAGATAACTGGGGTACTAAATACTTAAGGAACCACTCAAACAAGAATGTGTTAGGTTATGAAAAAGGTATAAATATCTTCCTTTTTCCCACATTTCATGATATCATCTTGATTGACTTTTCGATTATTTAGGAGAAAATGAATAATATACTCTTTAGCGTTATTGTTGACGTTAGATTACATAGATCCTAAATATAATTGGAATTGTCTGGTTTTATTATAGGATTGGTTAAATATTGTCAAACCCAAGATAACAAAGGAAATCTTGAAGATGCGCAAGCTATTGGAGGTTGAAGACTTTATGGTGCAAGACAGTTTTGAAGATGATCGAGTTACTTATATTGTAATAGTAAAGCAATCCTGAGGATCTCTCGATCCTCAAGATTGCTTAATTTACCCAGATTATTGTAATATATAAGGGGTAAATAGATCTTGAAAAGAGGTAGAAGAATTGCACCCAAGAACTCAAAACTTATAATTGCTATGCGTTAGCAGTTTTTGTAAAATGTTGTACCAACTATGAAATCAATAGAAGCTTCGAGCAGTTTTATCATTTCTATATATTGAATTTCAAATAGCAGTGCTTCTAAGGACCAAGGGCCCAGTCTGAAGGAGCTATTGTTCGACCTGTAATTGTATTAGTTCAATTTCTGTTTTGTGATTCGATTCTCTTTTACAATAGTTAAATGAATGCATAAGTGTGTTGATGATTTCATGTGAATTGCAAGAGATATATATTCCCTAAAGCATTAGATGATTGTTGTTCCAATTTCTATTACTGAGATTTGATGCGTGACAGTTCCTCATAAGTTCACGTTTGTTGTTCCTTTCACTTAGTTTACATTTGTTGTTCCTTTTACTTAGTTTACATTTGTTTTTCCTTTCCGTTAGAATATATTTGTTGTTCCTTTCAATAGAAACACAATTGTTGTCTCTTTTTTACTAGATTACAATCTCCGTTTCTTTCCATAGATAGAGTAATTCGCCTTTTTCTTTCCAGCAATTTGATTCATAATAATAGTCATTTCTGCAAGTCTTTATCTAGATTCAATTACTGCTCTTAAAATGAATTCAATACATTAATTAGTTCCTTTCCATTGCACAGCTATAGATTTCAATTCTTAGAATCTTTAATGAATGTTTGAGGTACTTGATTGTTTATAAATTTAGATTTGCTTTCACTACACGATTTTAGCCTCTACAAGCTATCTGCATAGACTTTGCCGATATTATTTGAGATAAAAGACGAATCCTCAGGTTGATAAATTAATGTTAAACTAAGGTTGTTTTTAGACATCTTTAGAGCCCAACATTTTGGCATCGTTGCCGGGGAAGAATGCCAAAGTAGCATAGATTGTGCCTCTGGAAGACGAGGTATTAAAGATGGAAGGTAAGAACCTACGCAGGAAATAAGTAAGATGCTTATACCAACGCCTACCCCCAGCTGATGCATTAAGAGGTTGCATAGGTGGTTTTTTTTTCTTTCTTGATTTTCCTTTTTTTGTGTGAAGTGTGTATGACTAAGAAGAAAGATCTTGAAAAACCAAAATCCCCACCAAAAATTACCAAAGCCCAGGGCTCGGTGCTCCCTAGAAGAAACACTTTCATAGACGACATCATCCAAAAATCAGAATCTCAAGCTTCGGTTGGACCTAGGAAAGGATCTACCCGAATCCCTCAGGTGGCAGTTTCACCAACTGCAGCCCACGCCGATATTCATAGCAAAACTGAAGGGACTGATCAAATATTTCAGAGAACAGATCTTCCACCCCTCAACCCTTTAGAAGAGGGAAACTCTTGTAATCTGGAGGAAGGAGAAGGAGAAACCAGTGGGATAGCTAAGATAGACCCACCACCCGATCCTGAATCTCCTGTGAAACAAGAAGGCATACCCGAAATCCCAGATAGAGGGAGTGAAATCAAATCCCCTAAAGGATCAGATAACCAATCGATTCAAATAAAACATTCGGATCAAGAAATCCCTGAATATTTCTGGCATATTTTCGATCAAATGGCACAACCAAATCCACAACATCCCTAGACTTCCACTTTGGAATATCCGATAGTTGATCTAATCACCAATGCCCCCATGAAGGCAATTCCCCTACAAAACCTGTTAACCTTTCATGGATTAATCTCAGAAGACCTGGACACATTCTTATTTGAATTTGATGTCCTATGTAGAGGGTATGATTACACCTCTGAACCTCAAAAATTAAAATTGTTCCCCTCCACTTTGAAAGGAGCAGCTCTACGCTGGTTCATGGGATTAGGGGGAGGAACTATAAACTCATGGGATGAGATGAAACATGCCTTCTTGAAAAAATATCAGGATTATTGTAGAACCAGAGACTTAAAAGATGAAATCTTTCAAATGTCTGCAAAAGAAAATGAATCATTAGAAGAATACGTCGAGAGATTTCAATATAATTTACAAAGATCACCCTATGGCACGTTACCAGGTGAAGTACTTAAGGCAACTCTGATTAAAGGTATGAAAGATGAATGGGTAGAAACGTTGAATTTAATGGGGAAGGGTGAAAATTATCAAGAAACTTATGATGACATCGTCCTACTGCGCATCAGGTTCTCAAGAGGAAGTTCATGGACCAGATCAGGGATGCGTACCCCCCTCACCAGAAATAACAATATTACCAGTAGGGGTGTTACCTGAGATGAAGTTGGTAATCTCTTAGAAAAATTCAAAACAGATATTCCGAGCACTCTGACTACACAATTGGATGTGTTGCAGGCCAAACAGAAAAAAACAGAAGCAGAACAAACGTTGGCCATATTTTGCCACAGGTGCAGAAGAAAACATGGTCCAAGGGATTGCCCTTTGGATGTGGTCCAGGTCTGCGCTAACTACACCAAGGATCATGACACAAAACAATTCCCATCTCTTCCTGGACTGAAAGATGTCTTTAGAGAAGCATAAGAAGAAATAGAGCCATTATATATGATGGCTCAACATCGTCAATGGAAGAATTGGCCTCCAAATACACTACAGGACCCTTCCTCTTTCTTCTCTGGAAAGTATAATCAGTAGCAAGCTCCTAGTAGCACATGGTAGGGTCAGTCGTTCACTAATCAGAACTAGCAGCCCCAACAATACCCGCCTGCAAATTCCACTTGGAAAAACCAGCCCGTTGCAAATCTTACTTGGAAGAATCATCCAACTGCAGTTTCCACTTGGCCTAACTCACAATATCCCACCTCATCTTGGAAAAACTCAAATAACAACATCTACCCTTCACAGTGGCCCAACATGACTACCCAAAACCCAAATTGGAATCATAATTGGTAGTGCCCCATGGGGATAAGCAACCAATCCATGGGGATGGCCCCTCAAACTCAGCCTACGTTACAAGCACCACTCCAATTGCCCCAAAACCCACAATCCCAATTGTGCCCTTAACTACCAGCCCAACCTCACCCAAATCCAAATAACAAACTGGCTTAGCTCATCCAAATTATGGAGAATGGAGAAGAAGATACCAACTCGGTAGGGTGCAGCGAACTACGGTTGAGATCAGGACGAATAATCTCTCCTGAAGAAAATAACGTTTTTCAAGAGCAGGAAAGTGAAAAACAACCAGCAATAACACCTTCGACTGTGGTAATAACAGAAGAAATTGAGCAGGAGGGAAACACAGTCGAATCACAAGATCCTGATAAGGATGCAATGCCCTCCCCTCCGTTCCCCGAAAGATTGATGATAGCAAAACCGACCGTATATCCCAACTTCGACATTGTAGGGGAACTCAAGAATTTATATATCAAGATTCCACTCCTGCAAACTCTTCAGGACATCCCAATCTACGCAAAAACGATCAAGGAGCTATGTGGGAGAAAACCCATCAGAAAAATTAAAAATCCATCATCAACAGTTCGCATGGTAGGAGCCTTGTTTGATCTAATTTTAGGTAGACAAGAACGGGTTAAATATGCAGATCCGGGGAATCCCATAGTGACAGTTCAGATCCAGGGCTGTTCTTTTCCCAATACACTAGTTGATTTGGGAGCAGCCATCAACATCCTTACTATGGAAACCTGCAATACCCTGGGTTTTAATTCCTTCGAACCCACCTCAATAATGTTGCAGTTAGCAGATCGATCGGTAGTTTGGCCAGTTGGCACATTACATGATATAACCATCTTTGTCGACTCTTGGGAATATCCGACGGACTTCCTCATCATCAACCCAAGAAGTGGACTTGAAGGGCATCCATTGATACTGGGCAAGCCATGGCTTGCAACAGGAGATGCGTACATAGGATGTCGAGCAGGTAATATGAAAATCACTAGAGGGGGTATCACAAAGAACCTCACTTTATATCCTCCTGCTAAACCAAGTCCAACTTTCGTATATCCACAATTTCCACCACCGTGATACCTAGAGAAGGATTTACGAGCACCTCTTATGTAGGAAGAAGCCCTCAAACTTAAAAACCAGCTAGAGGATGACGTAATCAGTGGGTTTATCAATAATCCAACCACCATGAGAAACCTAACCTGCCAGATGCTCCAAGTTGTTCTAGACTGTGAAGCACATGGAGACCTGCTGGAAGATTTAATGGAACAACAAATTCCAACTACAATCGTTCATAACAGCAAACCCGTCGAGATTGCACCAGGGAGGTCTCTAAACATCAATGCCAATTTATATGAACAATAACAACAAAAGCTAATTCAAGTCCTCTCCAAATACCAACAAGCTTTTGCATGGGAATATTCTGATATGAAAGGTATTGATCCACAACTCTGCACACACCACATTTATGTTGAGAAAGATGCCCGACCTATCCGACAGCCACATAGAAGATTGAATCCTCACCTCAGGGATATCGTTAAAGAATAATTACAAAAGCTATTGGACGTAGATTTTATATATCCCATCTTAGATAGTCGGTGGGTTTCCCCATTAGTGATCGTCCCAAAGAAAAATGGGAAATGGCGCATCTGTGTTGACTACAGGGAACTTAACAAAGCCACTCAAAAAGACCACTTCCCTTTGCCTTTCATTGACTAGGTCCTGGATACTCTGGCAGGAAATAAATTCTTTTCTTTCCTAGATGGTTTTAGTGGGTACAATCAAATTTAGATTTCCCCAGAAGATCAAGATAAAACTACATTCACATGCCCCTGGGGCACTTTTGCATACAGAGTATTACCCTTTGGACTTTGTAACGCTCCAACCACTTTTCAAAGGGCCATTCTGAGCATATTCAATGATCTAATCAACGAAGGACTTGAAGTCTATATGTATGATTTCACTCCTTATGGCGACGACTTCGATCAAGCACTGAATAACCTGGAGAAAATACTAGAGCGGTGCATTGCGACCAGGTTATGTTTAAGCCACGAAAAGTGTCACATGATGATGACATCAGGTGTGGTACTAGGGCATTATATCTTTGCAGATGGAATTAGGGTAGATCCAACAAAAATAAAGGTAATCCTTAATCTACCTACACCACACACACAGATTGAGGTACGTAGTTTCCTTGGCGCTTCAGGATACTATCGTAGATTTATGGAAAATTTTGCAAGAACCGCTGCACCTTTACATGCTTTGACTGGTAATGTAGAATTTCAGTGGTCTGACAAGTGTGATGTGGCATTTGCAGGACTCAAGAAGTTGATCTCAACAACACCAGTGTTGAGGGGGCCAAATTGGAAAATACCATTTCACATCTCCACCGATACATCAGATATTGCCATAGGCGCTGTCCTCGGACATGTGGAGGACAAGAAACCCTACGCCATTTATTTTATTAGCAAGAATCTTAATCCAACTGAACTTAATCATACAGTAACAGAGAAAGAGTTTTTAGCTATTATACATGCCATCAATAAATTTCGTCATTATATAACAGGCTATCCGATCATTCTGTATACTGATCATTTTGCTATTAGATATCTGGCTAATAAACCAATTACTAATAAACAGGTCACTCGATGGTTGTTACTATTGCAGGAATTTGATATCACCATCAAAGATTGACCCAAGAGAGAAAACCTCATCGCAGACTTCCTATCCCGCATACCCAAAACAGACGACTCCTTAACAGTGGAAGATCAATTTCCAGATGAGCATCTGTTTGCTGTTACTACAAAACCACCTTGGTACGCTGACGTGGAAAATTACCTGGCAGCAAGAAGATTATCGACACATCTTTCATCAAGGGAAAGAAAACTGATCATCCATCTTAGCACACGATTCGCCTGGATCAACATATATCTCTTCCATACAGGCGTTGATCTCCAGATATGCAGATGTGTACGAGATGATGAAATCTACGACATACTAAAGGCCATACATGATGAGCCCTGTGGTGGGCATTTTGCAGATCGCAGGACTGGACACAAAATTCTACAGATGGGATATTATTAACCCTCAATATTCATAGATACAAAGAAATATGTCCAGACCTTCGATAGTTGTCATTGGATGGGAAAACCAGGTCAGGTTGATGAAATGCCTTTGAAAGCACAAGTAGTTGCGGAACCATTTGAGAGATGGGCACTAGACTTCGTTGGCCCCTTCAATCCAAAGTCAAATCAGAAGGCCTATATTCTAGTCGCAATGGACTACATGACTAAATGGGTAGAGGCAGAAGCCTTACCAAATGCAACAGAGGAAGTAGTCATCAAATTTCTTTTCAAATTATTCGTACGCTATGGACTACCAAGAGATGTAATTACTGATGGGGGGTCACAATTTACAGCTCATAGAATCACCACCACCCTAGATAATTATCATATCAAACAAAAAATTACTTCTTCGTACCATCCACAAGCAAATGGGCAAGTGGAAAGCACCAATAAATTCCTGGAGGCAATCCTGACAAAGACTATCTCAACAAATAGACATAATTGGGTTTCTGAGCTCCCAAATGCCTTATGGGCTTACCGCACAACATGGTGTAATACCACCGGCTACTCTCCTTGTCATTTAGTCTATGGAAAAGAACCCATCTTCCCAATCGAGTTTGAAATCAAGACTCTAAGGATGGCCCAGGAAATGGGACTGGATCTTACAAAAGAACATAAACAACGCCTTCAACAACTCAATGAATTGGACGAAGCATGTCTGTCTACTATAGAGCGCATGATTGTTATTCAGCAACAGAGAATGACCTGGCACGACAAGCATATAAAAAAAAATCATTTAAAAAAGGTGACTGGGCGCTCCTCTATGATTCCAAATTTTAGGATTTTTCGGGAAAATTACAGACATGGTGGATAGGACCATGGGTGGAATCATGAAGGTGGGTTACACTTTCATGACAATCTGGTCTCTAAAATTTTGAAAAACCTTTTTTCGGCCGAACTATTTTTTGGCCGAAAAAATAAACGTCAAATCGAACGGAGCAATAAACACGCCCTCGATTTATGTGTAGAAATTTGGTTGGCCGGATATTTTCTTTTCGGCAATAAGTTTTTGGCCGAAATATAGTTCGACCGAAACATTGTTGGACCGAAAAATAGTTCGGCCGAACTATCTTTCGGTTGAACTATCTTTCGGCTGAAAGATGGTTTATATATTAGCCACACATCGAATTTGCAATGTTTAGAAAAATTTGTTGGTGTATTGGCTCTGTGTCGCGAGCACAACGGTCATGGTCGCAGGGGTCGTGGGCGCCGAGGTCGCAGGGGTCGTGGGCATTGTGGTCGCTCTGTGTCGCTGTGTGAGAGCTCTGTGTCGTGAGCGCAACGGTCGTGGTCGCAGGGGTCGTGGGTGCCGGGGTCGCAGGGGTCGTGGGCACCGAGGTCGCAGGGGTCATGGGCGTCGTGGGCATCGAGGTTGCAGGGGTCGTGGGCATCGAGGTCACAGGGGTCATGGAGAAATTGCGAGCGCCGGGGATAGGTATTCTTTAACCAGCCTGATCATTTTGTTTTTATGCAAATGTGATAGAATATTTTTTTGCTGAGGTTCTGGTTCAGTTTAAAACTATACAAATTATCCGATTTTCATAAACTAATAGAAAATGGAACTTTTCCTTATCAAAAGTAAAGAGAAGCTAAAGCTGTTTCAATAATCTTGGTATGCATTTTACACTAATGTTTTTTTAAAAAATTACTAAATGTCATAAATGGAGGATTCACCAATTAATTGGTTGTAATCACAGAATGTTGTTAGAGAATGGAATAAACTTTAAAGTGTAAAATCAATTTCTTAGAAAGGCTAAGAGATAGGTTGAACAATCGAAGCTGGTCTTTGAATGGTAGGAAGACGAGACCTTCACGCCCAACTTTTGGAGATTGATTAATCCAAAATACCATTTGCACCTCGCACCAATATGTCATACATCCAACCACAAAATCGTCTTGAAAGATACAAACATTTTGTAATGTTTTCATTAACATTTTTTACCATTCATTATTTCCCTTCAACATACCACTTTTGACATGCAACATTTTGTACTGTTTTCATTCATTACAAAAATTCAAATATACAGTGTAAAAAATGCAAATTTTGACATGTACACAATGCAAAAATTGATGAACTTTTACAGTAAATGGAACCCGGGTCTATATCGTTGCAGGGTACTATTTTATGACTGTATTCTTACAAGTTTGATGAAGACCTAATACAATTAAAACATAGCTTCATTAATCTAAATGCCCCCCAGTTATAAGATACATGGATGTTGTTGTAGCCTTTCTCATCTCTAAACATATTACACTCTTCCGGTGAGAAATAACATGAATATACCACCGTGGATCAATAGACCAGTTTGTAAAGGGATTGGGCAAATTACAAACGAATTTTGAAAAGACCAGTTTGTAAAGAGATCAGGCAAAATACAAACTGGTCTTAAAACGTAGTTTCATTAATCTGCGTTTTCGGATTAAAAGTAAAGAGATCAGGCAAATTACAAACTGGTCTTAAAACATAGTTTCATTAATCTGCGTTTTCAGATTAAAAGTAAAGAGATCAGGCAAATTACAAACTGGTCTTAAAACGTAGTTTCATTAATCTGCATTTTTGGATTAAAAGTAAAGAGATCAGGCAAATTATAGTAACTGTAAAGAGAAAACGTAGCTTAATACTGTACTTTACAGTAACAAGAGCCTCCTGGAGATCGCAGCCAATTGGTGTTTTCTATTCTTCGCATCAAAATTTGGGTATCGCAGCCAAGGTTGTGTTGATTATACTACCCTCCTGCGCCAATTCGTGCCATTATTGATATTCAACCACCGTTGTGTTAATTAATTGAAACTCATGCTAGGCATCCAGGTTAACCACTGCTTCGTGCCACTGTTGTGTTAATTAATTGAAACACATGCTAGACATCCAAAGCCTGTCACTGCTGTATTAATTAATTGAAACTCATGCTAGGCTTGCAGGTTAACCATCGCTTCCTCGAGGTTAATTGAAATGCATGATAGACATGGCAATGCTTCACATCTCTCTATATAATTTGAGGTTAATTGAAACGCATGATAGATGTGGCAACACTTCACATATATCCGTATAATTAATCCCAGCTAAATATTGAACGCTTCAGAAATATGAAGCGGTATGAGCCTGTCTTCTATAAATTTAAACGTGGCGCATGTAATCTGTTGCCTATCTCATATAAATAAAATAAATAATTTTACAAAACGTGATGGCAATCATATATTGTTACAGTAATTTTTTAATCATGTTTAGTAAAAGTGAAAAAGTAAACATGATAAACGTACGATTTTATAAATGCAAGGGAGTTAGTTCTTGCAATCTTATTCATTGATTTGGATGTAAGACGAAGAATATACCAACATCTTCACTTTCTGGCCATCAGATTAAATTATGTAATTAAAAGGATGATTAATCCAACAATTCCAATAGGGGGGACACCTATCGGCGTAATTATTTCACTTATCCATGCTAACCCTAAAAAAGGGCCTCCCCATTTAACCATTCCAATATTAAACTATGAGGATAAAGGGTCTTTTCCCTTAGCAAGATGCTTAATGTCTACCTTTATTTTATTTTATGAAATAAATGGGTCTTAATGTAGTGGTGAGATTAAGACTTAAATAAATGGGTCTTAATGTGTGACTCGGTCAAATCTAATTGAAGTATTTGTAATATAAATATAACAAGAAATTAAAAGCTAAAGGAGTTCATT
>SNQJ01S0000665.1:427667-511112 GCA_010110895.2 Picea sitchensis | reverse complement strand
TATTTTGTTTCTTCAAAACATAAGTTTAATAATATATACATTGTTGTAGAAATAAGTAACTCATTATCATTCATTTCATGTTTAAGAAACATACTGTTAAACAATTGTCAAATTGACATATCAAATCGTGATAAAAAAAATTTTGAAAAACAGTCATTGGAAAGCTAACACAATTCTTCACAAGTTTTGTTTTTACTGTAAAGTGAAATTCTAAATAAAAAAAATACTTTTATATGTCGGAAGTTGAATAACTTGTGAAAATACAGTTTTTTTTCTCATAAAACAAGCAAAAGTGTAACCCACCTTCATGATTTCACCCCCATACGAAATCAATGAAGTCCATGATAATGGCACAGTCACATTAAGAACCATTGACGGGTCCGGATCTCGATTTTGGGTCAATGGACACCGGCTACGACTCTATCATCACCCGCCCTCAAAAGAATCTTTCTACCAAGAGGTAAGTAAGAACCCTACCATTCAAATTTTGGCTGGCTGTGAAGGTAATCCAGCCACCCCAACTCCATAAATGTTGAATTTTGTTGACACTGTACATACTGTATATAATTTTGTTTTCTGTAGATTTTATTTAGTTTATTATTATTATTTTCAACAGTTATTCGAGAAAGTCAAAACTAGGGAGGATAACTGTAATGAACTCAATTACCACTCTTTTCTGTTTCGAACTCCTGCTTCATCTCATCACCCAGACCCTGTCTTTCGCAGATAAATGAATGTGTCATGATTCAGCAGCAACAATTGGGAAACTATAATGAAATTCATAACATTAAAAAACCATCCATTACTTAATTTTGAAATAAACCAACTCATAAATGAATTTAGTTGACGAGGAATCAACCTTGAATTCAAGCAAAATACATTGCCAGGTTTCTAAAAATTACCTATTTAGATGGTTAAAAACGGAACAATTGTTGTTCCTTTTGCGCGCCTGTTGTTTCTTTGAACGGAACAATTGTTGTTCCTTTTGCACGCCTGTTGTCCCTTTGAATGGAACAATTGTTGTTCCTTTGAACGAAACAATTGTTGTTCCTTTTGCGTGCCTCTTGTCCCTTTGAATTGAACAATTGATGTTCCTTTTGCGCACCTGCTGTCCCTTTGAATGGAACACTTGTTGTTCCTTTTTCGCAGTTGCTATTCCTTTGAATGGAACAATTGTTGTTCCTTTTGCGTGCTTGTTGTTCCTTTGAACGGAACAATTGTTGTTCCTTTTGCGCGCCTGCTATTCCTTTGAACGAAACAATTGTTGTTCCTTTTGCACGCCTGCTGTTCCTTTGAATGAAACAATTGTTGTTCCTTTTGCGCGCCTGCTATTCCTTTGAACGAAACAATTGTTGTTCCTTTTCCACATCTGTTGTTCATTTTTCCGTTCCTTCCCTACATTGCTGATAAAACGCTAAACCTTTCCTTTGGGGTACAACTTTCACCAAATAATTTTCACCAGCATTATTTCTAACGATCTATCATTATTTTGTGGACTATCTCCCATACCTTATCAAATTGTTTTTTTTGGATCACTTTCTTCGAAATATCTTAAACCTTGTTCATAACCTGTAACCACCATAATTCTTTTCTTTTCCCTTATACATACAAATACACTTAAATGATATCTCGCCTTTATAATTAATAAGGAGTTTGCGACACACTTTTACTTGGCATCCTTACACTTCTTTACGCCATCCCTTACTCTTAAGGAGTAGATGAGCCTCCCTTCATACACTTTAAAAAATAAAAATAAAAATAAATCAATAAAATTTCTTTCTTTTCCCACAAAGAATAGGGGGTCTCATCATGAGCCAACCTACCACAATCATTTGATACTAACCTAAGTGACATTCCCACTATGGCTACCACACCAGGGCAATGGCATTTGACATTTTATTTTTTCAAAGAACAAGAGGTCTCATCACGAGCTGACTTGTTCACTTAAGTTACACTCTAGTGAGTGGCATTATCATCATCTGAATACCAAACCAGGATAATGGTCTTTTTCGGGAAAAACTTAAAACTTAATATATATGTATAAAATAATTTTTTCAAACAGAATAGGGGGTCTCATCATGAGCCAACCTACCACGATCATAGGATAATAACCTAAGTGACATTTCCACTATGGCTACCACACCAGGGCAATGGCCTTTGACATTTCCTAGTCAAAGGACAAGGGGTCTCATCATGAGCCGGCTTGTTCACCTAAGTTACAATCTAGTGAGTGGCATTATCACCATCTGGCTACCAAACCAGGATACTAGTCTTTTTGGAAAAGAAGATTCAAATAAGTATCAAGGATACATGCTCATCTGAGGGTTAAAAGACAACCCTGTCGAGGCTATGGATGCATGTTGGCAACAATGGTTCTGCCTATAGTATGGAAGTTTACCTTAAACGCTAAGTTTCTGCGTATCTCTAGATTTCCTTCACTCAATAATGAGGCTATCATTTCGGTTGTATTCAATGAAACGGAAAAGTAACAACATTATGATATGTGGGATATTTATTTATTATTTTATTTTTTTTAGGTAAAAAGGCGAATCCTGTTATATTAAAACTTCAAAAAGAAAATACACCATGAGACATAGGTGCCAGCTGTCCTGCCTGTGCAGGAAACCGAGACAGCTGGCCTGTCCAAAATAGCATGCAAATTCAAACAACTCGTTTCGCCACCCTGCCCGGAGGAAACCAGGGTGCATGTCCATTTTATCAACAATTTAGTAAGGCCTATGCTAACGCTAACAAGGCTATTAACTAAAAGAGCTACAGCTCTGATAAACATCAAAAGAAAGGGATTTGGAGACAATGCTGAACAGAAGAACCTATTCACCGGAGTCCTCGCAATCATCCATCGCCTTGCTGCTGCTGACAGGAATGGCATAGAGATGAGCGCAGGTGGGGCATTGTCGCCGTGGTGTAGCACTGGAGTAAGTTGCGTACAACATGTCCAACCGTTGGCTAACGCGGACAACCCTGAAGATTTGGTTGTCCACCATACTGCGGACCTCGAAGATCAAGTTCAAGTGCTCTGAGTGAAGGAGTGGTGGAGGGGGCGACGACTTTTGTTTAGCATTCGTCTCCTGGTGACCATGCTGCTTCCTCTGCTGCTGCAAGTCAGTGTTGCTTTCCGGCAGCTCCTCCTCTACCATGCAGGTGGCAAATTCCTCAGTGGGAGCGTCGCTGGGACTGTGTGCCTCTCTCGAGCTGGGCGATGGTGCTACTGCTTCAATGCATGCCGGGGGGTTCCAATTATCCAGAACCGTAAACATTCGACTTTCAGAGAATTCCGGGGGGAGTTCCATGGTCGGAATTTCCTCGACATAAGTTCTGGGGGGCGAGTTTATTGTTGTGGTCTCCCTGCGTCTTTTTCTCTTAGCCAGAACCAGAGCCTGTTAAAACCGCTTATGTCTTTTCCTCCTGGAGTCAGTCACGTACCATCCTGCTCCTCTGCGAGGTCTTCCTCTAGCTCGCGACATAGTGAGAATGAGGACCAATGCTAGGATGTCTCCTACGCTCCTATTCCTGCTTGGCTCTGTGAGCTGCGAATGCATCCTATGGGTTCTGAAAAGGCGGATAATAGCATAAACGGTGGCTACAACCATTAAATCCGAGAGCTTAATGCTTTGGTTGGCCGACTTGTTCTCACACGTGAGAGGCCCCATCAGTAGACGGAGGTCGAAGGAGGTGAGAGCCCTCATAACTGCCGATGGTGTGAGGGCGGTTGGCCACCATAAATGGCCTCTCCTTGCGCGCCTCCACGTGCCCCTTCTTTTCCATGTGGCACCCCATCCGAGGGTTGGAGATCCTTGCTGGCCAGGATTTGGCATTGTTTGGATATGTCTGAGGCTTTAGAGCTTCTTGCATCCTAGAATATTTGTTCGATTTCCCTAGAAACTCCTTCGTTTGCCAGGTAGTCAGCCACTCCGTTTTCCCCTCTCTTGACATGGCAGGGGATAATGCTTATGTTGTCCTTGAGGATGCCTTTGAAGTCCTCGAGCATCCCTGCTAGGCGCCAAATGGGAGAGATTTTTTGTGGGTTTCCCCCATGGAGGATTTTAGTGATTAGCTGGATGATGATTTGTGAGTCACCCTCCAAGATTATTTTGTGACTATGCAGAGTTGCTATAGTTCGAAGGCCCTTTAAGAGGCCAGTTAATTCTGCTACATTGTTTGTGGTCTCCCCCAAATACCCTGCTGTCAGAGTTAGAATTTCCCCTTTAGAGCTCTTGATCACTTCTCCATAGCCTGCGGGTTCGGGATTGCCTTTTGAAGCTCCATCAAAGTTGATCTTTATGAATCCTGTTGGGGGAAGGGTTCAGGTGGTTGGGCTGGGGTTTTGATTCTTGGGTGCTCTAATTGCCACCGAGTCATTTAGTTTGAGTTGCCATCTTTGGAGGGTGCATAATTCCTACCGGTTGCATTCCTTGTCCCTAGGTTGCCAGTTCTTACTTCTGATTGTTTCTTTGATGAGTATGGCAACTCTATCCCAGGTTAAATCTGGAGTAGATTCTTTGGAGTGGAAGATGTGTTTGTTTTTCTCTTTCCATATTTGCCAGAGAATAAACCCTAGGAGGAGTTGCCAGATGTAGTTCAGAATGGGGTTGTTGTAAGTGAATGAGTCCCAATTTTCAATAGTGTCTCTGATGTTGCCTCTGTTTTGATTGGATCTGCGCATGATTTGAGCTCCCTGGTCCCAGACAGTTTGACTGTAATGACAGCCATTGAAAAGACGC
The DNA here is from genome assembly GCA_010110895.2 of Picea sitchensis. Lineage (NCBI taxonomy): Eukaryota > Viridiplantae > Streptophyta > Pinopsida > Pinales > Pinaceae > Picea > Picea sitchensis. The sequence goes on along the minus strand of SNQJ01S0000665.1, from coordinate 506,370 downwards.
TCCTTGGTTTCTTCTTGGCATTGACATAAGACACAAATTGAGGGCCCAATGAAGCCCCTTTTCCTGAGATTGTCCCATGTTAGAATTCTATTATGGATGATTAACCAGAGGAAAGTGGAGATCTTTGGCCGAAGTGCTTTATTCCATATTTTGTTCCAGATGTTGTCCATTTCCTGATTGTGGTAATTGCCTTGTAAGTAATAGGCTTCTTTTACCGAAAAATTGCCAGATGTGGAGTGCCCCCATCTGAGGATGTCTGGACCCTCCTTAATGGGATTTTTTCTGCGTCCTGCTTGGTAATGCCAGGCTGACAAGTTTATGTCGGTTGGGATTCCTAAATCTTGGCTGGAGGTCTTCCATTGTCGCCAAGTCTGTCTCGCTTCTAGGGGTTTCCATAGATCTTTTACCTTAAGTGAGGGATCTTGATTAAGATCTTGTTGGAGGGGTGTGAGCTCTGCTAATTCCTTTAGAGGTTTAAGTTGTTGCCACGAGTCTCGCCAAAACCTTGCACTGTCTCCATTGCGAATTTCCTAGAAGGCGTGTTTTTGTATTAGATCTTTGTTTTTCCAGGCTGTGTTCCAAATGTTCGAACCCTGTATTTGAACGTTGTGTCTAATCAGTTGATCAGTCTGCATGGAGAGAGCGTATTTGTTCTTCCAGATTTGTGCCCATAGTGCATCTAGTGTTGTCATCCATCTCTACCATATCTTGGCCCCCATTATCTGGTTAAGCTTTCCCGAGTCTTGAAGCCCAAGGCCACCCATGCTTTTTGGTGTGCAGACCTTATCCCAACTTACCAGAGCCCATTTCTTGTTGGGCTGTAGACCTTGCCAGAGAAAATTTCTCTGGATGCTTCTGATAGCTCTAATGATTTGTTTGGGAGCTGCTAAGGCAGTGAAGAGATAGGTGGGTAGGGTCTGTAGGATTGATTTTAGCAGGACCAGTCTGGATGCAATGTTTAACGGTCTGAAGGTCCAGTTGGCCAGTCTATTTGAGATAGAAAGGAGGAGGTTGTCCCAAGAAAAGGATTTAGTTGGCACTCCTGTGAGAGGAATGCCCAGGTAGTTGGACAGAAGGGAGCTCCTAGGGATTCACAGGAGTTTGGAAATGTGTAGTTGAACTGCAACGGGAGTATTGAAGAAGAAGAGCTTGGATTTATCTAGGTTCAGCGTCATTCCAGAGGCTTCAATGAAGTCGGAGAGGATGGAGTTGAGCTTATTGTCTTCGCATGCAGTGGGGGAGTTCATAAGAAGGGTGTCATCAATGAATTGGTTGTGTGAGGGGGCTGGATGAATGTTGTAAAAGGGTAGGCCTTTAAGGGTACCTTCCAGAACCGCTGATTTAATGTAGCGACCCAAGCCTTCAACCATTAGAACAAAAAAGAAGGGTGATAATGGATTCCCTTACCGTATGCCTCTAGAGGCCGAAAAAGGTCAGGAGGGGACTCCATTGACTAGGATTGAGAAAAAAGCCGAAGAGGTGAGATTCAAAATCCAGTATGATATGTGGGATATTATTTAAATGAACATATTTAATTTATTCGACGTATGTATCCTTAAAGCATTCTTTTGAGTATCGATATGTTTCAATTCCACAAAAGAGGATTAACATTTAATGATTACCATTAAAATATGTTGTTTGAAAATAAATCATTGATCCCCATTGGCGGCGACCATACAATCATTACTTCTCACCATCAATACCTACACTCATTACTTTTCCCTACGCTGATGGTCGAGGTCGAACTTTATATTAATGAGGGGAGTGGACACTCGACATGCTTCTCAATAAATATAGTAATGATTGTAATAAATACCCACATTTGTAAACATTTGCTATCTCTGATATTTTCTATTTTCAGTAATTTTTCCTCCAAGCTGGTCTAACCAAGTCTACTACCAAGAATGATAGTCGTCCAAATTTTCTCACAAAATGGGTGGCAGAGGTGTGCGCAGGGAGCCAACTTTACTAAAAATTACAGAGCAAGCAAGAGACATCCTACACCAGCTGGGGTGGACGGAGTACTTAAATCGTCTGCAAGGATATGACATTAATGTCACGCTTGAATTCTTTCAGAATCTGCAGGGAGAAAAATATATGGTGCGAGGCATACAAATCTCAGTCACCTCGACAATCTTAGTAGAGGTCACAGGCCTCCCTAACATGGGCATTCAGTGGACAGGAATATACACAACACTGAAGGAAGTTGTGGAAACTTTCACAGACCCTGGGGAAGAATTGGATAAGAAGGGAAAGGGACTCAATCCAAGTACCCTCAGAGGACCACGGAAGGAACTTGCAGGGATAATTCAGCGGTACATCACTTGTGATGGACAATATGACGTAATTCGACCTCGCCACCTCAAATTGCTGGCATCTTTAAAACAACGGTTAGTATTTAATCTACCTTTCTTTCTGAATTCCATATTACATGAGGTTTCCTTAAGAACACAAAAATCCAAGGACGCTATTACTGTTATGAGTCACCACAGATTAGTTAAACTGATAACAAATAAAGCACTGAGTCAAACTCAATTGACCTGGGATAACCTGATTGAGGCCAACAGACCTCCACAACTGGAGCAACCTGAATTATGCCATGAAGAACCACCACAGGAAATTGAAGATAGACATGTAGAGGAGACTACTGCCCAAAGAGAAATCCCATCTCCTCAAACCAAAGCTGAGGTAGACCCTACCCAAATCACAGAGGCCCAGACCTCACAAACACAGGCATTAATGAAAAAGAGGAAGAGAGCAACAACTGCCCCTAAAACCATCATTCAGATAAGGAGAAGAAGCAGACGAATTCAGGAAACAATTGAAGCATTCAGGGTACAACAAAATAGCCTGAAGAACTTCAGAATTCTACAGAATAGTCTCCACGTGAGAATGCTCAATAAATTGGGCAAGTAGAACATACCTCACAAAGGAATGATCAGGAAGACACCCAACCGACATTAGAGCATCTGACAGAACAATTTATGAAGAGCTGTGAGGTAGAAATAGCCCAGGTTTTGGGAAGCTTGGGAACCTTAATTGACAGAGGCACAAATAATCCATAAAAATGCCCAAAACAAGCCTCCTCTTCAAAACCAGTTGAAGATTTTCTTGATATTGAAATGTCTTTTCCTGAGGACAGAGCATAGGAATAACCTCATTTTGAAACAAGAAGTCCTCTTGGACAGACAGAACATTTGGAAGGAATAGAGGAACAACCATCTGCTGGTTAGAATGAAGAAGACCTTGAGACCTCTCATAAACGAAAATCAACCAAGAGCCATAAGAAAATTAGAAAGTTAAAAAAATAAAATAATATGTTGAAGAAAAAGGCTAAGAAGGCTGAAGTATTAAAGAAGAAGGTGGTTAAACTCAAGGAAATTATTAAGGAATTGAGGAAACAACTAGAATAGGCAGATAAGGCCCACATAAGAAAGAAGAACAAAAGGGTTAGAGTGCAAGGAAGAAACCCTCTTCCTAAATAAGAAGTCAGTACAAATTCTATAGGGATACAGACAGACCCTGAAGAAATAGTAGTAGAAGAAACAATAGCTCAAAATGAGGAAGTAATTCCTTTAGAAACACACGAAAATATGATAGTTACAGAAGTAATTGATGCTGAGGTGCAGACATTCACCCCGATATTAGAGGAAATAGTTCAACTCCTTGAGAAGAATGCTACCATCAAGAGATTGGAGGAAGAATTGATGCAGTCTCAACAAACCCTTGTTCAAAACAAAAATGAATTACTGACTATGACAGAGCACCAAGCACTCCAGTCCCAGAAACAGAGTGATATTGTGGATAGACTGGAAGTAGAGCTTACACAGGTCGAACAAGCATTAACTCAATCCAGGGAAGAGATGGGCGCTATGGAAGAATACCAAGCATCCCAGTCTCAAGCACAGGGTGTCACCATTGATAAACTAAAGGCAGAGCTGGGACAAGCCCAACGAGCATTATCTCAACACCAAGATGAGATGGTCACTAGGGATGAATATCAAAATATTGTTAAACAATTGAAGGACATGACAACAACAGAGGGTGAGACCTATGCTGCGCTCACTAGAGCCCAAGGGAAGATAAAAAAGGTGCAAACCCAATTAGAAAAAGATTTGGAGAAAATCAAAGAAATCTGTGATGTCTACTTTGATGCTATTAATTGCAGAGCCCCTGCCACTAGTTACACTTTATTCTTGCTGGAGCAATATCTGTTATTAAGAGTGAAGTCCATCAGAGCAGGAAAACCTATTTCATTTGCCACTGTACCTGAGTTCATTTCATGTTTCAGAGAGCAGGACGAAAAGGTACAATACTTTTTGTGTGAATTGTACTTTCATAATTTCATTCTGGAAGAAAAAAGGGAAGATAACCCTGGCCCATTCATAGGTGATATACAGTTTCAGGCATTTCTGTCATTTACTCAGAACCAAGTTAGATGGGGTAAAGCTCATAAAACCTTCCTAAAGAGGGAAGCTGGGCTAGATCTCTGGGTTAGGGGAGAACCTCCAAAGTCCTTTCCAACCATTATGCGACATAAAACCTTTATGAAAAAGGGGGTGTTATCGGACTAATCCGTAGGTGCGGACACTAACTGATCCACCTGGATCTAGAACAAAACAGGACATGACAATACTCTTTCCCTAATTTTTGACTGTTGAATTGACTATGAGGAAGAAACAAGTAACATACCTTATTATCGCTTCCTAGGGTCTTTGTTGCTCCCACTTCGCTCCAGTGCTCTTGTAAAGTCCAAACCAAGACAACACAAACCAACCAAAGTGAAGATCGCACAATATATTCAACAATTAACCTATGAATGGGCGAGGGCTATGAATAATTACTCTTCCCCATAATTGTTATCCATCCCATAACGAGCCAACGTTGAGCTACCTGTCCAATTACCACCCCCATATCTTCAATTGTAATTCTTCATCCCAGTAAACGTATTCGAAGGGATAGATGGTAACATAATCAGATGGCAAAGACAATAACCCAATGATTGTGGTGGACTTAATGGACATGTGTACCCAGTTCAAAGAACAAAAAAAATGAGTGCATTTGCGAGAAAATGAAGCGCCACCACATCAAATAGAAACTCAACAATAGTTGCATGATGTTATTTCATTTGCACTATATTATATTTTTAGGTAGATATTGTGGGAAGTCCAACGGTTTCTAGTTGAGATAATTTTTGTATAAATAGATAGATTTTAGATCTATTCAAGGCTACTTCTTTCTGAATGTAAAAGATAATTTTTTTTTGAATATTAATACAAGTGAAGATAGAGATTCTAAGTTCCGTTCAATTTGAGTTATGTGTTTCCTCTGTGTTTCTATCTCTATGAATTTCTTTATGTAATTCTTGAAGAGTGAATGATTACAATTTAGTATTACATCTACTATGATCATAATATATCAGAAGCTCATTCATTAACAACTTTTCCTATGTTATTACTGTGAGTAAAACAAGACCTGCGAGCTGTGGGAATTAATGCATTTTTATCTCCTCTCAAGGGTGCATATTCTACTTTTCTTCTACTGCAAACAAGGTGAGACTTATCTATAATTGATATCCGACTTTGTTTTAACAGTTTTGTAAACCATTTCTACATCATTTAACATTATAATTGCGACTCAGATAACAAGATACATCCTCTGTACTGTCTTATCATTAATTTCATTTAGAGATTATTTCTTAGAAAACTGAAGGTATAAAAAAGCAGTCATAAAAACGCTTCATTTAAAATCTTTGATTCCTGACATTATTCTTTGAGCCTTAGAATCAATCTCAGGAACAACATCTTTATGGCGACGTTGCCGGGGATGAAGAGTCGAAATCATTTTTCCCCTGGGAGAACGACAAAGTTAAATTTTGGTCTTTGATGGTGAACAAAGATTGAATACGTGAAAAGGTTCATTTTTCACCTGGCGACTCCATTGTAGGAAAAGCTGGCCTTTGGTCGAAAGAATACCAAGAAAAACCCAGACAAAAAGCATACTACGCTAGTTTCAGATCTCGAAAAATTGTTGAAACCGAAGGGATATCTTAGACAAACTTCTACGTCAGTAGGTAAGGTCTGTCAACCTAGAGTTATGCAAGTTAATGTTAAGATTCCTGGAAGAACTAAGTCTTAAAGAAAAATTTAAACAAGTTCATTCTATAGAAACATCAACAAGTAAGTCTGAAGTTAAACTCGAAACTCTAGAAGTAATTATTCCTGAAATAAAATTTGAGATCGACCAGACCAATCATATTTCATTGATAGATATTGTTAGCAGTGAAAATAAAGAATCCATTTCAATCCCTACTATCATTATTAGACAACCAATTCTTTCTCTTCCCGAAATAAAAGTTTTTATTTCCAGAAACCCTGTAGATTATGTTTTATACTCAGATTCATTACCTACTACTTCTCCTATCTTTACATCTGGTAAATCTGAGTAACCAAGCTCAAGTTTTCCTTTTCCCCCTCATCCAGATCTTCCATATTCTCACGATCATTTTCCTGAACTTCATTCACACCATTCTGAAGTAGTCAAAATTTCAGTAGATTAGTCTTTTGAAGTTTTTGGTAGTCTCCTATTTAGTCCTCGAATTTCGTCTCCTAGACTTTCAATGGCCAGTGTTGGAGGTGCAGGGTCTGGTGGACAAGCTCAACCCCCTAATAAATTTTCCAAGGTCACTGATGGATATGTTCCGTTAGTTCTTGTTGTTGTCCTGCATGATTTACCTACAAATTACATGAAGAGCCTCCCTAAATTCACAGGAGAAGGGGATTTAACAACAACAGAACATATAGTCTTTTTCGATCAATTTGATAATATTCTTAATGTTGAGCATGAGGATGTTTACACAAGACTATTGGTACAAAATTTTAAAGGACATGTAAGAACTTGGTTTAGAGGACTTCCAATAGGGTCTATACCATCATATAATGATCTGGAAACTTCCTTCATAAGGCAATGGGGTGAGAAAAAAAATCATATTTATTACTTAATCGAATTCGGAGCCTTGAGAAAGAAGACACCGAAATCATTCCTAGAGTTCATTCAAAGGTTTAATAAGTTGTATCATAAAATCCTGATTGAAGTTAAACCTTCGCAACCAGTTGCAAAAGTCACTTTTGCAGGAGCATTTGATTCTGATTTCTCTTTCCTTTTGAGAGAAAGAATATCCACTACTTTAGAAGGGATGCAAGATGATGCTATAGAGATTGAATCAAATATGATGGCATCTGGGAAGTTGAAAACTAAAGTTGAGATGAGAACAAGAGAACCCGTGCATTTTAAAGAGCATGCAGGACCCTCTGGATCTGGAAAATTTGCAGAGGAAAAAATGGATGAGATGGAAAAAATTATTAAAGATTTATCAAACAAAATCTCCAGGATGGAAATGGAACAAGCCAAACGTGATCCATATGTTAGAAATCAATTCAGGATAAACCCTAATCCTTAGATACAACAAAGGAAAATAAAAAATGAGGAACACAAGATTCAATCTCCTTTTAAAACTGAGAATTTCACACAGAGAGATGAGGTGCAAGATTATGATAAATTATATGAAGATCTAAGCAACCTCAACGATGATGATCTTGAGCCTCACCTAACCAAACATGATTATGAGAAATCCTTGGATCTGGAATCTCTATTCAATGATGAAGAAAATATCAACAATTTGGGAGACTCTACATACAGAGGTCTCATTGATTCAATAATGGTTGAGCTTCAACATAAATATGATTTGAGGCTAAGAGAAAAAATTTCTACAAATATTCCACAAAAAAATATTTTATCACGAAACAAAGAAAATGAGGCAACAGTTACAAAACCATCAATTGGAATGCAAGTTTCCCGAATAAAGCAAGTTGAAATGAAGGCAGTGCAGACTAAGAAGCCAAAAAATACAGAAGGTGAAGTTCAGACCAGGGAAATTGAAAAAACAATTGGGACTTTCAATTTAGAGAAGCTTAATAAAATTAAAATTCCAATGCCTCTGGTTGAACTTGCTAGAAATCCAATCTATAAAAAGAAAATCGCAAAAGCAATAATTTTTTCTCATGCTGAATGTCAAGCTGATGTTATCAATTTGCAGGATGAAAAACCTAAAATCATGTTTGAACCACACATTGAAAATAGTAAATATTTTATTGCTCCTTTCTATATTGCATTGACTGTGCATGGTCATTTACTTCACAATTGCATGTTACACTCAGGAGGTTCACATAATTTAATGCCTAAGATTATCATGGAAAAATTGGGCCTTGAAATTACCAGACCTTATCAAGATTTATACTCATTTGATTCCAGAAAGGTTAAGTGTTTGGGTATGATTAAAGATTTAGTTGTAAATCTTTCTCAGGTTCATGTGAAAAGTATTCTTATGGATGTGGTTGTTGCTGATGTTCCTGCCAAGTATGGCATGCTTCTATCTAGATCTTAGGGTTCCAAGCTGGGAGGATCGGTTTAGTTAGACATGACGTATACTACAATTCCAATTTTTGGTTGACAATTTACTTGATTATACAAAGAAACTGTACCGGCTTATACTATAAGTGACCCTTAAAACCCTAATAACTATCCAGTCTATGTTGTTGATCAAGATTTAGGCAATTGTATATTATATATAGATGACAATTTTGAAGAATGTATAGAAGAAGAAAATAAAAAAATAGAAATTTCGAAGAATAATATGAATGTTAGAGATGGGATGTGGAAAATGTTCTTTGATGGTACTTCATGTTGCAAAGGAGCATGAGCTGGAGTTTTATTTGTGGAACCAGGTGATGAATATTGCATTCCTTTTTCTTATAGATTACAATGGGATATTGATTATACCAATAACGTGTGTGAGTATGAAGCTTTAGTTTTAGGATTAGAAGCTGTAAGAAAACTAAAAATCAAACATTTGATAGTATTTGGTGATGATGAGCTAATTGTAAAACAAATAAAACAACAATACCAAGCTAAGCATTCGAGATTGAGGTCATATAGAAATTGTTCCTGGGATCTCATAGAGAATTTATTTTGGTCTTTTAACATCCACTCTATTCCCAGAATGTAAAATCAACAAGCTGACTCTTTAGCCAAAGTTGTTGCAACTTTCGTACCACCTACTGTTTTGAAGCTAAAGTATCATATTGAGATGAAACATAGACCTTCAATTCCAAACAATGTTAAACACTGGTGAGTATTTAAAGACGATGAATACATCAAGCAGTTCCTGTAAATGGTAGATGATTTTTATGAGCCCCATGTAGATAAAGAAAATTAGAATGATCCCGCTTGGATTATGCAGGAAGGAGAAAATCCGAAGAAGTTCCAAGACAAAATTGCAAATCACCGCATGCTCTTACTTAAAAATGATCAGATTCCCAGAGGTCTTATCCCTCTAGAAAGGTTATTTGACCGAGATGATATACCTTTAAAGTCTACTTTGCGACCTCAACCTGAAGAGGTTGAATATTGTAACATAGGAACAAATGAAAATCCCAAGATGGACAAAATTTCTAAATATTGTCTGACTCAAATGAAGAGTAAATATGTTGAGTTACTTAAACAATATAAATATGTTTTTGCATGGTCTTATGATGATTTAAAAACTTATGATACTTTTGTTATTGAACACAAGATTCCCTTCAAATATGGTATTAAGTCTTTTAAGCAAAAACTTAGACAAATAAACCCAATTCTTCCGTGAGTAATAGAAAAGGAGGTTAAAAAACTCCTTGATGCAAAAATAATTGTTCCCCTCAGATACTATGAATGGTTGGCCAATTTAGTCCCTATTCAGAAGAAAAACAATGAGATAAGACTCTGTGTTGATTTTAGGAACCTAAATCGATCTTCTCTTAAATATAACTACCCCCTCCCAAAAATGGATCATGTTTTAGAAAAGGTGGTAGGGGATAACAAAATTTCTATGATGGATGGTTTCTCAGGATACAATCAGATTATTTTTCATGAATATGATAGATAAAATACTACATTTACTACTCCATGGGGAACTTTCATGTATGATAAGATGCCTTTTGGTTTAATGAATGCATGAGAAACTTTCCAGAGAGAAATGGATATCTTCACAGGAAGCGAAACCCACAGGATCTGAGCCAAGTTGCTCCAATGAACAAAAAGATGAAGAAGTCTCGAAAAGTCTAGAAAATTTATTTCAGGAAATAAAAGCATCACTGTCAGGTCTGATTAATCCACAATAATTAGCTCAGTTTGAAGCTTTCATGAATCAAGGACAAGTTGTTCCTCATTCAACTCCAACTACTCCTGCTGACACTCCAAATACAACAGGTCAAGAACATTCCACAACAATCATGTCTCCTATCACATCACTAACCACTTTACAGACCAGTTTTGGAAATCCTAATACAAAAAATCTCATTCATGTTGATGATCTTACTCCCATCTTGCCTGAATATTTGCCTCCCTCAAGTTACTTTTTTAGCAAGAAATGAAAAGTTGTTGTAAAAAGAGAATCTCTCCAAAAGGATGGAGTAGTCACTAAAGGGAAAATATTGATGTATGATGGGAAAGGCTAAGATGATCCTAAGTTTGAAAAAGAAGTTGCAGATTCACTAGGGGATTTTGGCACTACCAATCAATGGTCAGTGGAAAATTTAACCAAACAACTGCAACATAAATGTCTCTTGGTAGAACAATTGCAGAGTGAGATACATAGTACATAACAAACTATTAGAAACAGGATGAATCAAGACATTGAACAAATCAGGGCTAGTCATTAGTATCAAATGAAGCAGTTACATGATAATCTTGAGTTGATCTACCAGAGTTCACAGAACAACAAAGGTTTGATCACTCAGCGTGACAATTTGATTGAACAGTTGCAGGCCAGATTGGCCCAAATAGATATCACTGCCTTCAAAACACAAGCATCAGAAATCAATGAGGAGCTAGAAGTTGTTCAACAGGATCTATATCAAAAGGTAAATGCCATTCAAAAATACTATCAAGAAATAAATATTTCTCTGAAAAGTATTTATGTTAAGGAAAAAGAGGCTTGTGCAGCTAGGTCTAATTTTCAGGAATTTATCATATGGAGGTAGAAAGTTATTATCCTTGGTCTCGCCCCTTTATCACATTTTGAACAAGTAAAGGGAGAAATGGCCCTGAAAGACTAGGAAACAAATATGGATAAAAGCAAGAAACTTGCTAGAGAAGCAAAGGAGACTTGTCTAGAGGCATTATCTTCAGTAAATAAAAAACTCATTGGATTTGAAGGAAATAATATCTCAGAGTCGTTGGGACAGATCGAAATAGAAATGAACCAACAAAGCTCCAGAAAGAACAAGGAAAATATTCAGTCGACCTTCCAACAAATGAACTACATCGATTTACTCAAAATTAATGAATTGTTGGTAAATCCAAGTTTATCGTATCAGATCACAGTCCAAGAAGTGAGAAGGATCCGAGAGAAGCTGACACAAATACAAAAGAAGATGTTCACTTTTGAATTAAACAAGAAGCTTGAGCCTTCGAGATTTGTGGTAGCTTTGATGGACATGTGCACCTAATTAAATGAACAAATAAAAGCAAGTACATAACGTCCACTTTCTCCGCTAGTACTCTCCTTCTCCTGCCTCACCACCTACACTCTCGCATCCACTCATCCGACCTCCTTATTGGACACTTGTCACCATGTCATCCTATTTGTGAACAATTAATCGTCCCCATAACCGTTAGCCATCCCATAATGAGCCAACACTGAGCTACCTGTCCAATTACCACCCCCATATCTTCAACTACAATTATTTATCCTAGTAAACGTATTCGAAGGGACAAATGGAAACAGAATCAGATGGCAAAGAAAGTAAGCCAATGGTTTTGGTGGCCTTAATGGACATGTGTACCCAGTTCAAAGAACAAAAGAAAACGAGTGCATCTGCGAGAAAATGAAGGGACAAATGAAGCACCATCACATCAAATAAAAAAGCAACAATAGTTGCATGCTATGATTTGATTCACACTATATTCTATTTTTAGGTAGATATTGTGGGAAATCCAACGGTTTTCAGTTGAGGCAATTTTTGTATAAATAGATAGATTTTAGATCTATTCGAGGCTGCTTCTTTCCGAATGTAAAAGAGAAAACGTTTTTGAATATTAATACAAGTGCATACAGAGATTCTAAGTTTCGTTCAATTTGAGTTATGTGTTTCTTCTGTGTTTCCATCCCTTTGAATTTCTTTACGTAGTTCTTGAAGAGTGAATGATTACAATTTAGTATTACATCTACTGTGATCATAATATATCATGATTTCATTTAGTAACAAATTTTCCTCTGTTATTACTGTGAGTAAAACAAGACCTGTGACCTGCATGAATTATTGCATTTTTATCTCCTCTCAAGGGTGCATCTTCTACTTTTCTTTTACTGCAAACGAGGTGAGACTTATCTGTAATTGATACCTGATTTTGTTTTAACAGTTTTGTAAACCATTTCTACTTCATTTGACATTATAATTGTGACTCAAATAATGAGATACAACCTCTGTATTGTCTTATCATTAATTTCATTGTAAGATTATTTCTCAGAAAAATGAAGGTAGAAAAAAAGCACTCATAAAAACACTTCATTTAAAATCTTTGATGCCTGACATTATTCTTTGAGCCTTAGAATCAATCTCAGGAACAACACAGGGGATAGCCAAAGAACCCAACCTAGACCAGACTGAAGCTATCCCGAGGATTGTAAGGAATATCCCTAAGTTGGCAATGGAGGAGAAAAATCTCAACCTTTGCAAACCCATATCAAAGGAAGAAGTCAACCAAATGATCCAGGAGATGCCAAATGGAAAGGCCCCATGCCCAGATGGTTTCACAATGGAATTTTTAAAATCTTGTTGGGATGTGGTTAAGTATGATATTTATGGTATAGTGGAGGACTCTAGATGCTCAACCTCAATCCTAAAAGACTTGAACGCCACGATGATCACTCTTATCCCAAAAGAAAATGAAGCCAAAACTCATGATCGTTATCGACTGATAGCCTTGTGCAATGTGGTGTATAAGATAATTTTGAAATTAATAGCTAATAGATTGAAACCCATACTCCCCACTTTGATCTCAAATGAACATGCGGGTTTCTTGAAGGGGAGGCAGATACTGGTGATCTGAATTTTAGGGGGTATATGGTCTAAATTCGGATGCAAAAGTCATAAAATTGTAAAGCTGTCAGGTTGCCCATATGGGTCAAATAGTGTCCCACCTCTCCATTATTTTATTGGGTTTTATTTTCCACTACTTAGTTAGCTAGGTAGTTAGATATATTATTATAATAATAGAGACTCATTTAATGAGCTCTTCCCATTATTGTATCGGGTTTTATTTTCTACTACTTAGTTAGTTGGGTAGTTAGATATATTATACTAATAATAGAGATTCATTTAATGAGATCTTTTTGACTTTGTCCAATGGACCATTTTGTAATGCTATATAAATTCCTATCAAGCCTTCTCATAATATCAAGTTGCTCATTTTGGCTTCTCTCATATTTTCTATTGTTCAGTGTGAGATTCATTAGCTCTATGTGATTTACTAGTAGTTAGTTTTAGAGGTGAGGCTCTTCTTTGAGCCTCACCTCCCAAGTAATTCATTTATATATTTTTTTGTCCATGTTTCTTTTTATGCAAGATTGACATTTCTAACCTCCTCCTCTCTCGACATTCAATCCATCCAGATCCTGAGATGGCTACGAGGAAAAATTGTGGTGGAGATGGGTAAAATATAGCTTGGTGCCATAGGTTAAACTGTGGAAAGAAAAATACACCCCAGGTGTTAACCCTCGGAGTATGATTAGGTTCACGGGCATAGGGTAAGATTCAACCATTTGAAATCTTGCCTGGAGAAATAAAAATTGCATACAAGGTCACAGTTTTTGGGAAATTAGGAATGGGAGAACAACGAGATTCTGGGAGGATGCGTGGAAATAGGAACCCAGACTTGAAAACTAGGACAAAGAGGTTATCAAACAAGAGATGACTGGGAAAGGGAAAATTAAAGTCTATCAGTAGTGGAAACAGAGGGAGGAGAACGCTAGATGGAGAATTTGGGACAACATAAATCCACAAAACAGAGCTCAGGGAGGCTCGATGGTAAATGAGATTGAGGAGGAATTAGGTAAGAGGAAAATTTGGGTCTCGGAAGAGGAGGATCAATTAATATGGGGAAGGAAAAATGGAGGGGAATTCAATCTAAAAGAATCCCGAAACTATATATCAGGATAGGACCGAGAAAATCCAGAACCCCACTGGGAGAGGCTCTGGAATTTCCCTCAATGGACCAAGATTAAAGTGTTTAAATGGTTAATCTTACATAGGAAGATACTGACCTGGGAGAACCTAACTAAAAGAGGATTCATTGGACCCTCAACATGTCATTTGTGTGAGATCTAGGAAGAATCGATTGATCACATCCTAGATGAGTGAAACTATATAGCCGAGATCTGGGATTGGGTGGTTGTAATTTACCATCAATCAAATAGGGTAAGGGGGATATCAGAGCCACAATTAAAAACTGGAAGGAGAGGTATACTGATAATGAGGTGGTTAACCTGTGTTGGGGACTAACACCGGGGATGGTAATATGGGCGATTTGGAAAGAATGAAACATGATATTTTTTAGAAATGAAAGCCAACCGACCTCTAGGATAAATGATATTATTATAAACCAAATAAGAGAGACAGTGTAGAGCTTTAACATTAACAATTCCAAAAACCAAAACTTAGGCCAAGATCTAAGAATTTTGGAATTGTTTCATTTGAAAGATTGGAGCCTTAACATAGCTATGGCCTGGGCTCCACAAATTTAGATAAGAGTCAATATCTGGTCTCCTCCTCTGACATGCTTCATAAAGTTGAATTTTGACGGGGCATCGAAAGGAAATCCTGGATTGGTAGGAGCTGGCGGGGTAATAAGAGATAGTGGAGGGATCATCTTACACCTGTATGCTGGGAGGATAGTCAACTCTACAAATAATGCGACGGAGTTTGGAGCTCTGGAACTAGGCCTGGAAATTCTACATAGAGAGGGCATGGCGAATGTCATTGTGGAGGGAGATTCGAAACTGGTCATCAACACAACGAAGAAAATTCAATATGGAACCAAGGTCAGAAAGGTGTTAAGGCATTCACATCTAGCGTACTCCCTTCAAAGAATCAAAAAACACCTGCAAACCTTGAACATGATAGAGTTTAGATGGATTCACAGGTCGGATAATGCGCTGGTTGACATGCTAGCCAATGAAGGAGTGAACAGTGAGGGATATGTGCTGGATGAGGTTTGGTCCATAATCCCAAGGGATCAATTAAGATTGGACTACATCCACTTGGCGGAATGAGATCACAGTGGAAGCTTCAAGGACGATGGTCACATCGGGGATGATGCGGGGTTGTTCGACCCGACGTGGGACCCATGAGGCATATGATGGTCACAACACCTGGCCCCCAACTATCATGTGGGAACAAGATAGGAAGCAAGTGGTTAGACAGATGCAAGTACAGACCAACATAAATGTTAGAGAAGATAGTGCGGGAGAGAGGTCAAGTAGAAGGCCGAAAATTCATGACGAGAGAAGGGGTTTGGAGACGGTGATAATCAAGGGAGGATCACCAGCCCCTAGGACAAGTACAAGACCTAGAGCATCTATATACATAGATAACATGGATAGAAGTAAGGACCGAGGAAGAGATCTTAGCATAATGGCCCAATTTTCCTTACCTGCCAATAAAGAGGGTCGATCTTACCACCTCAGGCTAGAATTAGTAGGAGGCACAGGTACTCAGAAGAGAGATCGTTATAAGAAGAAGAGTTGCAGACAAGGATACAACTAGAAAGGTTTAGCTAGTGGTGAAAGGTATAGTCTCAAGCTCTGGTCAGTTAAGGGGAGATGCAGAGTGAGGAATCAAGATAAAGGACTTAGTAGAGATTCGGGTAGGCATAGGGGCATGACACGCATGAAACATACCCATAGAAAGAGAAGTACCTAGGGGAAGGAGATCTTGAAAATCTTGAGGTGTTTGATGATAATCGAACAGGCTATGAGAGATGCAACGAACACATTCCATACGATGGTCTCACAGAAAGGGAAGGAAGAAGTGAATAAGTATGAGGAAGAGATCAAGGAGGAGTAGAGTGGAAAGGAGTGGGAAGAGATTTCTAAGGAGGTAGACTAGATAAAATATTTGGGGGCTACTCGTCCCAGGGAGACCCTATATTACAGAACAATGGAGACAACGTGGGTCACCAAAATGATGATAAGTAAGGTAAAGTCTGATCGGGAGGAGGCACACAAGGATGACCACCAGGAGATTAAACCCATGTTGGAAGAAATTCATCGTCGAATCAACGGGTTAGAAACCATCATCAAGTTGTTAGTGGAGGTATAGAAGAACCAACAAAGTAAGCATGAACGAATTGCTACATAGTTCCATATGTTCCTGAGATATGTCCACCATCTAGAAATAACACCTACAGATGGCCAAGGAGGACTGGCTCAGATCTGAAGGACCAGAACAGTGTCCCCAAAGGAGGACAACAACAACCACGCGAGTGGGATGGCATACCACTTCCAGGTGCTCTAGCACTTTTTAGTTTTCTGTCTATGTTTTCTTTTGTCTATACTGGCAATTATGCCCAGGATGTAGTGGGGTGTGTTGTAGGTAGTTGCAGTCTTTGGTAGTCTCATCCAAAGCCAGGAAAATATGCTCAGGACTTAGTTGATCGGTTAGTTAGATTTTTCTCCTTTTTTTGGATGTCTCTCATACTTTAAAATGGAGGACTAGTTTGGTTCATAGTTTTGGCAGACCAATAACCTCTAGGCATTTGATCAAAAACAAGTAGTAAGGGTCACTTGGTTTGGTTTCCTTTTGATAGGCCAGAACCACCATTTTGTATCATATTTACTATAGTAATATAGTGTTCTACTTTGATTTACAAAAAAAAAGTTAAAGGAAGTTTCTACCATAAAACAAAAGTCATTGAGATATATATATATATATATATATATATATATATTTCACTGAGAATGAAATGTTTATTTAAAAGGTTTTGCAATGTTGTTGTTAGAGAATCCCATGTGTAATGTAAATTTTGAAAATAATATTAACATGTCTAACCAAATTTTTTGAAAATAATATTAATATATCTAACCAAAAAGTTTTAGACTTTCATATTCACAAGGATTATGATTAAAAGTTATCTATTTAGCATCAATATTTTATGCTAAATATTTTTTAGGATTAATTAATAATGATATTTAATTGTAATTTTTGTTAATGGATAGTTAAAGATGGTAGGTTAATTGGGTTTAGTTTAGGTGATTGGGAGGATTGATTATTATTCTCCCACTCAAGTTTAATTTTCACAGGTGACATGTTGAGTTTATAATGAATATATTATTGTAATGACATACTTGAGATGCCAAAACTTTGGATATTTTTACGCAAAGAAAAATTCTGCAATCCTTTAAATATAATTAGTGATAAACATCATGCGAAGATATAACTACAATATTTTTTGATATATTTTATGTTTACTATTTTTTCTCTTAACAAATATTATAGTTATTTGCTATAAAATATATTAAAAAGTGATATACTTATGACAAGCTATAAATATATGTTAAAAAATATAATTTTAAAGATTTTGTTTTGAATCAATACACCATTTTTATTTAAATATGATATAATATTTTTTTAATGTTTTCTAAATTAGAATTTTAGAATTTGTTATTTTTAAACCTTTTGAATAATAGATTAATCACCTAATGATGCTTTCATTCATGTTATAATGGGAAAAATATAAAAGTGTTGAACAAAATTTGGATAATTATGGATAGTGGTGTTCACCATATTGTTTAATTATAGATAATTATTGTTGCTCATGTTCACTCTGACATGAAAATGTTCATTAATTGGATGTCATATATATATATAATATGAAAGTGGTGTTTACCATATTGTTTAATTATGGATAATTATTGTTGCTCATGTTCATTTTGACATGAAAATGTTTATTAATTGGATGTCATATATATATATATATATATATATATAATGAAAGTGGTGTTTATCATATTGTTTAATTATGGATAATTATGGGTTTAGGGGTCTGAAAGAAGCTTACTAATTTTGAACCTGAAAGTGAACGAAAGCTTGAAATTCTCCTCACAAACAGGGTTTGATCCACCTTTTACGCCTTCTTCCTCGGCTTTACACAGGCTTTACGTGAGCAAAAAGACTTTGTTGGAAAAACAGACCTCAGACTGGTTGGCCTTCAGGCTTCGGTATTAACAAAATAGATCACACTTCTCACAGAGCTCAGAGAGTTTTCACAGGAGAAATACTCTATGCCCACACTTGAGTTGTGTTTTTACAATGAAGTATTGCATATATTTATAATATGAGCAAGTCACATGGACTTCAAATTCGGAATTCAAACTAAATCTAAACTCTAACTACGGAAAAGATATATGAGGGTCCTGTCGGGGATAATATCCGACGATGTCTACTCATAAATATTTATGTACATATAAAATCTAGCTACAGAAAAGATATATGAGGGTCTTGTCAGGAATAATATTCGACGGTGTCTACTCACAAATCCTTATGTACATTAATCAAAATCTTCATCCGACGAAGTCATCATGTCGATTCGATGGTTTTCTTTATCATAAAAATACCTTTCAAAATCCCAATCATTTTCTCCTCCAAGTATTGGGTCTGGTTGAGAGTCTTGGGTCCACGTTTTCTTAGAAGATTCCCCCTTTTAAAAAGTTCTTTCAATCGTCTTATCAGGGGGTCTTGGTACGTCTGACATTTTCTTCAGTTCTTTTTCTCGATGAACCATTTCTTCTACATGGGAAAGTGGATCTACCATAAGATTTTGTATCATACTCCTACATGTACCCTTGATAATGGGTAAACTTTGTACTTGGAACTCTACCCCACTTAGGTCTGTATAACAAGTGGTGTCATTAATAACATTTTTTATCCAATTTACACATGGAATAACCATCTTGTCATATTTTAACCAATTTATATCAAATACCACTTTGGAGCATGATCCCGATGCCAAAAGCAGATTTATAAATAACACTACGTCTTCTTCCCATTCACATGATTTAATCATCAAAGTGATTAAGGATTCTTGGTTGATAAATAACGTGCAGGTAGGACTAATGTTGGTCGTAAACATGCTGCATAATTCTGCAATCATAGCTTGTTATCCTTAAATTCTTTATGTGGAAATGCTTTGAGCCATGTCATATATTTTTCAATAAGTTCTTCATTTCCAACCAATCGATGAGCTTTTGAAATATTGATAGCCACTGGTAATTGATTTTCCCAAACTTGATCAAATGGATTTGGATATATGGGATTAGCACCAATATAACAACACTCACAAGGGAGTTCATTCCTTATAAAATGTAAACTTTTTAGGTAAGTGTCGAACCTAGCTGGATGCAGTCTTTTTTGGCAGAGACCATCTCTTATTTGCCAATATGCAAATGAAGATTCTAGTATAAACATAGGAAACAAAGAATCATGACTATAAGTTTTTGCCTCTTGCAAATAAGCTGTTTGGATTTCTTCTTCTATCTCTGTCATATTTAGGCCTCTAAAAAAATTTCTGACTTAGCTATCCATGATAACTTCTTCTAGTTCAAAAAACTTTGAAGTTAAATATATGCCAACTGCAAAGTCTATACATTTAATAATTCTATAATACCAGAGAGTTAACAAAGTTTTTATCATCTCTGATGTCCAAACTACTTCAATTGGCCAGTCATTGTTATACATCAACATTACTCACTTTGATAAGTGTCGCAAGTGTCACATGTTCCTCACAAGTGTCGCATGTTGCTCACAAGTGTCGCAAGTGTCAAGCAAAGCATATTGCCATGGTGACGACACTAAGGAGACACTTAAAATGCCTCAAACACTTGATTTGAAGGAAGAGGGATGGTTAACTGGAGTCAAGTATCTCTTGCCACCTGAAAGAAGCTTTCAATCTAAGGTTTTAGAAGAGAGTGCTCCCCTATATCACCCTTAGGAGCGTTGGCGCTCCCCTATAAGGTGTTAGGGAGTGTTATAACACTAAACAACCCTTCTGAAGGATAGCTATAGATTTTTAGAGTGCCAGTGCCCCCCTAAAGCCTACTAGGGAGTGCTATAGCGCTCTGATGGCCTTTTTGAGGGAGCGTTGCCTATTCTGGGCAGTAGTTGATTTGTTGAGGAGAATAAGGGGAAGATATTTCAATCTTGGAAGGCAGTTGCATTCAAATTCTTGGTTCAACCATGATCTTAGGAGAAGATCCCTGGCTTAAGGAGGGAAATCCTCAACTTACCCTAAAGATACCTCAAGAGGTTAAGCCTCTCTAAACCTATATAAATGGACTCTATCATGGTGGAAAGGGGGGAAGAATTGGAAGCATGAAACCTATGATCTCATAGGAAACATACAGTGAACTGGAGGAAAGTAATCAGTGAAGTTGTTGTCATCCAAATCGTGGATCCTTTGAGCAAGGGTTAGACAAAGGGGACTTAACGAAGCTGTCACATTCGCATCTACGGTTGTAAGTTACTTTTGTCATTGTTCTCATCAATATGACACACTTAGCTTGTTTCTTTCTAGTTTGTGTTTAATCTCACATGAAATTGTCTCTGATAGATAGATCTATTTCAAGCTAATATCAATAGAGTAGGAAGTGGTTGTACTATTGTTTGTCTGCAGGGCTCATCGAGGAGCGAAAGATTGGAGCTCAACTCGGAGCGTGCAGGGACAAACGCTGATAAAAGGTACTTCTTTTCTCTTTCCTCCTCATGCATTAGTTTGTATAGATCTGAAAGGAAGTCAGTGTCCACGTTAAGCATCTTCTGTCTTAAGAGTTAAGAGTCTAGCTCTCAAGAGGAGATCTACTTGTCCGCAGGGAGATTTTCCTTCAACAGTCATTATCCAAGTTTACAAGGAAAAGCTTTACCTTCATATCGTCTTGAGCATATAGTCTGCATAATTCATTGGGAATATTAAGACTAGTCCCAATATTTCTAGTTTTGTAGGCTCGACATTTCGTTATCCATTTATTTCTTTGGAGCCTCATCCCAATGAACTTCTTTATTTCCGTTGCTGCATTCGGATATTCTCTATTTAATATATGCATTCCGATAGCCAGAGTTTGTAAACTGTCATGTTCCTATAACTCAAATAAAGCAATGTTAAGATTTAACAATTTAACCCTAAATGCTTTATTCGTTTCTTTCATTTCTCTGGTTATAGCATATGCTAACCAATTGGTGTTTCCTGGAATCCATTCAACATCAAATTCATATTGTTGAAACCAAATTTGCCAAGATAACAATCATCCTCTGGCTAATTGCCTATCAATCTTTGCATTTAGAAAATGCTTAAAATTCATGCTGTCTGTTCGAATCAGGAATTTGACAGGAGCTAGATAAAGTTCCATTTTTTGGATTCCATTGAAGATTGCCAATGTTTCTTTTTCTGCTGCAAAATAATCTTTTTGGGTAGGAGTAAATTCACCAGACTTGTAGGCACAAATATGCTCTTCACCATCTATTTTTTCAAAAAGAATAGCCGCCCAAAATTCATCACTTGCATCAGTTTGTAAAATAAGATTACCATTTCCCGGAGGTTTTAACTGAGGTAGTGATTGACATTATTCTTTTAACTACTGGACTGCCATTGCAGCAGTGGGAGACCATCCACCTGATAAATGTTGTCTAATTGCAACAATTTTTTCGTCTAGGGGAGGAATGTATTTATGTACATAGTTTAAAATTCCCAGAAATTTTTGAATTTGATTTTTGTTTTCTAGTTGATCTGGAAAACCCACAATCTTTTTTACAATATGTGGTTGCATCTGGATTTTTCCATCTATAATACAGATGCCTAGGAATTCCATGGTTGTTCTAAACAACTCAAGTTTCTTGTGAGACAGAACTATTCCATGCTTTTCACATTCAAAAGTAAAAATGGCTAAATGTTGTACATGATCTTCTTCATTCTGACTATGGACTAAAATATGATCAATATATACAATTACAAAATCATATCTGCTGAATATACTGTCCATCCTTCTTTGGAAATAAGAAGGAGCATTTTTTAAACCAAAAGGAACTACTTTCCATTGAAATAATCCAGCAGGACAAGCAAATGTCGTTTTATGCCTGTCTTCTGGCCTGATTTGTACCTGATAGTAACCACTCTTCATATCGAATTTAGAGAACAATTTACTATTCTGCAATTTCTACATCAGAACTTCTTGCCTAGGTAGAGGATAATGAAAATATTTTGTAATTGCATTTAGCGGTTTATAGTTAACCACTAATCTAGCTTTTCCTCTTACCACTTCAGGATGATTTCTTACAATAAATGCAGAACAACAATAGTGAGAGTTAGAGGGTTCTATTAACTTCATGGCCATTAACTCTTCAATTTGATTTTTAATTTCTTGTTCATCAGGGGGAGTGTAGGGAATTAACTTACCAGTCACTCCATTATCATGTAGAGTCTCTATCTCCATGCTCAGGCTTGCAACATCCCAAAAGGCTTGAGGATCACTTGAACAAAATTTCAGTAATTGCTCAAGGATTGGTCTATGTTCAGGTTTTATATCTTCAATTCTTGCTGCTTTGTTTTTGTGCTTGATGTTCCTCTTTTCTAAATAAAATTCAATCACTTTCTTCCAATCTCTTGAATCATGCTCGAGCCTTCTTTTCCCTGCAATTTTCTTGGCACTTGCTTTCTTATTTGCAACATCAGTAGTAGCCAAATATAACCTCTCAACAGATATGGATTTCTTTTTAATATTAAAAATAATTTTATCTGTAGCAATAGTGAATGGCATAACAGATTATATAAAATGCATACCCAAAGACAAACTGCCAGAAGGAGCAAAATGTTGAATCACATTAATATTTAACTGCTGACCTCCAACTCTTATATTTACATTGTCCAAATAATGAGAAATCATGATATTTCCATTCAATGTTTCAGAGTGAAAAATATTCTTCAAAGGCTTCCACTGATTTTTGAACAGACTTGGTCTAGGAATATTATTTGATCCTCCACTATCAATAAATGCATGCAGAGAAACCCACTCTTTTCCTATCTGCACTTCGACAAGAATATATACAAGGTTGTTAACCTTTACCATTTTCTTCAAAAATTTATTTTCAGCTTCTTCATCATATTGTGGAATATCAAGAGTTTTTATGTTTAATCCATTCATTTTCTTTGGAAATGGACATAATGCACTAACCTTTTTGAAAAACTCTTCATTAATAGGCTCTTTCCCTTTCTTTTTCTGAGGTAGGGGCTGGAATACAGGTTCTTCTTTTGAATCTGATTCCACTTCTTCTTCTGTCTCTTCTTCCTCTTCAACTTCTTCTGTAGTTGAAATACTTTGACAGTCTGAACAAGAAGTTGTTAGTGAAACATTTGAATAATCAACATAGTTCATTTTTTGACAATAATCAGCTTCCTTTTCTGATAATTCGGCTTCATCTTCAGATATAATACAAACTTCATCAATTTTATCTTGAGAGCTTACCATAGACCAGTCATCAGCAAATTCTTCCATTTCACAACATTTTTTAAGTTTTGATGAAGATCGTTTAGGACATTTAGCAGCAAAATGTCCTTGTTCTTTGCAGATAAAACAACAACTATTTTTCTTTGGAGTTGTAGATCTCCAGAGAATCCTTTCTCTCATGTTGCTTCTTGTAGATCTCATATGTTTGCATGTAATTTGTCAAACAATTTAGTGCTAAAAATATGTATCTAATCACACAACTATTCTAATCTACGTATTCCACCATCGAATATAATAAATATTTGAATTTTGTAGGGTTGGATTCACCTTACGCTCTAAATAATCAATTTACATAAGACAAACCGTGTATCATTTATGCCTCTTGACCTATCCTTAATTGTTGTAGAAATCTTAGGAACTTGGATAACACAAACAAAGTATGATTTCGATAAATGTAAGTGAAATAATCATGGCCTAGTAGAAAAGTGAACTATAAATACTTAGTTTGATATAGAAACAAAATGAAAAATTGAAATCTACAATTAGTAAAGGTTAAATCTATTGTTAGCAAAGTGTCCTAAAAATATTCTGCTAATACATAGTTTAGTATAAAACAAAATAATTTGCAAAATCTATAGTTAGAAAAGGTTAAATACACTATTACCAAGGTGTTATAAATATGATCTACCAATACATAGTTTAATATGGAAACAAAATAAAAAAGTGAAGTCTGCAATTAACAAAGGTGGGTAACTAATATATTTTGAGGTGAAAATAATATATGTGAAAGATGATCTCTTCAATTGGAAAATGGTGGAAAAAATACTTAAGAAAGGCCTAATTTTGATCAAACAAATTAATACTAGTATTTTCATACAACAACAAAGTAAGTATACAAATTTATCATGCTTTAGTGTATAGCTCGTTATCACACAATCTTGCACCCTAGTACAAATCCTTCACAAGGTACAAATATGAGTGTAACATTAGAAGTGTTGCCACTGTCGCCTAAACAACAACTTCCCTCATTTTAGTGAAGGACGAATCCAACACCAGGGAGGCTTCCCTAGTAGACTCTAGGGTTCCTAAGAAAAGATGGGATCAAGTCTAAGATCACCTATATAGCTACCTAATTTACCACCAATGAGATTTAATAAACAAATATGGATTAGGTGGTTACTTAGGGTAAATTTCATATTTGAGTTTAATGTGATTTTAGGGTTGTTTAGAGGGTTTATCAAGTTACTATCCAATAAAAAATTATCCCCAAACAATGCAAATTTGAAAAATTACTAACAATTGTTGTAAAACTTGTAATAAAGATGAAAAAATACATCAATAAACAAGTTACAAAAATAGTATATTTTAGCCCTTTGAATAAGTTATAAACAAGTAGAAACTAAGGCTAAAATAATGGATAGATTTAGGGCTTATACAACTAGTAAAATCTAAAAATTCTAAGGCATATAACAACCAAGAAAAACAAGACTCAGACCCAAATTTTTTAGCAATAAAATTCAACAAGTCTATTTATGGTTGTAAAATGATTTTTAGGTCGAGAACATGCACAAAAATCAAGACGTCTACGGCTTATTATGAATGAACATGTATATAAGTTGTTATAAAACCCTATATTTACCCTAAAATAGAAACAAAAAGTGAAATTTTGAATTTTGGATTGATTAGATGGGAAAGGACCAATGCCTATTAATTATGTTGGGCATATGGAGTCAATTAAGGACTCTTTTGATAAAGTGTAAGTGAAACTAGGGTGATAATTAGGGTTGTCCACTACAAACCCTGGAAAATCCACCTAGTGCTTTACAAGACTCAAGATAGTTCAAGGGGAAATACTCCACTAGTAATATTCTAAGAACTTCAAAGAAGGGACTTGTTCAAGAAAGTAGAAAGAGAGTGCACCACCACCACTAAAGAAGCACAACTACACTTACATTCATTCATAAACAAAATATATAAATATTTAGAGAGACCACTTACTCAAGAAATCGATTCTTCCACAAAACCCTAGCCAAGAACATCTATGAAATTTTGTAAAGCATCCACAAGACATCATCCTCAAGAAGATTCTCTAGTTATCCATGCATAGCAAAAATATAGAAGTTATAGTAGACATGTAGTTTTCTCCACAAGTTCTAGAAATGATTTACAAATGAGAGGTGCTTCTCTGTTTATATGAAGAGATATATCAACTCTCTCAATATAATAATAATATTCTCCTAGATTTTAGCCTAAGAAAATATAAAACACCTATATATTTACAAACCCTAGAGATATAGTAAAAAATACATAAACTATGAGGTGGTTATGCCACCTACACAATAATATCCATGATACATGAGTGAATGAGTCAAAAGACCCCAAAGATTCTCCCCAAATCAAGTAAACTCTCCTTAAGTGTGTAACATATCGCTCTACTGAGCCCACTTTTATTGACATATTCTTTGAGGACACTTGCGTGCAAGTGATCCGGTTATGGTATATTATGGATTTGGTTTCGATTAGGGTTATATATGATGATGATGATGTGTTGTGACTTATTGTTATTTTGATGTATATATATTGGCATATGCTATTGACGAGTTTTCCTGAGTGTGCAATACACATGACATGTTATGGATGTTGATGGCATCAATGAACTTCCTTAGACTCTGGATTGAGTTAGGGAGTGGATTATATTTCTTTGAGTATTTAATTTTACACATGTGTGACATATGATTGATGACAATATGATTTATGTATATGGATTATTGCCATTGTTTTTGTCAGTGGATGCAGACTTGATGATGCTTGCTAATCCGAATCACATAAGGAGTAAAGGGGCCATGCACATAAACCGAAAATTTGAGGGAGAGGTGTGGCAGCGTCCCTGTCACAGCCTACTAGCACTCCCATCGTGACCTGAACTGTAGGTTAATGATTACCTAGTTTGAGAGGTCCACGATGTCGCGAGGGAAAACTAAGACACTCTCTCACGAAGATTTCTAAGGGGCACGCAATAAGGCAAAATCCTTATTCCTTAGAAACCCTTAGTCTCTCACAAGGTCGACTGAATGGAACGTTGAGTCCAAGGGTCGAACAAACTTCCAAAACTAGTGTAAGGCGAATGCCACCCCTGGAGCACGGAGGTGCATCTTGAAGAACACACCACATAAATCTAGTGTTGATATTATGGTAGCTGCGGGAGGTATTTACCTCCACGTGTAAACCTGACGAGAATATAATACTTCGGGAAGCAAGAAGAAACCCTAATGAGTTGGCTAATAACACTAGAAGACTTGTTGGCTCAAGAAGATAATTTGTATTAGGTTATTAGCCTCCAAGAGAAGAAGTCGTCCAGAAGAAATAATAATATACTGAACAGACAAATACCCAGAATGAGAAGTCGGTCTAGGAAGTTAGCCAGAATTACTATAAATACAAGAGGCCGGTCTTCATTATGGCAGGCAGTCTCAAAATTGCAGAGCAGCATTTGTGCGCACTGTAGTGCCCAGTTTTGTGCGTAGGTTTGGAGGAGAGCTGCCGGTGCAGCTACTGCAACTAGCAGTTACGTTTTGGCTTGGACTATCTCTTGGCTAGGGTTTGGACTATCTGATCAGCTCTTGTTGGTGTGCTATTCTTGGGGAAATGTGCGCTACCCTTTGTTTGGCTATCTAGCCTAGGGTTTGCTTCCAGAGTGATTCTCTGTCAAGGTTAAGGTGCTCGGAGGGTGGCTTCGGCCTATGGTTGGGTGACAATAGAGATATGGTCAATGGTAAAACGAGCATATCCATTATATTCTAACATCTAGGTGTCCTAGAAAACATTGAAATGATTAGACCTTGTTAGAATAAAATAATTAATTAAAGAGTAAATTATTAATTATAAAGACTAACAAAAGTCTAAGCCTAAGTCTAAGACTAAATCTAAGTTTAAATTTAAATAAAGAACTAAATGAATTATGACATAAGACAAAATATTTTAGAATATAATTAAACTCTAGGAAAAAGGGGAATAAAAATTAAAAGGTTGGATAAAATGCTCACGAGTGCATGAAATTAATAAAAATGATTTTTAAAATAGAAAGAAATAATAACTTAAGAGAATAAGTATATAAATAGAATAGTATCTTAAGTCAAACTAACACTAAGTCTAACTAAAAGAAGACTCATAATACAACTCTAACTAAGATCTAATTAGGAGACACTGGTTAAACGAAAATTTGAGGAACAAAAAGACAACTAAGAAAAAAAATAAGAACACATTGAAGAATGTGAGGAAAATTACCTTTTAAAATAAAATTTATTATAAAAGCCTAGCTAAAGTTGATACCCATTAAATTTTTGCAACATAGACCTTGCCTCCATTTACGTTCAATATTCCAATATTTTCTTCCAAAACGCAGTCCATTAAAATCTCAACTTCTTGTGGTTACCATGTGTAGCTATATAATTTTTTTTCTTCGTTTCAAGATGGTTCTGTAGGTATATTCTCATTTAAGTTTGTTGTTGGATACCAACATTGATGTTGAATATCCTTTTTCCATAGTTGTAGATCCAGTATTTATCGGTCGAATTAACATTGGTAGTAAAGCGAAAAAGTTATCTCCTTATATTTTATTAACTGTAAATTTTTTTGTAGTTCACAAAGGTTGATTTTTATTTCAATAATAAACCTATTTAATCATTTTGGTATTGTTAGGGAGAGCGATCATACCGAGACAAGTTGATTAGGTCGTTACTTTCCTCAACGATCATTTATGGTAAAATATTTCTCCTATAAATACAAACGATTATTCCTTAGTTTTGATGGTCAAATTTTGTAGCTCGCCAAGATTCTATTTTAAAAGTTAATAATAGTCAAGATTAATTGTTAAAGAATTGATATAAGGTAGCGATGTATTAAGGAAAATATATTTTAGTTTTTTAATTATTATAACAAATAATCTAAGAAACCATAATAACTAAGTGTAAATTATCTCGAGTATAGTAAATTAACATGAGAAATATTAAGGAATTCATGTTGTATCAAATTGTTGCCATACTTGAATAATTGATAGGGAATAGAGTATATATCTTAGACATATATTTTCTTACTTTTAATTAGGGGATAAATTCCTTGGATTAGTGTGATACTAGGAAGTTTTCTAGATTTAATGATCTTGGAAAGTGTATAAGATTTAATTGATGATTGCATTAGTAAAGACTTAACATATAATGCGAATTTTATAAGTGTGGTATGAAAGTATGATTTTGTTGTATTCATAAGAGACCTTGACCACGATGATCATATTGATTGTGAAATTAATCACATTAAACTAAAATAAATAATTGTAGTTATAGAATAATAAAATTAGACAAACTCTAGTAAAGTGGCAAAATTGAAATGGTGATTACTCTGTTTTCATAACAAGGATAAATAATTGTTACCAATTCTAGCGAAATCTTAAAAATCTTTTATCTGTCTATATTCTTACACTCTTTCAACATTAGATTTTATTGAATTTCTTTTAGTATATTTGAATTGTTTGCTAGGAAGAATTTGAATTGTTGTCCTTGGGTTAGTACTTTTAGCTAGTACTTAATTGTCAAACTACTCAACAAAACAATTAAGTTAAACTCGACTTTTGCGATTTTTAGGTAAATACAATCATGTGTTACTCTATCTAGGGGATCTTAAGAGGAGGACTTTAAAATATCAGATTTCAATGTTTATGTATTTGTCGTAATTGATCTTGCCAATACTTGGATGTTAAAAAAAAATGTTAAGAAACAAAATCCAGTACATTGTGATTGTTATTATGTGTTGTACAGAAGGGGTGTTACATATGGTATTTGAGGGAGGTTCAACCCTGTGGAAAGGGCCCCGTTATGCCTTCCACTGTGTTAAATTAAAGGATTAAAGATGTATCACTAATTAATTTTGAAATTTTCCATGCAAGTAATCATGTTTAGAAGATGCAGGGGAAGTAGACATCGTGGTGCGGGAGGAAGAGGCGTGCCTCCTCCGGTTGTATCCACACCAGAGGGATCAAACCCTCAGGGAGATGAGAAGACTACTAATTAGGAGTTGGTTGTTGTGGGAGATGTGGTAGGTATGATGAGATCCTTCCAGAGGATGTCAGAGGCATTGATAAACCACCTGGATCGAGATGAGGGCAGAGCGTTTGTGCCCAATGAGGGTTCACAACATGCTCTAGCTGGTAGTAGTAGCATACACAGAGAACTCGAGAATGTGAAGTTTCTCGAGTTTTTGGGTGCCACGGACGACTTAGCCGCCGAGGAATGGTTGGAGAACATGGCGATGTGCTTTGCACTTCATGATTACACCTCCAACATGAGGGTCTGCATGAAGGTCTTCCAATTGAAAGGGAGTGCTCTACTTTGTTGGAAGACACTCCTACCCCAACTAAACATGGTGGTTGAAAACGTGTCATGGGAATTTTTCAAGGAACAAATCCGGGAGAGGTACTTGTCGGACGAATTCATTTAGCGTCAGCTTAATGAGTTCAACGCCTTACGACAGGGTAGTTGTATGGTGCTAGAGTATGATGCCATATTCATGGAGCTACTTAGGTATGCTCCACATCTGAAAGAATATAATTTAAAGGTCAAAAAGTTTGTGTTCGGCCTTAACTTCAACATTCATGAGAAGGTGAGAATCTTAATGCCTTAGACGTTACACGATGCAGTTCATAAGGTCCTCATAGATGACAAATAGATGAATAGTGGGGGTCAGGGCATGACTCCTTCTAGACCGACTGGAAAGATGACATCAAGAGCACAACAACATCAAACACCATCCATACAGACTTCTGGGCACCAAGATACGCCCAGAAGACCTATGTTCTCGACACCAAGACGACAGACTCCTCAGCAGATGAGTCCTTACAGAGGACCACAATAGTAACAACAACATCGTCCGCAACAACAACAACATTTTAGGCCTGTTCAGAAGAACATACCAGGATCACAGACTACTAGACCCACAATTTCTACTTTGGGGACCAGGAGCACTGGATCGAAGACAGGGTGTTGGACAAGTGGAGAGCCACATTACCAGCGAGATTGTCCGATTAAGAAGGCCAAGGCGACCGAATCAACAGGTCCCACTATAGTTGGATATTTGGGCAAGGCCCATAGGATACATGCAACAATGAACAACCACCAAGATGAGCACCAATCCACTGTGCTCAAGACGTCAGGTATAATTGGCGATCAAAATTTTAGTATTTTGATAGATCCAGGTGCTACAGAGAGCTTGATTTCTAGTGCAACGCTAAAGAGAATTAAGGTAAAGGAAGTCGAGCAAGATGATTTTAGATACGTAGAAATAACATCTGGTGCCAAACATAAAGTTGGAGGAAATGTTATGGACTGTAGCATTAATTGGTTACGAATTCCAACCTATATGTCACAATCTTAGGATCTTATGACATAGTGATAGGCATGGATTGGTTGGAATCACATGATGTGATACTTAACTGTAAGACAAAACGGTTAAGTTTGACAGATGATTTGGGACAAAGTAAAGTAATTGTAGGAAGAAATGAGGGAGTATCCTTGAGGTTTATTTATTCCTTATAATTGCAGAAGAGTATGCACAAGGGATGCAATTTATATGCTATCTTAGCGCTAAATGAAAAGGGCGAGGTAGAAAGATTATGAAACCTTTCTGTAGTACAAGATTTTGTTGATGTATTTCCTAAAGAATTACCAGGTTTTCCACCAGAAAGAGAATTGGAGTTTACCATAGATCTAAAACCTGGAACTGAACCTATTGCAAAAACTCCCTACCAGATGCCAACATCGGAATTGCAGGAGTTGAAGATGCAATTGAAGGAGTTGCTGGATTTGCGACTTATACGTCCAAGCGTATCGTCATGGGGTGCGCCGGTTATTTTCGTGAGGAAGAAGGATGGATCATGGAGACTTTGTATGGAATATTATCAATTGAACAAAGCAATGATCAAGAACCAATATTCGTTAGGATTTAAATGTTGTTGACTCCGGATCGAGTCAGGGAGTGGACTGTTAGGATTTAAATGTTGTTGATGTGACATACATACATATGATTAGATGTTATGATGATTGATTATTATTGCTGACATGATTCGTTGATGGATGGAGGCTAACGATAGCTTGCCGACCAGACTCACATTTGGAGTAGAGGGGTCATGCACGAAAACTAGAGACATTGAGGGAGAGGTGTGGCAGCAGCCCTGCCACAACCTACTAGCACTCCTGTCGTGGCTCGAACTGTAGGTTAACGATTACCTAGTTCGAGAAGACCCACGATGTTGTGAGGGAAGACTGTGACAGTCGCTCACGATGATTCTAAGGGGCGCGCAATAGGGCAGGGTCCTTATTCCTCAGAGGCTCTTAGTCTCCCACAAGATCACCTGGTGGAGTATTGATTCCAGGGGCTTGACGTCTACCAAATTTAGTCAAGAGGCGAGTGGAACCATTGGAGCACGTAGTGCGTCCTGAAGGGCACGCCGTGCAAATAAAATGGAAAGAGGCGAGTGTCACCCTTGGAGCACGTAGTGCATCCTGAAGGGCACGTTGTGATTTTAACTCGTAAGTGAATAAACCTAGTGCCTAGAAAACTATGCCTCCTTAGGACCTGGTCGGCCTTAAAATAGATGATGGTATGAGAAACAAAATTTAATAACTAAAAGGTCCCTTAAAAATTGTTTCCCAACCTAGTGAAATTAAAACCTAGGTCTAAGTAGAACATGTGGATAAAAAAAAAAAAAAACTAAATAAACATGTAACAAGAAGGGGGTAAGAAATTCAAACTTAATTATTAAAGTAAAAATTATAATGGATGATTAGATTTTATTAAAGGGGTAAATGGTTGTTTTTATCTACACTTGCTAAATTAATTTTTTAGTTAAAAAGGAAAAAGGGGGAAACTTAAAAAAGAAGAAGGGAAACTTAAAGAAAAAGGGGGAAAATTAAAGAAAAGGGGAAACTTAAAAAAGAAGAAGGGAAACTTAAAGAAAAAGGGGGAAAATTAAAGAAAAGGGGAAACCTATAGAAAAAGCTGAATGTCTAACTTAGTAAGGAATATAACCCTTAGAACTTTCTATTTATGAAATCAACTAGGAATTAAGTAAGGCATAAGTCATTTAAGAATTATAAGGGAATATTGGGACACCGAGGAGATTTTTTAGGAATGCTTTTGGTGGGTGAGGGAAAAAAGAATATTTAATTAATTCATAAAATTGATTTTCTGGTGCAACTAGGGGATCAGACGACATGTGTACGGGGGAGGTTTTTCTAATTAAATAAATAAAAATGGAATCTAATGAGGGTTTGGGAAACTAATGACTAGGAAAATCTATAAAAGAGATGGCGAAGGAGGAGTATGGATCAGATCTAGCTTGCGTAATGTTGCGCTGCTGAAATTTTATCTCGACTGAACTTTATCTTGTGGGAGTTGGGATACCCATCTCAGGTAATGAGTGGTAGATCGACCTTGCGAGGCGAGCTAGGTGCTAGAATTCTATGGTGTTGTGTGCGTGGCTCCTTTACGGCTCGGGGGGCTCAGGGGGAAGAAGCGTACCCCTAGTGTTGGCTGGGAGGTACCGGTGAGGTCACATCGGTTGGAAAGCGGGACCTGGACAGAGAGAGCGCGGGATAGAGACTTCGGAGCATTCACATTTGGCTAAGGTACGCCTGTTAAAGTTGTTAATTGCAATGAAATTTAAATTACACTTGTTTATTTTACTGTACCCATATAAAGTTTTCATTTCCATGAGCTTTCCTTGCACATGTATTTCTACGGTAATTGTAATCCCCTTGTCGCTTGATTCACTTAGTAAGAACCCTTGCTATCCAGAGTATCCTTTATTTCCGAGTTACTATCTATTTATGCATGGCTAGAGTGAACCTCAGACTCTAAACATTACCTACGCTCTTGTATCTCTTGCATGAGTTTTATTTTTTCCTTGATTGCGCTTTTATTTCATTATTTGATTCTCCACGGGGAAGATCTGGATGCAGATTTGTGTTTTTATCCTATGTACCTTGATCATTTAAGTATTAGTCTATGCCTGAGCAGTTGGCCAGGAGTCAAATCGACTGTCTTTCACTCCGGTGTTAAAGACTTAGATTCAAATGCCCTTCTTTCCTGTGCATGGATAATAAGTGTAGGATCATTCCTCTTCCCAAATCTTATTTGCAGCGAGTTCCTTTGCATTTTACCTTGAGTTGTATCTCAACAACCTCTCTTTTACTTGATTTTTCACCGTATGTTTACACCTTTTTTTACCCCTCACTTCACCCAACGTTTCCACTTCATTGCATTCCAGATTTCTTGTTGGATCACCCTTCAATGATCTGCGTTTATTGTTTACCATACTCTGAGTAGAATTGCGGTTGATAGCCCAACAAATTCACTGCTAGGCACATCAAAACCACCCTTCAAAGCTCAGAGTTATTTCTCTCTACGTTTGTTTTTTAATCTCTCCCAGCAAATAACATTAATAATCTATGCATTTTTCTCCACGATTTGTATAGGTCTCTTTGCGTTTTTGAATGATTATCTCTGCGTTTGAATGATTCATCTCTGAATGATTAATCTATGTGTTTTCTCTGTGAATGATTATCTCTGTGTTTTTTGAATGATTCATTGTGAATGATTATCTTTGCGTTTGATTGATTATTCTCTGAAGGATTAATCTCTAATTCCTTGGCTCCTTGCAAAAAGGGGAGAAATCATTTTTTTTTCCTAGAGAATCTGGGTGACTCGTACCAACCATATATCTGTTCTCTTTTCCTCAGAAAAATTAGAGTTATGAACAACGATTTTACCATGGCGATTTTACCCTTGTGATTTCAGCATGATATCCCTACCTACGACTTACCACTGCGATTTTACCTTGGCAATTTTACCCCTGCGATTTTAGCATGATCTCCCTACCTACTACTTACCATTGGGAATTTTACTACTGCGATTTACCACTGTGATTTTAACTCTGCGATTTCCTTTTATTAGACAACGATATCAATTCTAGACATATGTTTATTAATGGATAGCGATATAATATTGTTAGACAGTGAAATCATAGATAAACAACGATTCATTAACAATGAAATGATATCATGGTATCCCTACGTACTGCTGACCTAATCTAATCTGGGTTCATTTTCTTTTTCTTTTAAATGGGCAGGGTAAGGATTTTTTGATTGTTGATTTCTTATTAATAGATAACATGTTATTGTTAGACAATGATATCAATAGATTTGTCATTAGTTTTATCAACAGATTTTTCAATAGACTTATTAATAGACAATGATATGGATTGTTGATAGTAAATATGATCCGGATTTTATGAGCAGAACGAAATGAATACAGATTATTAATAGGTGCTTAATGCAAAATAATAGAGATACAGTAAAACTGGTTTTCTATTCAATAACGAAATGAGCTGAAACTGTAAAATGCAGCGGAAACAAGCTTGCTGGAATGGTGGCGGCTTATCTCTGAGAAGAGATGTGACGATAGCGCGCATTCGCAAGAAGAAGGTTACAATGAGGCTCTGAAGGCCTTTTTACAATAAGCAAGAATGCCAAAAACCCTAGACATCCAAAAACCTAACCCTAGGAGATGAAGCGCCAAAAGTCATGTGGGCCTCGTTTGGGTAAGTTAGTACATCAACTTCCCAGGGTCGTAACTTTTGCATACGATCTCCGTTTTAGGCGTGTGATAGCCCGTTGGAAACGTATCGTCGAGGAGATTCATTTTGGGGGCTCAATCATGCCTTCAACTATCATTGAGGAGCTCGATCCCGAAAAACCTTCATTTAGGCCCTCAAAATGGCCCCGAAAGTTAAAACTGCTAAAAATAGTAAATTGTCAAAATTGTCAGAAAACTGTTTTGAGCCAGTTGGAAAAGGTGGGTGGCCACCGATATCCATCTGGATCAAGCAAGTATTGGATACTTTGCAAAGGGAAAAGNTTTTTACAATAAGCAAGAATGCCAAAAACCCTAGACATCCAAAAACCTAACCCTAGGAGATGAAGCGCCAAAAGTCATGTGGGCCTCGTTTGGGTAAGCTAGTACATCAACTTCCCGGGGTCATAACTTTTGCATACGATCTCCGTTTTAGGCGTGTGATAGCCCGTTGGAAAGATATCGTCGAGGAGACTCATTTTGGGGGACCAATTATTCCTTTATATGTCATTGGGGAGATCGATACCAAAAAACCTTCATTTAGGCCCTCAAAATGGCCCCGGAAGTAAAAACTGCTAGAAATAGTAAATTGCCAAAAATGTCAGAAAGATGTTTTGAGCCAGTTCGAAAAGGTGGGTGGCCACTGATATCCATCTGGATCAAAATATTAATAGACATCGATATTTATTGTTGACAACAAATATTAATAGACATCGATATTGATTGTTGACATCGAATATTAATAGACAACGATATTTTTGTTGACTGTGAATATTAATAGACACTGATATTATTGTTAGAAATAGATTTATTAATAGACAACAATATTGATTGGTTGACATCGAATATTAATATACAACGATAATAATGTTAGACAGTGGTATAATTGTTGATACCAAAAAGGGAATTAAAGGAGTTTATAGATTATAAGGTACTGGGATGAATTAAATGGAGTATTTATATACATGACTGTTATCGATTTCAATTAATGTGGTTTAATAATGATAAGGAATATTAGGGTCATGCATTTCCCACATTTCTCATTATCTTATGCATAAGAGTGTGGATATGTAAATTATCATAATCTAAGGCATGTATGTTTGGGAAGGGTAATGATAGGGTTGGAAGATTTAACTTAGGCTTATACAAGGAATTATATGTTAGTGAATGACAATTGTAGTGAGACTGTTATGTTAATAAAATCTTAATTAATTAATAAATGACTTGAAAAATAAGAGAGAGTAATTTAATTGATACATGTTATTGTAAAATGGATTCTCGAGGGAATATTTCATAGATGGATAATCACGTCCTTTAATTGATGTATGTTTGCAATAGAATTTGTTGCACTAAGAATTTAATGTGATGTATGATTGTTATAGTAGTCAGATTTCCCTTGCGTCTTGTTGACTTGTCAATTGGGTGCTTGGGTATAGTCTTCATGTATTTTTGACAGTTAATTCGGCCTCCTAGCGCGTTGGATTTTTCTTGGGTTATTGTTCTAGATATGTTATGTTGCGCCTTGGTTACTGTCACGCCTACCAATTTGTGACGGCATGATTCCTGATGAGGGGATCATTGCGTGCCTTGATTGATAGATGTGAATGATAACCTAGCCATAGTCATGTGCTTCCCGATGGGGACGTAATGTTCGTTGTAGTTGATGTTGGTACTTGTGTTGTAACACTTGTTTTTTCTTGTTCCTCGCTCGCCGTGAAGGTTGAAGTTACCTCTGTCACTTGATGTTGGTTGCGTCTGGTTGATCTTGATGATTGTCCTTTAGCTTAGTCATTTATTTTGTCTAGTTGGTTTTCACATGTTGCACCTAGTTGCACGATGTGCTAGTATGCTAGGTCATTATGCTGTCTGTTTCCTGACTTGCTTGCCTGGTGTTCGTCATCGATTTGCGTTGTTTAATTGTTGTCGTTGTCGCCTTCTTGCTAAAAATAAAAAATAAAAAATATTTTTTTTTGCTTTGCGTCGCATGTAGTCATAACGATTAGGGTCGTTACATATGGTATCAGAGCGGGTTTGACCTGCGACTTGGGAACACTATGGATTCTGTTGATTAGATAATTGATTATGATGTCGCTAATTAAATTGATTTGTGTCATTTTTGTCATTGACGTTTCGAATCCGAATCAAGATTCATCATCAGGACTAATCGTCAATTCACAACTTGCTGATCTTGGTCAATTAATAATTTAGATGCAGGACAATTTGAGATTTTAATCAGGTCGGCTATCTATAAACCCTATTTGCAGAGCTAAAACAAAATTAAAATCAATTAAAATTAATAAAATAATGATAATTAATAATAATTAATAATATATCATAATTCTAGGTGTTGATAATAGTATATATAAGTCTAAGGTTTAAGTGAATTTAATAGTGTTGAGTTTATATATATATATATAAGTCTAGGGTTATTTGAAATTCCAATTCTAAGATATAAGGCTTAGTGAACCTAATTGCTAGATTAAAACAAAGTTTTTAGTTATGGTTTAGGTTTTAAGTGATTTAGAAAATTTTTAGGGTTTTTAAATGAGTTTAATAGGATATAATAGGGTTAAATTATGAACCTAATTGCTAGATTAAAACAAAGTTTTTAGTTATGGTTTAGGTTTTAAGTGATTTATAAAAATTTTAGGGTTTTTAAATGAGTTTAATAGGATATAATAGGGTTAAATTATGTTTTTTATTATGATTTTTGTATTATTATTAGGTCTAGGTGTTGTATTTAATTTATGATTTAGGTTTCAAGTGATTATAATAAATCTAGGGTTTTTATAGGATATAATAATGTTGTATTTATTATGGTTTTATAGCTGTTGGCCCTTGACCAAGATTTGGGAGTTTCTTAGTCATGTTGACCTATTTTGAGACTTCAACAGCCTGTCGAAGGAGGAGTGCAAGATGAAGCGGAGATCACGGGATCTCGACCCACTTTTGGGTCCTTTTTGGGTTTCGGGGATAATGTAATGGGAATGGGATGTCGGCCCATGGGTTTACCCATGTTTAGGCATATTTTGTATGTATAAATAGAAGGATAGGCAATGTAAGAAGAGAGAGAATAGTGCATCTATATGATGTGAATGTATGCTAAGTGCGAGTAGAGTCTGTAAGTGCTTTGTGCATGACTGTAAGAGGCTTGCAGAGCTAAGTGCATGTCCTTGTATAATATTGTGGAGAGCTTAGTTCTGTAACACAAGGAAGAAGTATCTAGCGAGTTGCACAGATCTTTTTTCCTATGCGGAGTAAGAGTTTTGATGACTTTGTGCTTGTAACCGATTCACTGAAGACAATAAAGAAGAAGAGTTGGTGGACGTAGCCCCAAAGTGGGGGTGAACCATGTAAACGTTGTTTTGTCTTGCTTTGTGCTTTGTCTTGATGTGCTTACATGCTATCTGCTAAGTGTTGTGATATGTTTAGATAGATCTACTTCTGCTTTGTGCCTATGATATGTAAGAATATTAGATCTGATCAATATAGTCGTGCTTAGTGCTTGATATGCTCATTCTTATCTATTTATATATGCTAAGTGATTAAATACTGTAGATTAGTGTGAATGTTGCGAAGCTTTGTTCTATCAATGAAGTGAGTAGTGATTGTATATTGAGGAACTGACAGTGCTAAGTTCTCTATTAAGTTGTATACTCACAGATCTGTGTCCTAGCTAAGGTTGCAGACGCCTGAGTCTCGCAACCACCCCTACCTCTACCTCGAGTGAGACTTCATCTGCTTCGCAGGTGTTGCCGAAAGGGACGATAGTTAGGGATTTGTTGGTGCATTGTTGTAGCGTTGAACCCTGGGTCTGCCCCTGTGCCAATAAATGGTTACGTTGCTGGGACCTAAAACTGTGATTGCTGGGAACTGAGAAAGAAGAAGCTTTGTGCAAAGAGTTGACCTAGAAGCTTTGTGCATAGATCTATTCCCTAGTGCGTAGTATTCTACTTGACTTATAAAGATATGTGTTAAAGAAAGAAGGTCAGATCCGAAAGAAAGAAGCCCGATCTGAAGAAAATAAGATCAGATCTTAAGGAAAGAAGCAAGATTTGAATGCTTGGTTCTCTAAGAAAGGTAAAAGTAAGAATTTCTGATTAAAAGAGGTAAGATATGCAAGCTTTGTGCTCCAATAAAGGTAAATATAGTGAAATTTTTTAGATCTGGAAGCTTTGTGCTCTGTAGAAGTAAGATAAGTGGAAATTTTTGTTTCTAGAATATGGATCTAGGTATGTTTAATAGAGTATGTCCTAGTTTGAAAACTAGGGTATTAATAGATGAAAGAAGATTTGATATTAATAGATCTGACAAGAATAGTGAAAGATATGTTATACCTATGCATAGAAAGAATGTTTGGACTAATAAATGGATGCAGGATCCTAGAAAGAATTTATTGCAGGTTAGCTACTATGATCCCAGTGCACAGTACAGAAGAAGCTGGGGATCATTTAAAAGAAAGAGAGGATTAACCCTTTGTTACAATTGCAGAAAACTAGGACATCTTACTAAAGAATTCCCTTGGAGAAGACCTAGTTGTCTTTGTTGCAAATCTCTAGACCATGAAGTGTTGGGTTGCCCTAGAATGATTGCTAAGTTTGAAATTATGGACACAAGGCAAGAAAAACCTAAGGCAAATACAGAAACTAAGGCTGTAGCAGAACCCCAGAAAGAATAAGAGAAGGCATTGCTACAGATGAAAGAAACCTTGAATGACCACCGACATATTATATTATCAGAGATATTTAAAGAAAAGGAATGCCTTGAAGCAAGAATAGGAGACTTCGACATTGACTGTGTTCTAGATGAGGAAACACAGGTGAATGTCATGATCGAGAGAACTTGGGAAGCTATCGGGAGGCCTGCTATGACTCCCTCATTAGGAGGAATAGGGTTATTCAGAGGAAAACTAGTAAACCTGTGTGGGAGGCTCGCTCAGATACCTATGACTTTCAATGGAACTTTGACGGAGGAAGATTTTGAGATTATTAAATTTGTTGAAGACCGCGCCCCGTTTACCATGTTAATAGGAAAACCTTGGATTGATAGAGATCAAACCAGATGAAAGAAAGAAGAAGAAGTCTTGGAACAAATGAAACAAGATTTAAAAGTTTTCATGACCAGAAAGATCGCACAATTAATTGAAGAACAAGAGAACAGATCGAAGCTATTTGACACTAGAGACCCTGATGTCGAAGATGAAAGAACACTAGGAGACCCACATAAGACTGAAGTACTTACTCTAGATAAAGAAGAGGTATTACCCCTGAATCCTAGGACAAAATCTCAACAACGGGCAGTAACTATGTTAAAATAAGATAAGAATCATAATGGAAAAAGACATATCGAGATTAAGCTCACTTGAAAGAAGGCTAGAAATCTAAGTAAGAAGAGGGATAATATTGAAAAGTTACAGAAGATTCCAGAAGGAACTTCACAGAAAGAAAATTTGCAGAATTGGAACTTCCCTAGGATATCAGAACAATGACACATGGCACTTCGCCATGGCGAAGAAATATAGTCGTTGGAATCGATATATCCGTTCGACTGCCGCTCCAAACGGGTCGAAAATCATTTACAACTCGACACCAGACCGTTAGACCATGCTATAACGGATTGAACAAGTGTTAATTAGGCTTCCTACCCATTACAAGAGAACCGTTGTTGAGTTGCCTACTTATCCCGTCGCGCCATGCCCGGAGAACACTTTTGCTAATTGAGAATTTGAGCCCGCAGACTAAGTGAATTGTATACAATGATCATTGCGCTATTGTTGTTTGTTCTAGTGCCATATCTAAGTTCATCGTGACCCTGATAATTTTAATCCTGAGCGCGTATGTCCGACGAGCTCACCGCAGTTGAAGAATCAGTAACATAAGTTCTCCTCGACTTGATGACTGAAAGAGTCATGTTGGAGAGAGGAGTGTCTACAGGTGTACAAGAATATTCGATGAGAGGACTGCTGGCCTCTCCGTCCACTTCTCGAGCCGGTCCATCCCAGCCAGTAGATGAAAAACGAACTAAGCACAGAGATGATCTCTCAAATGCCAAGCTAATTTCGAGAATTTTACCCACCTATCTACCACCTCTGAGCGATGCAATAAATAGAGATAGTGTGCCCAGATATTTTGAATACACTTTGGTCACTACGTACCTCCCGAAATAGATACGCGCATTGCACGCAGAACAAGATACAACATTGAAGTTTAGTGACTTCAACCTTGGCGACAGGAAGGTGTACAACATGCTCACCCCACACAAGTATCTTACCAGAACCAAGGGAAAGAACTTGAAGATTGTACCCCAGTCATGCACCATGAACGTCGTGCAATCCACACTGCTCAATGTCATGAAGATTCCTCACTTCGATAGGCACCAAGAAGTGAACACATGCGTCAAGTTGATGCTATCCTACTACCATGGTGGATACTTGTGGTTGAACCGCCACATCACAGTGGATCCAACGTTGATCAATCGGATCACAGGGATAAGAATGCAAGGCCCTGACCCACATGATTTATATCCCAGGAAAACCATGGATCACGCTCTTGCGCAGAAGATTAAAGACTACCTACGGAGATGTCGAGAAAGGAACGCGAGGCTACAAGGTAGCCTCTATCCATATCAGCGCAGTGTGCCTAGCCTATCAACTAATCACAGGAAAGTTAGTTTGCAAGAACTGACCCACCCAAGTGACTGGATTTGTATTCGACCTCGCAGGAAAGTGCGTGGAGGGCCTACAAATGAATTGGGTGAAGTACCTCGTAAACCAGCTGGAACTGGATTGCAGGGAAGCACATGACCAAGGATATGAGTTCCACTTCAGCTGGATTCTCATCTTGATCACTTTTATCGCATGGGATATGCTGGAAGGTGTGACCTTCCTGGACATCGAGCCCTTTGAACCTCTGGCTGCGAAGTTCAATACACTGTCGTACTCGAACGACATGAATAAATAGTGACAATCAAATGCCGTCTTCCAAACTTATTACAACCAGTTGAAGGTATCCATGCAGTCTGCACCTGGCATCGCGCCCAATACTCTCCATAGGTTTCAGCCTTTAATGAAATTCAGCACGGACCGCCATTTCATCTAAATCACAGCGCACGCTGATGAGCATAAACAACAACTACAGTCTTACTACAAGTTGATGGAGGATGAATTGGAAGAAATTACCAAGGAATGGTCGACGAACCTCCTTGTCCTAGCAGAGCCTGTGGATATGTCTGACATTGACAGTCCAGAAGCAGCGCACGATACACCTGGACCGAGAAATACCAAGAAAAATGAAGAAGCTCAAGATGTAAGCAACACCTCGGTGAAGACTCCTTCTATCTCACCTGAGCAAGGAGGTGATGGTGGAGAGATAGATGATGCAGAATTTGAACCAAATAAAGGCGAGGTTACACCGCCTAGAGATGAGGATGACCCCTCAAAGAAAAGGAAGGTTTCCCTCTGAAACCTTCTTCAAGGAAGAAATCAAAAGCAACCAAGACCAAATTTGAGACCACCCTCACCTTAGATGACTTCAATTTCAACATCGCAACACTGAACGATGCTTCGCTGGAGATAGCAGAGAAGAAAGAAGCTAAGAAGGAGGAGGTGTTCAGTCGGATTAAGGACGATATCTAAGGGGTGCAACAGGCATTACAGCCCAGCCGCATAGTTTCTACTGCGCCTCTGTCAGCAGAAACATTAGAACTAGGTGATGAGCCAACTCAACTACACCGCATCGCTGATACAGTCGAAGCTCGCCTTCGACGAGCTCAAGAAGAGACAACAAAATTCACCCATGCTTTAGCGCAAGTACCTAAATACCTTGAGGAGCAACACAGTGCTGCAGAACGAGAAAATATTGCTCTGCAAGAAAAGTGGGATGAAGAAAAGGAACAGTTACAACAAAGTAAGGAACAGTTGCTTGCCGAGCAACTCGAAGTTAAGGAAATGGTTCACAGAGCACTTCACTCTGTGACAGTCATCGAAGTAAAGGCCGAAGAACAAGTTCCACAGCAGGTGGCACAACTTGAAGAAGTAATCCAATA
The DNA here is from genome assembly GCA_010110895.2 of Picea sitchensis. NCBI lineage: Eukaryota > Viridiplantae > Streptophyta > Pinopsida > Pinales > Pinaceae > Picea > Picea sitchensis. The sequence goes on along the minus strand of SNQJ01S0000665.1, from coordinate 463,064 downwards.
GCTCCAACAATGCATAACAGACTTGGAGTTCCACACTATGTCCGAGACCCCTCAAAATGTAAGAGACCTAAGGAAAGTAACTGCCCACAATGCAGTTGATAGACTAAAAGCTCTTGCCTTGGAGTGCAAGCAACTGAGTAACCAGAGCGCCCAGACATACAAGAACCTCACTAAAACCCGGAGTTATAGACACTAGTGTCGCAGCTCCAGGAAGCAAATCAACATGTAGATACACTACAGGTGTAACTGAAAGCCCTGTCAGCCATAGAAAGAATGAAGAGGTTTCGTGAGAAATGCACTACCCAACAACATATCCATATGCTTCAAAGAGGAGTGATGGAAGTTACTCAATGACTTCAACCTGTGCAAGATAAGGCATGCCAGTTGTTCACATAGGTGGAGAGCCAAGGAGCAGAGTTAGAACAGGTTGTCACCACATCAGAACAACGCCTAGAAGGGCCAGTGAACGACAGAGTAATATAGGATTTCTTCAAACAAGAGGCCACATAAAAACAACAAGTCGAAGCAGCTCGAGCCAAGCTCGAGGAGTTTGAGGAATAATTGATCAAACCAGAGTGACTAGGGACGAGTCACAGGTGAGTGTTGGGGGCCTGTTGTCCCTTGACCAAGATTTGGGAGTTTCTTGGTCATGTTGACCTATTTTGGGACTTCGACAACCTGTCGAAGGAGGAGCACAAGACGAAGTGGAGATCATAGGATCTTGTCCCACTTTTGGGTCCTTTTTGGGTTTTGGGGATAATGTAATGGGAATGGGATGTCGACCCATGGGTTTACCCATGTTTAGGTCTATTTTGTATGTATAAATAGAAGGATAGGCAATGTAAGAAGAGAGAGAATAATGCATCTATGTGATGTGAATGTATGCTAAGTGGGAGTAGAGTCTGTAAGTGCTTTATGCATGACTGTAAGAGGCTTGCAGAGCTAAGTGCAGGTCCTTGTAGTAGATTGTGGAGAGCTTTGTGCTGTAATGCAAGGAAGAAGGATCTAGCGAGCTGCATAGATCTTCTGTCCTATGCAGAGTAAGAGTTTTGATGGCTTTGTGCTTGTAACCGATTGAATGAAGACAATAAAGAAGAAGAGTTGGTGGATGTAGCCCTAGGGTGGGGGTGAACCATGTAAACGCTGTGTTGTCTTGCTTTGTGCTTTGTCTTGATGTGCTTACATGCTATCTGGTAAGTGCTATGATATGTTTAGATAGATCTACTTCTGCTTTGTGCCTATGATATGTAAGAATATTAGATATGATCAAGGTAGTCATGATTAGTGCTTGATATGCTCATTCTGATCCATTTATATATGCTAAGTGCTTAAATAATGTAGATTAGTGTGAATGCTGCAAAACTCTGTTCTATCAATGAAGTGAGTAGTGATTGTATTGAGGAGATGATGGTGCTAAGTGCTCTAGTAAGTTGTATAATCATAGATTCGTGTCCCAGATAAGGTTCCAGACACCTGAGTCTCACAACCACCCCTGCCTCTACCTTGGGTGAGACTTCATATTCTTTGCAGGTGTTGTCAAAAGGGCCGATAGTTAGGGTTTTCTTGGTGCGTTGTTGTAGCGTTGAACCCTCGGTCTGCCCCTATGCCAACAATAGCTGACCTGATTAAAATATCAAATTATCCTACATATAAACTATTAAGTGACCAAGATCAACAAGCTTTGAATTGATGATTAGTCCTGATGATGAATCCCGATTCGAATTCGAAACGTTGATGAAAAAAATGACACCAACCATGGATTATCCGGCAAATAACTTAAAAAATCCTCACCACAAAAATCTGAAAACAGTAAATTGATTTGTGTTCGTGCAGGTAATCATGGTTAGAGGACGTCACAGAGGAAGATGACGGGGTACCAGGGGAGGTGGCGTGACGACCCCGGTAGCATCCACGCCCGAGGGGTCTAACCCCCAGGGAGACGAACAAGTTGTCGGGTAGGAACAAATAACTGTGGTTGATGTGGTTGGGATGACCAACCATTTGGATAGAGATGAGGTTAGGGCATCGACACCCCCTGAGGTTCCATCACGCAGTCCGATCGGTACTGGTAGCATACACTAAGAACTCGAGAAGGTTGAATTTCCCAAGTTATTTGGTGCCCTGGACGATGCAACCGCCGAAGCATGGTTGGATAATATGGTGATGTGCTTTGCACTTTACGACTATACCTCCAACATGAAGGTCTACATGGTGGTATTTCAACTAAAGGGGAACACTCTTCTTTGGTGGAAGACGCTCTTGCCGTAATTGAGCATGGTCTTCGAAGACGTGTCATGGGAATTGTTCGAGGAATAGTTCTGGGAGAGGTATCTATCTAAGGAATTCATTGAGCATCATCTCAACGATTTCAATGCCTTGAGACAGGGTGGTTGTACGGTGCCCAAGTACAAGGCCCATTTTATGGAGCTGCTTCAGTATGCTCCGCACCTGAATACCGAGAAACTTAAGGTCAACAGGTTCTTGTTTGGCCTTAATGTCAACATTCATGCAAAAGTTAGGATTCTGATGCCTCAAACCTTGCATGATGTTGTCCAGAAGGCCCTCATAGTAGAGGAGGAGCTTATCAATGAGGTTCAGAGCAGGACTCCAGCGAGACCAACGGGGCATGGGTCATATGGTGCACAACAACATCAGACACCAACTAGACATTCACTAGGATATCGTGGCTTCCATAGAGGATCCACTTTCACTAAACCTCGACGACCAACACCTCAGCAGTGGACTCCTTACCGAGGACTACAACACCAACAACAATGATGATCGTTGCAACAACATTTTAGGCCTATTCAGCAGAACAGATCAGGGTTTCAGGCCGGTGGGCCGTAGACTTCTACTTCGGGTACAATGAGTACTGGACCGAAGAAATGGTGTTGGACATGTGGGGAACCACATTACAAGCGTGACTGCTCAGTGGAGAGGACCTGAGCATCTAGATCATCCGGACCCACTACCATGGGAGATTTGGGCAAGGCCCATCAGATTTATGCATCAATGAATAAACTCCAGGCAGAGAACCAGTCGACTGTGCTCGAGACGTCAGCTACCGTTGCTGACCAGACCCTTAGTATTTTGATAGATCCAGGTGCTACTGAAAGTTTTATTTCTGGTGCAATGATAAAAATAATTAAGGTAAAGGAAGTCGAACATGACGAGTTTATCTTTGTAGAAATGGCTTCGGGAGCCAACCATAAGGTTGGTGGGAAGGTTACGGGCTGTAGCCTTAACCTGGGAGAGCTTGTCACTAGGGCTAACCTGTACATCACAATCTTAGGATCTTATGATGTTGTGATCGGTATGGGCTGGTTGGAATCGCATGAGGTGATACAAAACTGTAAGATGAAATGATTGATCTTGATCGATGATGAGGGACAGAGATGCGTGATTGTAGGTTGGAACCAGGGAGTTTCCCTGAGGTTCATCTCTTCCTTGCAGCTATGGAAGAGCATGTGCAAGGGATGTAAGCTTTATGTGATCCTTGCATTAAATGAGAAGGGAGTAGTGGAAGGTCTAGAACACCTTCCGGTGGTGAGAGAGTTTGCATATGTCTTCCCTGAGGAGTTACCTAGGATGCCGCTGGAGAGGGAATTCGAATTTACCATAGACCTAAAACTGGGGACTGAACCGATAGAAAGAACTCCTTATCGGATGTCGACCTCAGATTTACATGAGTTGAAAATGAAACTGAAGGAGTTGTTGGACCTAGAACTTATACGTCCAAGTGTGTCACCATGGGGTGCACCTGTTATTTTCATATGAAAGAAGGATGGGTCGTGGAGACTCTGCATTGACTACTGCCAATTGAACAAGGAAACAATCAAGAATCAATATCTGTTGCCAATGATTGATGATCTATTTGATCATATGAGGGGTGCGACGGTGTTTTCAAAGATCGAGTTGAAATTAGGGTATCACCAGTTAAGGATCAAGGAGGATGACATCCCTAAGACTGCCTTTAAGACGAGGTTTGGACATTAAAAGTTTATTGTTCTACCATTTGGACTGACGAACGCCCCAGGGGTATTTATGAGTTTGATGAACGGGGTGTTTCGTGAATACTTGGACAAGTTCGTCCAAGTGTTCATTTGCGATATTTTGATTTACTCTCGGACGATGGAGGATCATACCGAGCACTTGTGCATGGTACTACAGTGTCTACTAGAGAACAAATTGTATGGGAAATTGTCCAAATGATCATTTTATCAATCAAAGATTCACTACTTAGGGCATGTCATCTCCGACAAAGGTATCACTGTGGATCCAACAAAGGTTGAGGCTATTATGGAATGTCCTACACCGATGAATGTCCCCGAAGTGCGTAGCTTCATGGGTTTAGAGGGATAATATCAATGGTTTGTCGAGAGTTTTTCGAACATAGAAATTCCGATTACGAAATTACAGAAGAAGAAGAAGAAGTTTGTTTGGAACGAGAAATGCGCAGAGGCATTTCAGAGGCTCAAGGAGCTGTTGATGATAACACCGATACTAAAGGTCCCTGACATGGACGCAGACTTCTTGGTATGCACTGATGCATCCAAGGAAGGCTTAGGCAGAGTCTTGATGCAAGACGGTAAAGTGATCGCTTACATCTCGAGAAAGTTGAGACGTCACGAGGAGAACTATGTAACGCACGATTTGGAGTTGTTAGCCATTGTTTATGCCTTGAGAGTTTGGAGACACTATCTTATTGGACATAAATTCAAACTAAAAACAGAGCACTGTGGACTACACCACATATTTACGCAAAACGATTTGAATGCGCGACAATGACGTTGGTTGAAATTTCTTAGCGAGTATGATTTCGAGATTACTTGCATAAAGGGAACAATGAACAGAGTGGCAGATGCGTTGAGTCAAAGACCACACATATTTTCTGTGTTTCCTCTTCAAAATAATCTACGTGAAAATATTCTAACCTTACAGCACGACGATGACTGGTACAAAGAGGTCAAGGATTTTATCGGACAAAACACAATGATGGTGCCAAAATTTGAATGATTTACTATGGACAACGATGGAGTATTCAGATTTAAAGGTCGAATTGATGTACCACCCAATGATAGGTTGAGAAGTTTGATCCTAAACGAGGCTCATAGAGCAGTGTACATGGCTCATCCTGGAGTCACAAAGATGAGGGCATACCTTAAACCCTTATTCTTCTGGAAAGGAATGAAGGTAGGCATTGTAAACTACGTGGCCAGATGTCTAGAATGTCAGCAAGTGAAGGCTGAACATAGACATCTGGTAGAACTACTACAACCACACACTATTCCAGAATCGAAATGGGAGGTCATTTCGATGGATTTCATTGTTGGATTTCCACTGACGGCAAGGAGACATGACTCGATTTTTGTGGTAGTCGACACTCTGATGAAGAGTGCTCATTTTATTCCTATGCGTATGATGTATCATGTAGCTGGCATATCTAGAGTTTTCATCAGTGAGATTGTGAGGCTGTATGGAGTGCCTAAGAGGATTATATCCAATAGAGGATCAGTGTTTACAGGATGATTTTGGACCAGTTTCCAAGAGACCTTGGCAACCCAACTTAACTTTAGTACCGTGTATCACTCGGAGACAGACGGGAAAACAAAAATAACAAACCAAATCTTGGAGGACATGTTGCGTATGTACGTTATGGACCAACAAAAGCATTGGGAAGAGTTCTTTCGACTGGTAGAGTTTGCATACAACAATAGTTATCAAAGCACCATTAAGATGGCGCCTTTCGAGTTTATTTATGGGCGACTGTGTCAGATGCATTTGAGTTTGGATCGGCTTGAGGATAGGGTCCTAGTGGGACCATAAGAGATCCAAGAAATGGAATATCAAATGCAAGCAATAATACAAAGGATTAAGGAAGCGTAGGATCGACATAAGAGTTATGCCAATGTGCATCGTGTCGACCGTATTTACAAAGTTGGCGATCAAGTCTTCTTGCAGGTGAAACCACATAAGAGTTCGATCAATTTTGGAAAGGGTGCTAAAATCTCTCTTAGATTCGTGGGACCTTTCGAGATTGTGGAAAGGAAGTGGCCCGTGGCCTATTGACTAGCCTTGCCTGATTCTTTGAGGCGTATGCACGATGTTTTTCATGTATCTGTTTTGAGACATTATATTAGTGATCCTACACATGTTATTGACATGAGTTCCTTGCAGGTATCTCACAAGGGTGCACTCATGGCAGAGCTAATCTGCATCCCATACCATCGCATTCGACAACTACGATGTCGAACAATAGATTAGGTCAAGGTCCAGTGGGACAACTATAGTCCGCACTCGATGACCTGGGAGGATGCATATGATATGCGTCAACAATTTCCATTTTTGTTTGATAGCTAGACTTATGATATTCTGATGCACTTTATTTCGACACTTACATACTGTGAAACTTTGGGACAAATTTTAAAACAAGAGGGGGTGTATGTAGCATCCCTCTCTTGCGCGCTCTGAGCAAACTTATTCTTTGAGGACACTTGTGTGCAAGTGATCTAGGCTATTATATTATTGGTTGTTTTGATTATGATTTTGAGATATTGTAGATTTGCTGATATGTTATTTAGTTGTATTTACGTAGACATATGATATTGGCTGAGTTCTCCTGAGTGTGCAGGACTCTGGACATTGAGGATGTCGAGGCATCGGTGAAATCCCTTGGACTCCAGATTGAATCAGGGAGTGGACTGTTGGGATTTAAATGTTGTTGATGTGACATACGTAAATATGATTAGATGTTATGATGATTGATTATTATTGATGACATGATTCGTTGATGGATGCAGGCTGATGATAACTTGTTGAAAATACTCACATTTGGAGTAGAGGGGTCATGCACGACAACCAGAGACATTGAGGGAGAGGTGTGGCAGCATCCCTGCCACAACCTACTAGCACTCCCGCCGTGGCTCGAACTATAGGTTAACAATTACCTAGTTTGAGAAGACCCATGATGCTATGAGGGTAGACTGTGACAGTCGATCACGATGATTCTAAGGGGCACACAATAAGGTAGGTTCCTTATTCCTTAGAGGCGCTTAGTCTCCCACAAGATCACCTAGTGGAGTATTGACTCTAGGGGTTTGACATCTACCAAATTCAGTCAAGAGGCGAGTGGCACCCTTGGAGCACGTAGTGCATCCTGAAGAGCACGTCATGTAAATAAAACAGAAAGAGGCGAGTGGAAACCTTGGAGCATGTAGTGCATTCTGAAGGGAATGTCGTGATTTTAACTCGTAAGTGAATAAACCTAGTGTCAAGAAAACTATGCCTCCTTAGGACCTGGTCGGCCTTAAAACAGATGATGGTATGAGAAACAAAATTTAATAACTAAAAGTTCCCTTAAAAATTGTCGCCCAACCTAGTGAAATTAAAACCTAGGTCTAAGTAGAACATGTGGATAAAAAAAAAAAAGAAAAAAAAAAAACATGTAACAAGAAGGGGTTAAGAAATTCAAACTTAATTATTAAAGTAAAAATTATAATGGAGGATTAAATTTTATTAAAGGGGTAAATGGTTGTTTTTATACAATTGCTAAATTGATTTTTTAGTTAAAAAGGAAAAAGGGGGAAACTTAAACAAAAAAAAAGGGGGAAACTTAAAGAAAAAGGTGGAAACTTAAAGAAAAGGGGAAACTTATAGAAAAAGTTGAATGTCTAACTTAGTAAGGAATCTAGCCCTTAGAACTTTCTATTTATGAACTCAACTAGGAATTAAGTAAGGCGTAAGTCATTTAAGAATTATAAGGGAATATTGGGACACCAAGGAGCATTTTTAGGAATGATTTTGGTGGGTAAGGGAAATAGGAATATTTAATTAATTAATAAAAATGATTTTCTGGTGAAATTAGGGGATCGGGTGACATGTGTACGAGGGAGGTGTTTCTAATTTAATAAATAAAAGGGAATCTAATGAGGGTTTGGGAAATTAATGACCAGGAAACTCTATAAAAGAGATGGCGAAGGAGGAGTATGGATCACATCTGGCTTGCATAACGTTACGTTGCTGAAATTTTATCTTGTCTGAACTTTCTCTTATGGGAGTTGGGATACCCATCTCAGGTAACGAGTGGTAGCTTGGCCTTGCGAGGTGAGCTGGGTGCTATCATTCTCTGGTATTGTGTGCGTGGCCCCTTTGTGACTCGGGGGGCTCAGGGGGAAGAAGAGTACCCCTAGTGTTGGCTGGGAGGTACCGGTGAGGTCACATCAGTTGGAAAGCGGGAGCTGGACAGAGCGCGTGTGGGATATAGACTTTGGAGCAATCACATTTGGCTAAGGTACGCTTGTTAAAGTTGTTACTTGCAATGAAATTTAAATTACGCTTGTTTATTTTACTGTACTTGGATGAAGTTTTCATTTCCATGAGATTTCCTTGCACATGTATTTCTACGGTAATTGTAATCCCCTTGTCACTTGATTCATTCAGTAGGAACCCTTGCTATCCACAATATCCTTTATTTTTGAGTTACTGTCTATTTGCGCGTGGCCAGAATGAACCCCAGACTCAAAACCTTGCCTACGCTCTTGTATCTCCTACCTGAGTTTTCTTTATTCCTTGATTATGCTTTTATTTCATTATTTGCTTCTCCACGGGGAAGATCTGGATGCAGATTTATGTTTTTATCCTCTGTTCCTTGATCCTTTAAGTATTAGCCCATGCCTGAGTAGTCGACCAAGAGACAAATCGTCTTTCACTCTGGTGTTAAAGACTTAGATTCAAGTGCCCTTCTTTCCTGTGCATGGATAATAAGTGTAGGATCATTCCTCTTCCCAACGTTATTTGCAGTGAGTTCCTCTGCATTTTCCATTAAGTTGTAATCTCGACACCCTCTCTTTTACTTGAGTTTTCACCGTGCATTTACACCTTGTTTTACCACTCACTTCACCCAGCGTTTCCACTTCATTGTGTTCCATATCTCTTGCTAGATCACCCGTCAATTCTCTGCAGTTATTGTTTACCATACTCTGAGTAGAATTGTGGTTGATAGCCCAGCGAATTCACTACTAGACGCAGTGAAACCACCCTTCAAATCTCAGAGTTATTTCTCTCTACGGTTTTTTTTTATTCACTCCCAACAAATAACATTAATAATCTATGCATTTTTCTCCATGATTTGTACAGGTCTCTATTCGTTTTTGAATGATTATCTTTGCATTTGAATGATTCATCTCCGAATGATTCACCTCTATGTTTTCTTTGTGAATGATTATCTCTGCATTTGATTGATTAATCTCTGAAGGATTAATCTCCGATTCCTTGGATCCTTGCAAAAAGGGGAGAAATCATTTTTTTTCCCAGCGAATATGGGTGACTCGTACCAACCATATATCTATTATCTTTTCCTCAGAAAAATTAGAGTTATCAACAATGATTTTACCATGGCGATTTTACCCTTGGGATTTCAGCATGATATCCCTACCTACGACTTACCACTGTGATTTTACCATGGCGATTTTACCCCTGCGATTTCAACATGATCTCCCTACCTACTACTTACCACGACGATTTACCACTGTGATTTTAACTCTGCGATTTCTTTTTATTAGACATCAATTCTTTTATTAGACAACAATATCAATTCTAGACAGACTTTTATTAATGGATAATGATATAATATTGTTAGACAGTGAAATCATTGATAAACAACAATTCATTAACAATGCAATGATAGCATGGTATCCCTACATACTGTTAACCTAATCTAATTTCGGTTCATTTTCTTTTTCTTTTAAATGGGTAGGGTAAGGATCTATTGATTGTTGATTTCTTATTAATAGATAGCATGTTATTGTTAGACAATGATATCAATAGATTTATAAATAGATTTGTCATTAGTTTTATCAATAGACTTATTAATAGACAACGATATGGATTGTTGACAATAAATATTAATAGACAACGATATTGATTGTTGACAACAAATATTAATAGACAACGATATGGATTGTTGATAGCGAATATTAATAGACAATGATATTGCTGTTGACTGCAGATATTAATAGACAAAGATATTATTGTTAGACATAGATTTATTAATAGACAACAATATTGATTGTTTGACAACAAATATTAATAGACAACGATAATAATGTTAGACATCAATATCATTGTTGATACCAAAAAGGGAATTAAAGGAGTTTATAGATTACAAGGTACTGGGATGAATTAAATGGAGTATTTATATACATGACTGTTATATATTTCAATTAATGTGATTTAATATTGATAACACATATTAGGATCATGCAAGTACCACGTTTCTCATTATCTTATGCATAAGAGTGTGGATATGTCAATTATCATAATCTAAGGCATGTATGTTTGGGAAGGGTAATGATAGGGTTGAAATATTTAAATTAGGCTTATACAAGGAATTATATGTTAGTGAATGACAATTGTAGTGAGACTTTTATGTTAATAAAATATTAATTAATTAATAAATGGCTTGAAAAACAAGAGAGAGGATTTTAATTGATACATGTTATTGTAGAATGGATTCTTGAGGGAATATTTCATAGATGGATGATCGCGTCATTTAATTGATGTATGTTTGCAATTGAATTTGTTGCGCCGGGAATTTAATGTGTTGTATGATTGTTATAGTAGTAATATTTCCCTTGCGTCTTGTTAACTTGTCGATTGGGTGCTTGGGTATAGTCTTCATGTATTTTTGATAGTTAATTCGGTCTCCTAACGTGTTGGATTTTTCTTGGGTTATTGGTATAGATATGTTATGTTGCGCCTTGGTTACTGTCACGCCTACCACTTTGTGACAACATGATTCCCGATGAGGGGATCATTGCGCGCCCTGATTGATAGATGCGAATGATAACCTAGCCAGAGTCATGTGCTTCCCAATGGGGGCGTAATGTTCGTTGTAGTTGATGTTGGTACTTGTGCTGTAACACTTGTTTGTGCTTATTCCTCGCTCTTCATGAAGGTTCAAGTTACCTGTGCCACTTGATGTTGGTTGCGCCTGGTTGATCTTGATGATTGTCCGTTATCTTAGTCGTTTATTTTGTCTAGTTGGTTTTCGCATACTGCACCCAGTCGCACGATGTACTAGTATGCTAGGTCGTTATGCTGTATGTTGCCTGACTTTCTTGTGTGGTGTTCGTCGTCGAGTTGCATTGTTTAATTTTTGTAGTTGTCGCCTTCCTGCTAATATATATATATATATATATTCTTTTTCTTTGCGTCACATGTAGTCGTAACAATCGGGATCATTGCACTGTGGATCCAGTGAAAATAGAGGCCATTATGGAATGGCCAACACCAAAAAATGTATAAGAAGTATGTATCTTTATGGGTTTAGCAGGATATTACCGACGATTCGTTGAAGGTTTTTCAAAGATAGCAAATCCAATCACAAAATTGCAAAGAAAAACAAGAAGTTTGTATGGACTGAGAAATGCGTGGAAGTATTTCAAAAGCTCAAAGAGTTGTTGATGACAGTGCCGATACTAAAGGTCCCCAACATGGAAAATGAATTCTTTGTATGCATAGTTACATCCAAGGAAGGTTTAGGAGGAATTCTAATGTAAGACGGTCGAGTGATTGCTTACATTTCAAGGAAATTGAGAAGGCATGAGGAAAACTATGCAACCCATGACTTGGATTTATTAGCAATTGTATATGCTTTTGAGAGTATGGGGACATTATCTGATTGGACAAAAATTCCAATTAAATAAATATCATTATGGATTGCAACATATATTTACTCAGAGTGACTTGACTGCATGATAGAGGTGTTGGTCATAATTACTTAGAAAATACGACTTTGAGATTACTTACATTAAAGGAGCGGTGAAAAAAGTAGCTTATGCATTGAGTCGGAGACCACACATATTCTCGGTCATACCTCTTAAGACGAATCTTCGAGAAAATATTCTAGCTTTACAGGTTGACGATGATTGGTACAAGGAATTTAAGGATAGTATTGGACAAGATACCATGATGGTACCAAAGTATGAAGGTTATTCATTTGACAGTGACAAATTGTTTAGGTATAACAATAGAATTTACATATCACCTAATGACGAATTAAGAAGTTTGATCTTAAGAAAAGCTCATCGAAAAGTTTACATGGCTCATCTGGGAGTCACAAAGATGAAGGCAGACCTCAAGCCTTTATTCTTCTGGAAAGGAATGAAAGAAGACATAGTTAGATACATGACGAGATGTCTAGAATGTCAGCAAGTGAAGGCTAAGCATAAACATCTAGCAGGATTGTTACAACCACACATTATTCCTGAATTGAAATTGGAGGTCATTTCGATGGATTTTATTTTGGGATTTCCACTAATGATAAGGAGACATGATTCGATTTTTGTGGTAGTTGACACTCTAATGAAGAGTGCACACTTTATTCCAGTGCGTACGACATATCCAGTGCCAGACATAGCTAGAGTTTTTGTCAGCGAGATTGTGATATTACATGGTGTACCAAGAAGGATCATATCCGATTGAGGATTGTTGTTTACAAGAGGGTTTTGGACCAGTTTCTAGGAGGCCTTGGGAATGCAACTGAACTTTAGTACAACATATCACCCAGAGACAAATGGACAAACAGAAAGAACGAACTAGATTTTGGAGGATATGTTGTGTATGTATGTAATGGACCAACATAAACATTGGGAAGACTTCTTTCCATTAATAGAATTTGCATACAACAATAGTTACCAGAGTACGATTAAGATGACATCGTTGGAGTTTCTTTAGGAGTGACCATGTTAGACACCATTGAGTTTGGATTGACTTGAGGATAGGGTCCTGGTAGGAATGGAAGTCATCCAAGAAATGGAAGAACATATGCGATCGATAAAATAGAGGATTAAAGAAGCGCATGATCGACAAAAGAGTTATGTTGATGCACATAACGTTGACCATAGTTATGAAGTTGGCGACAAATTTTTCTTGCAGGTAAAACCGCACAAGAGTTTGATCAAGTTTGGAAAGGGTGCTAAACTCTCTTCTCGGTTTGTGGGACCCTTCAAGGTTGTGGAAAAGAAGGGACCCGTGGCTTATTGACTAGCCTTGCATGATTCTTTGAGGCATATGCACGATGTATTTCATGTATTTATTTTACGACATTATATTAGTGATTTGTCACATGTTATTGACATGATTTCTTTGCAGGTGTCGGACGAGGGTGCTCTCATGGTGGAGCCAATCCACATTCTAGACCATCGCATTCGAAAACTACGACGTCGAATTATCAATCAAATCAAGGTTCAGTGGGACAACTATAGTCCACACTTGGCTACTTGGGAGGACGCATATGAGACATGTCAACAATTTCCTTACTTGTTTGATAGATTAGGCATATAGATCTATGTTAGATACATGTATTTACTTGCATTTATATATTGTAAAAACTTTAGGATGAATTTTAAAACAAGGGGGGGTGTATGTAACATCCCTCTCTACTGAGCCCACTTTTATTGACATATTCTTTGAGGACACTTGCGTGCAAGTGATCCGGTTATGGTATATTATGATTTTGTTTCGATTATGGGTTATATATGATGATGATGATGATGTGTTGTGACATATTGTTATTTTGATGTATATATATTGACAAATGTTATTGACGAGTTTTCCTGAGTGTGCACGACACATGAAATGTTATGGATGCTAATGGCATCAATGAACTTGTGCAACAAATAGGAACACATTGGGGAATGTGAGGGAAATTGTCTTTTTAAGTAAAATAAAAATGGTAATTACTTGTGCAATTTGGGGAGAGTGTGACAAGTGTGTGGGTGAATAATCCAAATTAATTTAATTAATAATATAAATAATTGTGCATGAGTACATGTGTCATTGAGGATTTTTCTATAAAACAAATGTGGTAGAAGGAAATTGGATCTCACTTATTCTTAGAAAAGTTATGCTGCCAAACTTTTTTGGATTGGGTTTTACTTGTGAGAGTTGGGATACCAAGCTTGTAGAAAGAGTGGAATATCTTCCTTACGAGGCAATCCTTGGAGCTCTTGTTTGTTGGATTCTTGTGTGTGGCCCCTTTGCGGCTCGAGGAGCTAAGGGGGAAGAAGAGTACCCCTAGCGTTGGTTGGGAGGTACCCGTGTAGTCTTGGATTAACAAGGCGAAGGAGGGACATTGCACAAGATTCGTTGAGGTTCATATTCACATAGCTTCAACCTTTGGTTACGGTATTTATATATTGTAATTTGTGTTATATGTAATTTGAGCTATGCGAATTGTATTACCCAATGATTATCAATGTTCAATCGACATTGTTATGTAATTTTAAATTTTATTACTGGAAAGGAGAAGATTAAAATTTGACTCATATAAATTTTGATAAGTTCACATGTGATCAAATAATATGGAAGATTTTTTGATCCTATATATGAATTTAACATCTCAACCGTGTTTGTTATCCTTTGCTTGTTACATTGAATACGTTTCCCTTATCGAATGATTGCCAATGTTTTTCCAACGAGATCACCATTATAATTTCAGTTATGTTATTGTGCAGTTGTGTATTGAAGGAATTTAAGATAGTTAGATCAATTATGGAATTACGGTTGACTATTCTTTAAAATTTTAAGAGAGGTAAATCCATGTTAATCAGTAATGCTAGAGGTTCTTATAACACTATCTTCAATGGTAGAGCCTGCTACTTCTTTTGGGATCAAAATCTGGGCTCAACTTTAATCTCTGATGTTCAATTTTTCTTTGGGGCTTCCAATTTATTCTAGAGGCCTCACTCAAGTTGAGACCCATTAAATTTTTGCAACACAGACCTTGATTTTCCATTTACTTTCAATTTTTTTAGATTATTGTATTACAGGATTTTCTTCCGAAACACAATCCATTAAAATCTCAACTTCTTGTGGTTACCCTCTGTAGCTATATAAAAAAAATTCTTCTAGTAGTCATGTAAACTGTCACTTTTGTCTTTCTTGTACATAGGACATTTACACCATCGTTAACAATTAACGACTCTGTTAAGCCGCTTCAGAATTCCTACTCGCTCTATAATTTCCCCAAGGCCGAGCCCTGTTGTAAATCATGTCTATGAAGTATAGAGCTTGCATTATGAATTGTAATTATGTTTTATAGGCTGGTGAACCAAGTTTATATAAGCTGGTGGGATTATGTGTTATTAGGCCAGGAGCCTGCTTTTGTATATGTAATCATGTAGAACATTAATAAAAAAATATAAACATTGCTGCGTGCAGATCGACCACGATGAATGAGTGGTGGGGGACTAAGATTCCACAGAGTGGGTAAGGGATTGGGGGCTGGAAAGTTGGAAATAGAGGCTAAGTGTTGAGCCTAGGGGCTTAAGTCCTTGGGAATAATATTTTCATATTATTCCAAAAGCCATGTGAAATTAATGTTTTATCCTAAGTCCTCGAAAGGACAGGTGACTCCAAGGGGGAGAAGCGCGATTCATGGATGACACGTGTCAGCCCAAGCACAAGTAATTTAACCCAGGAAATGAGCAATGTGGAGGGTTCGATCTCCCATTCTCCATCCTCCGTATGAACTCGCGGGTGTCCAGGATCGACCTCTGTTTTTCGGTGTTTGTTCTAGGGAATCCTTACCTGAACCATTAAGTCTCTGCGTGGGATCTCTGTACACCCTCACACATCCCCGAAACCTGAGTCGTGAGTCTGTCCTGTATTGTTGGTTAGGGAAAACCGAATGTCCCGTAATTGCTAAGCCTTGTTATGCTGTAGCATTTGTCTGTCACTAGTTTTGGGAAGCCCGTGTCTGTGTTTCCAGTGGACTGTTGTGGTCACACAGTGCTTGACTGTGTGTGGCTTGCGGACCATTGTATGTTCATGTGGAGCCTCATGGTTGCCCGACTGTGTTGGAAATCGAGTTGAAGGAAACAGGTTGTCTGGCCTGTGTGTAACACTCTCTCCAGGTGAGGGAGGTGGTTGTGGTTGAAGAGGCAGTTTGTCAGGCCTGTGAGAAGCTATTTCCAGGTGAAGGAGTCTGCTGGGAAGTGGTATTCTTCCAGGGAGAGTCCAACACCAGCTATGGAGCTCTAAGAATTCCTGATCCGGTATGTTTCCGAGACCCAGAAAGGGAGGTGAAGCACTGATGGACTGTGCTTGTGAAGGTGTATACTCCCGGGCGGAACATGCATGTGGGGAATGAGAGTCCATGAGTAGTGGGTGTAAGAAGGCATCCTGGGAAGAATCCTTCCGGTTATTCTGTGAAGTTCTCCCCGTAACCTCAGCCTAGACTAGGATTCATTGCCTTGGGTGGAGCTTAGTCCTAGCTCGGGGGTGACCCACTGCTGAGCATGATGAGCAGCGTGGTCTAAGGCTAGGAGGTTCATGGAAGGCCTACACGTAGTTGGTGGAATTACCACGGTTTCAAAGATAAGTACCAGATTATGCTTAATATTATGTTTTGCATGCCTGTGATGCTTATATGTATCATGTATTCTATTGTGCATATGAATTATTGTTAATGCCAGGGATTATTTATGTTAGCAGTAATCTTGTGCTTACTTTGAGTTAAATGTGTTTAATTTTATTTAAATTCATGTTATTAATTAAGTATGAGAATGATGTTGTTCCACACAGTAGCGTTTGCCCGACCAGTGGGATGATGGTCCGGGGGCGTTACATGCTCCATTTTCCAATTGCACTGGAATTCACTATCCTTCCAACTTTTGCTTCATATTTTTCCTCAGGATATATCTTAGCTCCGACGACACATTTTTTCCCTTAAAGTATACAGGCTCCAACATCACAATTTTTCTTTAACTTACCGACCGTGTCAAGAGGGTTCTATAGGGATCTTCTCTTTTAATTTTGTTGTTAGATAATAACTCATAAGGTGAATTGTTGGGCCCTACACTCTTTGTATGGACCATAGGCACTTTGCGAGCAACCAGAGCACTATACTATTGGAGTTTCTTCACACACACCTAGGATTTATTTTTCCTAAATTTTTTCCCTGTTTATTAGTCATTTATCTAGTCTCATTTTTTTTAGGAGAGAATATTCCACCTGGAGAATATTCTCTTCAGTTGACACTTCAGTTTGACTAGTTGAGTTGAGTCTAGATGTTGCATTGGTTTTATCACCATGCAACATTGGGATCATCACCATGCTAATGCGCACTTGCCTTGGGATCATCACCATAATGGTGCATTACCCTTGATCCCTTTATCTACTCCTCACTACACTCTATTCAATGAGTTAACTGAAGACTAATAGACTAGTTAACTCAGACTAGGTGGCAGTTCACTCTCGTAACTGCCTGAGAGACTAGACTAGGTGGCACTTTACTCTTGTAGCTGCTGGTGTGTGTCCATATCACTCTAGACCACCACTATGGCTCATTAGTTACCCATGTATCCTATATCTATTGTAAATTATTCACACTTTGAGGGTGGAATATGGTTAATGAGAATTCTTTCATTCTTTCTCTCATTTTTCTTCTTTCTCAATTTGTATCTGCAAATGTGTGTAGTATTTTCTAGCTAGATCTATTCTGTACAGGCTCAACACATTTACATGGTATCAGAGCCGACGAACTACTAAGAAAGACCTACACCAAATTATTTTTGCAGGTACTGAAGATTGAAGAACACAAAAAGATGGAATCTATGTTTTATTCATTGACAATACTTCTCACGCCTCATAACTATTTGGAATGGAAGCCAAAAATTCTTCTTCATCTCAGATGCAGAGGCTTGTACCAAATAACTATGGCAACGGAAATAGAGTCTGATTCCACCGATGAGAAAAATGCCTTTCTCAATAGACAAGATATGGCCATAGGAAATATTTCCACGTTTGTTTCTCCCGAACTTTTCCATCAAGTATATGAAGAATCATAAGAATCAACTCCAAATGAATTATGAACCAGATTGGAGGTTTTATTTGGGAATAAATAATATTGTGAATATTTCATGTAGGAGGTTGAACAGATAGAGCCAGAAGGGAAGACATAAGAAAATCAAGCTTCTTATTATGAAGAGTCTTCTAAAAAAGTATTTGCAAAAATTTGTATTCCATTAATTGAAGATGATTTATACTCCATTTTAGATTTTTTTCTGAAATTCATGTGGAAGATATATGGCATGCATCTCAGGAGTCACATGTAGACACTTTTCCATACGCAATGCATGCATCTCAGGAGACAAAAAGGGAGTTGCGCACATCAAATTCAATTATGATTTTTTTTTATCCCAATTTGCAGAAACAAATTGGATATTTGAATACCTCTCGGGAAAATATCCAATTTCAAAAAAACATCGTTTGAAACGAAGTCTGGGAAGTGAAGTTATGATCGTTTTAAAATCAACAAAATTTCAACGCTTTTCTGGAAACGACCTCACGGTTTTCAAAATTTCATACAAACTTTATTTGGATATTTTTCATTACAAGAAGAGAAAGTGGATATGTGTGGACATCTCAATGATGCATCTACTTCATCATATCCATGCAGACATCTACATCTTCAACAAAATCTTCATCGAGCACAAACTTTCACAGTTGCGAGGTCTTCTTGGAGTGAAGGACAAGGTTGCTTAGCAACTGCTTTTTGTTCCTTCTCATTTTATTTTTTTATGCATTGTAATTTGAGGGGGGGGTTTTCCCATGAGGTTTTCCCTCTTTCCTCATTTATTTCAGTGTATCTTTTGTATTTGGGTACCTAACATGGCCTCGTTGTCGGGACCCATTCTTTATTTTTACCATAGTGATGTTCAGGGGGGGTGTTGGAGTTTCTCCACACACACCTAGGATTTCTTTTTCCTAAGATTTTTCCCTGTTTATTAGTCATTTATCTAGTATCCTTTTTTTTAGGAGAGAATATTCCACCTGTAGAATATTCTCTTCAGTTGACACTTCAGCTTGACTAGTTGAGTTGAGTCTAGATGTTGCATTGGTTTTATCACCATGCAACATTGGGATCATCACCATGCTAATGCACAATTTCCTTGGGATCATCACCATACTGGTGAATTACCCTTGATCCCTTGGTCTACTCCTCACTACACTCTGTTCAATGAGTTAACTGAAGACTGATAGACTAGTTAATTCAGACTAGGTGGCAGTTCACTCCCGTAACTGCTTGAGAGACTAGACTAGGTGGCAATTTACTCCCGTAACTACTGGTGTGTGTCCAGATCACTCTAGACCACCACTATGGCTCATTAGTTACTCATGTATCCTATATCTATTGTAAATTATTCACTCTTTGAGGGTGGAATATGGTTAATGAGAATTCTTCCATTCTTTCTCTCCTTCTTCTTCTTTCTCAATTTCTCCTTGCAAATGTGTGTAGTATTTTCTAGCTAGATCTATTCTGTACAGGTTCAACACATTTACATATACGTCTATTGTGGTTAATATATCCTTGGTTCTTGTTGTGTGTTTTAAATAAATAAAAAAATGAACGTGATTAGTTTTGACTCACACTAAATCATTAATTAATGATATAACTACCAGTTACATGCAAGCGTACAAACAATATGGCTAGTAGTTCATCGTCTTCCCATTGATGGTTCATTGATATTGATGAAAATGGGTACTTGACACTGAGGGGAGGGGGGGGGGGTGTAAATCAGTGTCACAAAACTTAGGACAATTTTCCACTTTTCACAAAGTAACTGAACAACAAATATTTATTTCATTTTCTCAATCAATATATATAAAACAATAAATACTTTATTTATTTATTTAACTTGAATGAATACAGAAGATCAATCTTTGAATATCATCTTCATACAATTATGAGATACCCAACTCTCTATTACAAGACCCAACTTGTAGTTTTCATATCAAACTGAGAAATGAGGAATCCAATCCTCATAACAAGTCCCAACTTGTTGATCTCAGATCCAACTGAGATGTGAGGAATCCAATCCTCATACAAGACCCACCTTTTAAACAGACACCAACCTGATAGAATGAACTTTCATTCAATCCATTATATATAAATATGTATACTTCGACAAATTCAACTACAATATTCTCACAATTCCTTTTTGTTTATATAGTCTTCCAACTAGTGTGAATTTGAATCATTATATATTTTGATATTTGAACCATTGTACCTTTTCATATAAAATGCATATAAAATGATAATCTTTAAACTTTAGTTAATATCATTTTCCTTTTTATTTCTTTATTCATGTTTTCATGATTTAACTCTTTCAATCATGACTGTGTATCGGTTCGTTTGTCCTCATGAGTTGATCAAAGACATGGATCAACTCATTAGATCATACTCATGCTTATGCTGCATTCTCATTTCACCAACAGATCGTATTCGATCTTTTAACGATTCTCTGTGTTGTTCTGGTGTAACTCACTGTCGAATGAAACCTGTATGAGGCGCTTCCTTCAAACCATATGATCACAGGCGTAGAACCATATGATTATTTATTTAATCGATGTATTATCTTTTGCCTTTATTTCTTATTTCATATGATCAACGACGATGACCAGACACTAGACCAAACGAGCGTTTGATCGCTTTATCATAATCAATGATCACGATTCAATCTTCTGATGAGATGGATGGATGTCGGAACTTCGACACTTCTCCCTTTGGAACTTTTGGGCTTGAAACCTTTGAAAATTTCTGAATTAGATTTCCCGAACAAATAGGACGATTTATGTTTATTTTATGGAGCCAGATCAATGGTCATATACGATCCTTACATCTATCCTTAATCAGACGGACATGAATTAATGAAGAAATGAGATGGATGGCCACCATTTACTTCTGGACTTCAACTATTATGCTTACGCTATCCTTCCACTGTATTTTGATAAACGGTTGAGAGTACACCTGGCATTAGATCGACGATTGAGATCTCCTTCGGGTCTCCGAACTTCGGAGATTTTAAATCTCAACTTCTTCTTTCCTCCGGAGTGATCACCTCATGAGTAAGTCATGAACGGTGGGGACCGCTTTCTGTAGGTTAATTCTTCCACTTACACTATCCTTCCACTGTAGTAGATCGATGGTCGAGAATGCTCCTGAAGTGATATTCAGATCGGACGTCTTGTGTCCACTTCGGGACTTCAACATTTGGGACTTCAGAGCTTTGGGCAGGTGCTAGTGGTATAACTCTAGAAGTAATTCTCCCAGAGTGACGTAACTTGCTTACATCACTTGTTGTCATGGCACGAGCCAATTTCCTCTTGACTCTTGTCATCATCTAATTATGCTATGTGTATTTTCCGACGTGGTCTTCCACATGTCTTTTGTTGTCATGGTTTGCTGATGTGGTTTTCCACATGTCTTTTGCTGTCGTGGTCTGTTGACATGGTCTGCCACATGTATTTTGCTGTCGTGGTCTGTTGACGTGGTCTGCCACATGTATTTTTCTATCGTGGTCTGCCACATGTCCTTGTAGACGTGGTCTACCACATGTCCTTGTTGACGTGGTCTACTGACCAGCAAACCTGATCCAACGGTCATCATATGTCCTCCAAATCCGATGGTCCTTATTCATTTCGGATTTCTGGGCTTCGGGTATTTCGAATCTCAAACTGAATTCTTGAAGTGATATTTCTCCGGAGTGTAGCCTCCTCGCAACTTTAGACCCGAAATAAACGTTGTTCGTCGATCATGTTCTTAGATTGATGGCTCGATATATATATGATGAAAATCTTCTATCTTATCATGACCTTCCACTTAGGATGATCCAACGACTGACGAAAATTTGCATAAATGAGATCTCAGATCTTACCTTGCTTATCTTATCCTTCCACTTTAAGATGATCCGACGGTTGATAGGAATTCGTGTTTGATTTGACTGCTGAAGAGAATTAGGGTTTGATCCGACGACTGACGGGTATTCGGTTAATCAAATTCTCAATCGTTTTGCCCCACTTATCCTGTCCTTCCACTCAAAAGTGATCCAATGGTTGTGAATATTTCTAGAAGCATATCCATGATCAGGGATGATTGCGGAACCACAACTTGTGAGTGATTTAACGCGTCACCCAAAATCCAAAATTAAAAGTTGTGCATTGTTGGTGAGTCAACGACAATCGTCGATCTTCAAAGCTATAAGATCGGATGGTCCTGACTAATTGCGGGATTGGAACTAGCACGATATTTAATTCTCCTTTCTTTATCCGCAATTCATCCCTGCCATTGATCTGGTGATTGCGCATCCGACGGTTACGACTTAATATGACTTAAAATAATCGCTTTTTGGATCAACCACAGTCATCGATATCCGAGTCTATGAGATCTGACGATCTAGACCAATTGCAGGATTAGAACTAGCAAGTTGTTTAATTCTTCGTTCGCTCCCCGCAATTCATCGTTGCCATTGATCTGTCTTGCAGATCTGACGATCACGATCCTCCAACGATCCTCAAGCCCACGGTCACTCATATGAGAGACGTCCATAATATGAGATAGTCAACACGATCGATTTCTTGATCATATGACTACTGAGGCTTCTCACCTTTTCCTGTACATTGGTCGATTTCTCAGTCTTTCCATCGATTAGCCGACATTTATAGAATGTGCTCTTCATTCGCCAACTCTCCTAAGATTTAGTAACTATTTGTGTGTTCTTTTATGCACTGATAATCAATCTATAATTCTCCTGAGCTTTGATCAGAAGAACATTGTTGATCCTATCGTGATCAACAAGAATCACAGATTTCTTTCAGCTAACTGATGTTTACATCAATGACAATCTCTTCTATGGTAATTCATCATTAACAAAAAATCATCATATCGACTGTTGACATCAATGAAAATATGTCCAACAATATCCCCCTTTGTCATTGATGGCAACACACTAACTTCATATACAAAACTCCCCTTGTCATGATTCTTTCCTCTTATGAAGTTTTCTCTCCCCCTTTGACATCAATGGAAAAGGGTTTCTCCCCTTA
This sequence comes from Picea sitchensis, assembly GCA_010110895.2. NCBI lineage: Eukaryota > Viridiplantae > Streptophyta > Pinopsida > Pinales > Pinaceae > Picea > Picea sitchensis. The sequence goes on along the minus strand of SNQJ01S0000665.1, from coordinate 440,174 downwards.
TAATCAACATTTCTCTGTCTGCATGTTGTTGACTAGAATATGAACTTGGGTAACTCGCCCAGGAATCATGTTCTTCCTACCATAATTGAATGACTCCCCCTGTCAATATGCTCTCTCTTTGCTTTTGACTACTCTCCCCCTTTGTTTCTGAAGGGGTAGTTCTTCTTCACAAGGTCTCTTCCACTGTTAATTTACTAACTTCTTATCTCAGTTTATTGGGATTTTTGTGTTTAAATAAGTAGTCTTCTCGATACAAATTTTGTAGTGATCAAGTATTTTTCAAAACTTAATCTAATTACTTTCTTATTTAATAATCAAAATACTCCTCCTGAGTTTTTACTGACTTTCCTTTGTCAAATCGAACAATAGTATGAATCTTACTGATATTTTTGATCTGCCTCTTATTTGTTTTTTATATTTCACAGGAATATCAATTAAGGAATTATACCAATTGATTTAAATACCAATTTAAACTTCTTTTTATATTTTCTTTCTTTTGTTAACAACTTATGACATCATCATAATTTAATATTGTTCCATATTATTCTATAGGTACTTCCTTTTCTTGAGATTGATTTATCTCATATTGAATTTCACATTCTTTATTAGGAGTTTTACCCATCATGTTCTTATTATTAATTTCTTCATTTTCAGGTGTAATAACATCTTTCTTGCTTTCTCCTTCAGATTTTCTTCTCCATATCTTTCTGTGAAATATTTTTCTTTTTGGATATTCTCTTTCTAATTGTGTTTTTGGAGATTTGTCATCTCCTTTCTTCTTCCAACTTTTATTAGGATTTGTCATTGACTTGAATGACTTATTCAAATATTGACTTTTTGTATTCTTGCAGTTTTGGGATTTGTGCCCAAACCTATCACAGCTGTAACATCTCATTGTATGACAAAATTTTGCCGTGTGCCCAACAAAATTACATCTCCACCATCTAATTGAGTTTTTGGATTTTCTTGTATATCCTTTCTTTAGTTTATTGCAATCTATTACTTTATGGTCAAAGCTATGACAAGAAAAACAATAGCAATTGAAGGTATTTCCATTCTTGATTTTATTTTGACTTGAAGGATCTGTCATTTGATTTTCTTCTTCCTTTTTACTTCTAAAGTTGTCCTCCTTAACAAAGTTCATGACTTGTAATTTCTTTGTACTTGCATATTTTCCTTTTAAGAAGGATGATCCTTTCTCATCTTTGTAAATGGTTCTCCATTTGTTATTGTCTTATTTCTTATTGTATCCAAGACCAGTTTTGTCATCCGCTGATTTTTGGCTCTTCCAAATCTTATCAAAGATCGCTGAGCTATTCTGGAAATTAACAATCTTATTTGTCTTTTCATTCATCTTTTTAAGATTGACTATTTCTAACTTCAACATGTGACATAATTCTTCCTTTTTAGTCAACTGAATTTTAAGGGCTTCTTCCACTTCTTTAGCATGTCCAAGATGGGTCTTTATATTGATGACTATTTCTTCTGTCTCATCCAAGACTTCTTTGCATTTAATAGTTTTGTCATATGTCTTTAATTCTTCCAGCTCTTTTGTTAGATCAAAAACTTTAGTTTTCAATATTTTGATCTCTTCTTCGTATTCTATCTAAATCCTTTTGAGTTTGATGGCTTCCAATTCAAACATTTGGGATGATTATTCCTTTTTAGTTATTTCGATCTTCTGAGGTTCTTCCTTTTTCTTAGCTTCTAGAATTTGAGTCATCAGATCTGCATTATTACTTTCATTAATCTTTTTGAAATTGATGATTTCCAATTCCAACACGTGGTAAGAATTTTCTTTCCTTGTTAACTGGATTTTTAGGTCTTCTTTACTTTCTTTAATTTCCTCAAGTTGAGTGTTTGACTTCTCAACCTCCTTTCTAAGATTCAAAAACTTCCATTTCCAACTTGTGACATGATTCTTCTTTTGCCTGACTGATTTCATTCTTCAATTTCACAATCTCCTCTTCTTTTTCTTCCAGCTAAACTCTTTGTTCAAATTTTTCATGGTTAGAGTGGTCTAACTATTGAGGTAACAACATATCCTTTTGTTGGATTTTATCCAACTCTTCTAGAGTACACAGAGTTGTGTACTCAAGACTGTTAAGAGCCTCCACAGGGACTTTAATATGCATATAATTTCCCAATTCTAACCGAATCACTCTTATAGTAGCTGCAACATCAATTTTAATATTATGTAATCTTTCTTTAGTGATTACCGAGGTATGGCTCAATTCCTTGATGAGGCTGTCTTTCTCATTGTTGACTGAGATTTGCATCAAGTCCTATATTTTATACTAATTAGAAATGTATTTCTCTGTATTATGTTCTTCAATCTGATTGCAATTTTTCTTTTCTTTATTTTCTTCATTATCTTGATAAGAACTCTCTTCTTATGAATTTTGTTCTTTATTTTGATAGGAATCATCTTCATTAGAGTCTTGTTTTTTATTCTAACAAGAGTCCTCTGTATCTGAGTCTTGTTGCTCACTTTGATAGGATTTTTTTTCTTCTTATGTTTCATTCTGATAACAATTTTCTAGTTGGAGCCATAATTCTTTAGCATATTTGTAGTGTTTCATCTTTTCTTTGACTTGGTCTGACAATCCATCCTGAATTGCTTTTAAGGATACTTAATTGTTTCTCTTTGCTACTTTTGCAGTTTTGGATTTTCTCTTTGAAGTAGTTAAGTGCTAGGGCTTACTTACTACCGAATCCCAAACTCTAGATCCTCTTGACTTCATATATATTTTCATATTTTCTCTCCATGATAAATAATTTGTTCCATCAAATAAGGGAGCTTCATTTGTGGAGATAGCAATTTGTCCACCCATTTCTTCTGAATCTACCTTCAGTTTTTAAACTGTGCTGAAGGAACCCACTTTGATACCAATTGATGAAAATGGGTACTTGACACTAAGAGGGGGGGGGGGGTGAATTAGTGTCACAAAACTTAGGACAATTTTCCACTTTTCACAAAGTAACTGAACAACAAATATTTATTTCATTTTCTCAATCAATATATATAAAACAATAAATACTTTATTTATTTATTTAACTTGAATGAATACATAAGATCAATCTTTGAATATCATCTTCATACAATTATGAGGGACCCAACTCTCTATTACAAGACCCGGCTTGTATTTCTCAGATCCAACTGAGAAATAAGGAATCCAATCCTCATAACAAGTCCCAGGTTGTTGATCTCAGATCCAACTGAGATGTGAGGAATCCAATCCTCATACAAGACCCAGCTTGTAAACACGCACCAACCTGATAGAATGAACTTTCATTCAATCCATTATATATAAATATGTATACTTCGACAAATTCAACTACAATATTCTCACAATTTATTTTTGTTTATATAGTCTTTCAACTGGTGTGAATTTGAATCATTTTGTCTTTTGATATTTGAACCATTGTACCTTTTCATTTAAAATGATAATCTTTAAACTTTAGTTAATATCATGTTCCTTTTTATTTCTTTATTCATGTTTTCATGATTTAACTCTCTTTCAATCATGACTGTGTATTGGTTCGTTTTTCCTCATGAGTTGATCACAGACATGGATAAACTCATTAGATCGTACACATGCTTCTGATGTGTTCTCATTTCACCAACAAATCATATTCGATCTTTTAACGATTCTCTGTGTTGTTCTGGTGTAATTCAATGTCGAATGAAACTTGCATGAGGCGCTTCCTTCAAACCATATGATCATAGGTGTAGAACCACGAGCTTATCTATTTAATCGTTGTATTATCTTTTTCCTTTATTTATTATTTCATATGATCAACGATGGTGACTAGACACTAGACCAAACGAGCGCTTGAGTGCTTTATTAGAATCAACGGTCATGATTCAATCTTCTGATGAGATGGACGGCTGTCAGAACTTCGACACTTCGCCCTTCGAAACTTTTGGGATTGAAACCTTTCAAAACTTTCAAATCAGATTTCCCGAACATATTAGATGGTTTATGTTTATTTTATGGAGCCATATCAATGGTCATATACGATCCTTACATCTATCCTTTCAATGCTTAATCTGACGTCCAAGACTTAATCAAGCAATGAGATGGATGGCCACCATTTACTTCTAGACTTTGGCTATTATTCTTATGCTATCCTTCCACTGTATTTTGATCAACGGTTGAGAGTACACCTGACATCAGATTGACAGTCGAGATCTCCTTCGGGTCTCCGGATTTCGGAGATTCTAAATCTCAACCTCTTCTTTCCTCTGGAGTGATCACCTATTGAGTAAGTCATAAATGGTGGGGACCTCTTGCTGTCAGTTAACGCTTCCACTTACACTATCCTTCCACTGTAGTAGATCGACAGTCAAGAACGCTCCCGAAGTTATCTTCAAATCAGACGTCCCGTGTCCACTTCGAGACTTCGGGGCTTTGGGCAAGTGTTGCTGGTAGAACTCTCGAAGTAATTCTCCCGGAGTGACGTAACTTTCTTACGTCACTCGTTTTCATGGCATGAGCCAATTTCCTCTTGACGCTTGTCATCATCTGATTATGCCATGTGTATTTGCTGATGTGGTCTGCCACATGTCTTTTGCTATCGTGGTCTGCTGACATGGTCTACCACATGTATTTTTCTGTCGTGGTCTGTTGACATGTTTTTCCACATGTCTTTTGTTGTCATTGTCTGCTGACGTGGTTTGCCACATGTCTTTTGCTGTCGTGGTCTTCTGACGTGGTCAGCCACATGTCCTTGTAGACATGATCTTCTGACGTGGTCTGCCACGTGTCCTTGCTGACATGGTCTGTTGACCAACAACCCTGATCCAACGGTCATCGTATGTCCTCCAAATCTGATGGTCCTTATTCATTTCAGATTTTCGGGCTTCGGGTATTTCGAATCTCAAACTAAATTCTTCAAGTGAGATTTCTTCGGAGTGTAACCTCCTCACAACTTTAGAACCAAACTAAACGTTGTTCGTCGATCATGTTCTTATATCAATGGCTTGATCTATCTATGGTGCAACTCTTCTAGCTTATCATGTCCTTCCACTTAGGATGATCCAACAACTGACGAAAATTCGCATAAATGAGATTTCAGATCTTACCTTGCTTATCCTATCCTTCCACTTTAAGATGATCCGGTGACTGACAAGAATTCATGTTTGATCTGATGACTGAAGAGAATTCGGGTTTGATCCGACGACTGACAGGTATTTGGTTAATCGAATTCTCAATTATTTTTCCCCACTTATCTTGTCCTTCCACTCAAAAGTGATCCAACGGTTGTGAATATTTCTCGAATCAGATCCACGATCAAGGATGATTGTAGAACCATAACTTGCGAGTGATTTAACTTGTCACACAAACTCCACAATTGGAAGTTGTGCGTTGTTGGTGAGTTGACCACAATCGTCGATCTTCAAAGCTATAAGATCGGTCGGTCCTGACTAATTGCAGGATTGGAACTAGCACGATATTCAATTCTCCTTTCGATCTCCGCAATTCATCCCTATCGTTGATCTGGCGATTGCGCATCCGATGGTTACAACTTAATCTGACTTAAACTGATCACTTGTTGGACCAACCACATCCATTGATATCCGAGTCTATGAGATCTGATGATCTAGAGCAATTGCGGGATTAGAACTAGCGGGTTGTTTAATCTTTCTTTCGCTCCCCGCAATTCATCCCTGCCGTTGATCTAGCTTGCAGATCCGACGGTCACGATCCTCCAATGATCCTCAAGCCCACAATCACTCATATGACCGACATCCGTAATATGATATGATCAACATGGTCGATTTCTTGATTGGACGGCTTTTGAGGCTTCTCACCTTTTCCTGTACATTGGTCGACTTCTTAGTCTTTTCATCGATTGGATGACATTTCTAGAATGTGCTCTTCATTCGCTAACTCTCCTGAGCTTTAGTAACTGTTTGTGCATTCTTTTATGCACTGATAGCCAGTCGCTAATTCTCCTAAGCTTTGACATAGGAACATTGTTGATCCTATCGTGATCAACACTAATCACGAATTTCTTTCAGCTAACTGATGTTGACATCAATGACAATCTCATCTGTTGTAATTCATCATTAACAACAAATCATCACATCAACTGTTGACATCAATGACCATATGTCCAATAGATATGACTTGTAGCTCAACGTTATCTTGATGACCTCCCTTGGTTGTGATTATTGAGACCTCAGTCTCGAAGATCGAGTTTTTATCAGTGAATTCCTACACTTGTATTTTTGTGAATATTTCAAATCTTCTAATTAAATGAGAGACATGATTTTGTAGTTCATCACGCTTTTAAAGAAAATAAACGTTAATTATAATAATGTTATCGTTAAATGATATCGTTAGGAGAACGATATTACCATTAGTAACTAGTCAAGTTGCTAATGTTGCTCGGAAATTGAATACGATCATAATTACACTTATATTTATACAACCGCCCAATTACTCAAGTTTTGAAACATGGGAGCTGACGATCTCATCGTCTTTGGTAATGGTAATTTTGGAAGATCCTTTTTCCAGACTTGTAAATCCAATATTTATTGGTCAAATTAACGCTGGTAGTGAAGTGAAAAAGTTCTCTCAGATTTTATTGTAGTTCACAATGGTTGATTTTTATTTCAATAATAAACCTATTTTATCATTGTGATATTGTTAGGGAGAGTGATCATACCGAGACAAGTTTATCAGGTCGTTACTTTTCTCAACGATCATTTATGGTAAAAAAATTCTCCTATAAATACAAACGATTATTCCTTAGTTTTGATGGTCAAATTTTGTAGCTCGCTAAGATTCTATTTTAAAAGTTAATAATAGTTCGAATTAATTGTTAAAAAATTGATATAAGGTAGCGATGGATTAAGGAAAAGATATTTTAGTTATTTAATTATTATAACAAGTAATCTAAGAAACAACACGGGTTGCATAGCAACTTAGTCCCTGCCAAGTTAGTTAGAAAATATATGTTGAATAATGAAACTTAATATAACTAAATGCACAAGTAATGAATCCTTTAGGAAGAACTAATAATCCTAAACCTTTAACACTAACTGATAATACATTCTAAACAAGCAGTCAAGAAGGTATTAGGAGTCAAGGTTAGGGTAGACAAAGAGGTTGGGAGATAAAGTGAGAGTCGTGATCAAAGCTGAGTATAAGGCCAGCAGCCACCAAACAACAACTAACATCCGTAGCCAAAGACGCATTGAGAGTAGCCTAAACAACAAACAAAGACAACCAAGAGAAAGTAGCAGCTGACACCCCCACGAATTAGGATAGAACCCCCGGAAAAGAAAATAAATGAAGACAAATAAAAATTTGTTGTTATGGATAAGACGATATTTGCACAGGTATTTGTTCAGAAATAGCATACATCTGATTTCAAGAGTATAGGGTTATATCTAATCTTCTTTATTTTGTATAGGGTTAACTGTATCTCTTTTCCAGGATTTCTTCTTCTTTGATTTCCAACAAGATTTCTACTTCTTTGATTTCCAACTGAACGCTCCATAGCTCCATCAACATTATAAGCTAGGTGATACTGTGCTATAAGCTTTTGTATTACAAGAACAATAGTAACAACATAAGCCCTGTGATACAAGCACAATGGCAGTGGAGGCAATGGAGAAATGCACTAGAATGCTACCAAAACATACCAGCAACAACTTCTTGTGATACAAGCACAATAACAACAACATAAACCTGGTGATAAAGCAAAGTGGTAGTGGAGGCACTGGAGAAAGGCACAAGAAGGCTACTACCAAAACAAACCAGCAACAATACTAACAACAACTTCATTCGGGTGATGTATTGTATACAATCACAATGGCGGTGGAGAAAGGCAGAGATCCGCCGTTCAGATCCTCTTTGAACCCTGTCAGAACTTATTTAAAGAGGTCAGAAAGATAATCAAAGAAAACTGGATAAATTTGACCATTTTCTTAATATTTATGTGCGATACCATTTTTTCTTAATATGCATTAGAGTTATTTAAAATTTAATGGCATATTTTTCATTTTTCAAATTCCTCTYTSTTTACTATWTTTYTGAGAGCCCAAACCTCTRSCTACATTGCAAATGACAAAACTACTTAAATTCACAAGAGTAAGACATCTTCTCACARCAAATACAAACRAAATTAGAGGCMTCATGAAGGAATGATGATGTTTTTCCARAAAGTGTCCAGTACCGCTRCATCCCCACTCCCTATCTRCAACCATATAGACTGHTGAACTTASAGTAGATTACACTAGCAAATTGCTTAGACTGTATGCTATAATATAGTAGTATATACTATAATCTAGCAAACCGGATTCTAGAGGCAGACCCCTGGTTGGCATCATAGGGAAAGGATGGAATCAACCATCTGGGATGTGTAGTTGCAAATTTACATGATTAATGTAAACCATTCTTCCTCTAGGTTTTGCCTGGTCAAAGCTTGAATAACAAAAATTCCATAGCATTAACAGATCTATACCACCCAAAAGAAATCCAACAACAATGAATCTTGCATAAGAAAGGAGTTTGATGGCCTTATCAACTAACATAAAAACAAAAGAGCAGGGAATCAATGGTATCCTTGGATTAGTATGTCCTAGTCTAAATCAAATACCTGTTGGGTTGTGGTCTAAGAGAAAGTTGGAGTATTTACAACAATGATGATCCAGGTTCAAAATCCCTAGGGGTTGCTTCCTGTGACACCCTTCAATGATGGAAGATAGCCTGTTTTTAAAGTAGATTTTGCATGGAGTTTTGTACCCAAAGGGACTTGCAATTTTTATTTCTTTTACAGAAATCACCCCCTGTTTGGCAGGAGAAACTTCTATGATGTATTCGTTTGGGGATTTTCAGATAAAACCCAAACAAAAACTCTCGTTGGTTTACCATTAGACCACAACCCAACCAACAATAAAAGGTTAGGCTTAAGGAGAACAAGAGGAGGGTCATGAACTCTCTGTGGCATAAGTTTAACCCCAACCTCCCGGTGATCCCATGGCTACTCAAGGTGCCAGAACGACCCATAAAAATGAAACTTGGTCAGCGTGTTTGGGTAAAATACCATAAAGAGACTTAACAGTTACAGTCAAATATTTCAAACAATGGGGAAAACAGGGGATAATGAAAGATATATACCAAGCGGGGGCATGGAAGCGGCCCTGCCTATAGCTTCTCTGTCTCTTCTGTCCCAGGCCACAGGACAAGACTCCATCGTCTTCATCCTCCTCATCATACTCTGCATGCAAAGCTACAACACTCCTTGGAATTGAAATTGGATATATTGTTTCCCTCGCCATAAACATTACATTTTTGCCATCAACACTGTCAGCATTAAATGTGAGCATAAAATCATCCAGCCTGCGCACGTAGTCGAGAACTCGTTCCCTAATAGCCCACAAAAACTGGGTCTCCAAGATCCTTCCCCGGGCCACCTGATTATACAACGCTTTAGAACCCGTAAAAGCATGAATTCAAGTCACGCCCTGCTCCAAGGCCGCCATCAAACCCTCTATCAATGCCAAGTGCTTGGCAACGATTTCGTCCACATAGTAACCCAGTTTTTTCTGCATCTCTAATAAGATTTCCCCCGCGTGTTGTCTAATGATGACGCCAATGGCCATTGCACTGCGTCCCAGTTTTTATTCCCATGGTCTCATTTCAGATACCCCTTTGAAATACAAGCTGTAAAATTCTTTCTCCGATTCAAAACTACAGCTTGCCTCACTGAACTCAACAATGTTTATGGTGATTAAAGCTGTCTTCTCCTCTTAGTACTTGCAATGTTCAAGGTTTCATGTCGAACAATTTGAGTACATTTAGGTGAGGAATCTCTGAGAAAGAAAGAATGAAATTATCTTGATGCTCACTGATGAATCAAGAGCATTCAATGAGATTGCCAAGCACTCCATTAATAAGAACAACAAAGGGGGGTTAAAGTCTGACAGCTATAACATTAGAGAGGAGAAGGGGTTTCTCCAATCAGTAGGCAATTCAAACTGTGTACTATGTAATACTCTTAGTCCTGAGACCGTTTCCCAGGATGAGGCAGGGGATCATCCATCATAAACTCCATTAAATCTTTAAAAGTGGGAACATGGAGTCACCGCCAATCCTATNTAACTTACTTACGTCACTATTTGTCATGGAACGAGCCAATTTCCTCTTGACACTTGTCATCATCTGATTATGCCATGAGTATTTGCTGACGTGGTATGCTGACATGGTCTACCACATGTATTTTAATGTTGTGGTTTGCTGACATGGTATTCTGACGTGGTCTGCCATGTGTCCTTGCTGACGTGGTCTGCTAACCAACAACCCTGATCCAACGGTTGTCGTATGTCCTCCAAATCCGATTTTCCTTATTGATTTTGGATTTTCGGGCTTCGGGTATTTCGAATCTCAAACTGAATTCTTGAAGTGAGATTTATCTAGAGTGTAACCTGATCACATATTTAGACCTGAAGTGAAAGATGTTCGTTCGATCTGGATCTTGGATCAATGGCTCGGTCTGTCTATGGTGAAACTCTTCTAGCTTATCCTTTCCTTCCACTTAGGATGATCCAACGGCTGACGAAAATTTGCATAAATGAGATCTCAGATATTTTACCTCGCTTATCCTATCCTTCCACTCGAAATGATCCAACGGTTGAAGAGAATTAGGGTTTGATCCGACGACTGACGGGTATTCGGTTAATCAAATTCTCAATCGTTTTTCCCCACTTATCCTATCCTTCCACTCAAAAGTGATCCAACGATTGTGAAGATTTATCGAAGCAGATCCACGATCAAGGATGATTGTGGAACCACAACTTGCGAGTGATTTAACTCATCACCCAAACTCCACAATTGGAAGTTTTGTGCTATTGGTGAGTCAATCACAATCATCGATCTTTGAAGCTATAAGATCGGATGGCACTGACTAATTGCGGGATTGGAACTAGCGCGATATTTAATTCTCCTTTTGATCTCTGCAATTCATCCCTACTATTGATCTGGTGATTGCACATCCAACATTCACGACTTAATATGACTTAAAATGATCTCTTGTTGGATCAAACACAATCATCGATATCCGAGTCTATGAGATCTGACGATCTAGACCAATTGCGGGATTAGAACTAGCGCGTTGTTTAATTCTTCTTTCAGTCCTCGCAATTCATCCTTGTCGTTGATCTGGCTTGCAGATCTGACGGTCACGATCCTCCAACGATCCTCAAGCCCACGATCACTCATATGATCGACGTCCGTAATATGAGATGATCAACACGGTCGATTTCTTAATCGGATGACTACTAAGACTTCTCACCTTTTCCTGTGCATTGGTCGACTTCTCAGTCTTTCCATTGATCGTACAACATTTCTAGAATGTGCTCTTCATTTGCTAACTCTCCTGAGCTTTAATAACTGTTTGTGCATTATTTTATGCACTGATATTCAGTTGCTAATTCTCCTGAGCTTTGATCATAGGAGCATTGTTGATCGTATCGTGATCAACAATAATCATGAATTGCTTTCATCCTTAAGGTTATGTTCTTCTGTCGATCTTTAGTATATTATTTGACATCTTCTGTTAACTGATATACTGTTGACATCAATGAAAATATCATCTGTGGTAATTCATCATTAACAACAAATCATCACATCATCTGTTGACATCAATGACAATATGTCCAACACCTTTAATATTTCTCAGGTCAAATAATGATTTATTGCAGAGTTTTTCCTACCTCAATATGAACAACAAGCCCTCTCTAAGTTACGGGAGATCAAGCAAAGAGACAGGAAAACTGCTTAGAATTAAAACCAACAATTCAAAGATTCAATCAAGAAGTTAGAAAAACCTATTCACGAGATTCACTAGCGTGAATGGTTCATTCAAGGGATTTTTCCTTTGACTCAGATTCCATCAAATAAAAAAAGACTACATGATGGGATGAAGCACAACCGGTTTGGGATTGCTCTATGGATACATCAGCTAGGTTTATATTTGAACACATCATATCTCTATTCATGTGCCCTCAGAGTCTCACCAGTGACCAGGGAGCTCATTTTTGCAACCAGACTGTATCTACCATCACTCGTGAGTTCCTCATTCAACATCATAAGAGAAACCCCTACCATCCACAGGATAATGGAACAATTGAGGCATTCAATAAAATTTTGGAAAGGGACTTGACAAAGGTCTGTTGTGAAAATCGGGAGGATTGGGATGAGAGAGTCGCTATTGTAGTATGGGTGTACAAAACTAGTACTAAGAAACTACACAAGTATACTTCGATCTAATTGGTTTATGTTAGAGAAGTTGTTGTTCTTGTTGAGTTTATAACACCCAACTTCGACATTGCACAAGTCACTCATATGAAAAATGATGAATCATATGTGGAAAGGGTTGTAGAGTTATTTGAGCTTGATGAAGAATGATTCCTCGCATATTTTCATCATACCATTGAAATTTTTTTTCCAGAAGGCTTGGCATGATTGACACATAAAACACAATATTTTT
>SNQJ01S0000665.1:392845-412977 GCA_010110895.2 Picea sitchensis | reverse complement strand
ATAGCAACTAACATAAAAACAAAAGAGCAGGGAATCAATGGTATCCTTGGATTAGTATGTCCTAGTCTAAATCAAATACCTGTTGGGTTGTGGTCTAAGAGAAAGTTGGAGTATTTACAACAATGATGATCCAGGTTCAAAATCTAGGGTTGCTTCCCCGCAGGATAATCTCTCTAAATGAGGAAGATAGCCCGCTTTAGCAGTAGATTTTGGTGTTTTGAGTTTTGTACCCAGTTGGGATCTTAATTCTTTATTTCTTTATTATAAACTTCACCGCTTAAGGTGGAGAAACTTCTATGATGTATTCGTTTGGGGATTTTCAGATAAAACCCAAACAAAAAACTCTCGTTGGTTTACCATTAGACCACAACCCAACCAACAATAAAAGGTTAGGCTTAAGGAGAACAAGAGGAGGGTCATGAACTCTCTATGGCATAAGTTCAACCCCAACCTCCAGGTGATCCCATGGCTACTCAAGGTGCCAGAACGACCCATAAAAAATGAAACCTGGTCAGGGTGTTCGGTAAAATACCATAAAGAGACTTAACAGTTACAGTCAAATATTTCAAACAATGGGGAAAACAAGGGATAATGAAAGATATATACTAAGCGGCTGAAGCTTTTACCGCCCCATAGCTCTCGCTCCTTCATTCTGTGCTGTTGTGACAAGACTCCATCGTCTTCATCCTCCTCATCATCAGATGCAAGCTACAAATAATAATTGAATTGAAATTGATATATTGTTTCTGCCCATAAATATCAGCATTTTTGCCACCAATAATCGCCAAGATTAAATGTGGAAAGAATAAAATCATCCAAATGGCGACTTTAGGCTTCCAGAACTCGCCTCAATAGCCCCTACAAAAATCAATCTCCAAGATCCTTCCCCGGGCCACCTGATTATACAACGCTTTAGAACCCGTAAAAGCATGAATTCGAGTCACGCCCTGCTCCAAGGCTGCCATCAAACCCTCTATCAATGCCAAGTGCTTGGCAACGATTTCGTCCACATAGTAACCCAGTTTTTTTTCTGCATCTCTAATAAGATTTCCCCCGCGTGTTGTCTAATGATGACGCCAATGGCCATTGCACTGCGTCCCAGTTTTTATTCCCATGGTCTCATTTCAGATACCCCTTTGAAATACAAGCTGTAAAATTCTTTCTCCGATTCAAAACTACAGCTTGCCTCACTGAACTCAACAATGTTTATGGTGATTAAAGCTGTCTTCTCCTCTTAGTACTTGCAATGTTCAAGGTTTCATGTCGAACAATTTGAGTACATTTAAGTGAGGAATCTCTCAGAAATAAAGAATGAAATTATCTTGATGCTCACTGATGAATCAAGAGCATTCAATGAGATTGCCAAGCACTCCATTAATAAGAACAACAAAGGGGGGTTAAAGTCTGGCATCTATAACATTAGAGAGGAGAAGGGGTTTCTCTAATCAGTAGGCAATTCAAACTGTGTACTATGTAATACTCTTAGTCCTGAGACCGTTTCCCAGGATGAGGCAGGGGATCATACATCATAAACTCCATTAAATATTTAAAAGTGGGAACATGGAGTCACCACCAATCCTATGACTCCTTGCTAAGATAAGGTCGGGGATCATCCTCCGTTTGGCTAGTCCATTCAAACTGGGGTCATGGAATCACCAAAGAGGAAACCAACATTTTTAAGGAGACAAAGGGCAATGTGCATTGTAAAGTGTGGTAAGATCATACAAGGATAGCAGGTTCAACAAATGGAATTCTCTCCTTGCCTATTATAATTTATTTGTGATCAAAACCAAGAATTTGCCCGGACCAGGATGGCTACCTACTAAAATCTAACTGTTAGATCCTTCTGGCTACTAAGCATAGTCAACTGACATTATAATTCATTCTCAATAAAACTCTCTCCCACTCCTCTCCTCCTCTCACCAATTCAACACTCTTGAATGACCACTAGCACAACCATACAACATAGTAAAAATTTCATGAAACCAATCATGTACATGCATGAACCAATAAGATCCGTGAATAAATACCTCTTTAACACTCAAAGATTTGTATATAAGAAACGTGACTTCTTATCATCATCTCTATCAACATCATGATTGTTCCTTCTTCTTCTGCTCCTCTCCTGTCACTACAATAGGGATCTAGTGCACCTTTGTGACCGCTTAATGCCTCATGACAATCATATACACAATCAATATATCACAACTCCAATCTAGGCATACCATATGCAAGCTTCTAAGAGCTTTGAGTCTATGTCACTGATTTGGGCATGTCTTAAAATAACTATCAGAGCTACCATGAGAACCACAACATTAAAACATGCTTCGGGCAGTGCCCACTAGATTTTCATGTTTACAAACGATTTTGTCTACCTAAGGAATAGAACCCACAAGAAAAAATCCAAGGACTCTTGAAGAACAAATGGCTCAGAATTTGGTTTGGCAATGAAATAAACAGCACTGCCAAGGCCTTCCCTAACTTTGTATGTTGTAAAATTCTAATACATCACTGCTCCATCTCTGCCTCTCAATTTAGGAGGTCTTTCTGCCATCTTTGTTTATCTAATTGTTGAGTTGTTCCATGGTTACATCTAGCTTTTGTACTCCTCAATGAGACTCTTCCATTCCTCGAAATTTCACCGGGATCTCCCTCTCTGGATCATTGCTTCATCAAACTCCATCTCAAAAGGGCCTGAATCAAGGAGTTATTCTAGGAAGAGAACCGGTTCTCCAAAGATCTCCTGAACCTCAGCTTAATGAATCCCTTCTATAAACATATCCACTGTGGTTCCAAATCTTCGGGATTGTATGAGAGTTAAAAACTTCAGGTGAGAGAGAGATTTCTCTGGATATTGTGCAATAGCTGTGTAGTGGCTACAGAAACCACCTTAGATCACAAATTATAAGAACTCCTCCATCCCATAACTTGTACCCTTTATCTGCCATGTGTGATTTTGGAAACGCGGGAAACTGTTGATTAGTTTAGATAGCATGGAAAAGTACAGTGAGTAATTGAGTTAAGGATGACATTGGAAGAAATGTTAATTAAAGCATTGGAAGAAGTGAAGCTGGCAATAACACTTCAAACCTATTAGCCAATAAGATTGTAACAAATATACATTTTTTTAATTTTAAAATATATGGATACACATTTTCTAAACTTAAACATTAGAATTTCTGGAAAAAAATTGAAGTCAACCCTAAACTAATATAAATTCAATGATGAACTCATTGCTATAGTCCCAGGCCTTCCGGCAGGGACTAATAATAACTAACTGTGAATTATTTTGAGTATAGTAAATTAACATGAGAAATATTAACGAATTCATGTTGTATCAAATTATTGCCATACTTGAATAATTGATATTGAATAGAGTATATATCTTAGATAGATATTTTATTACTTTTAATTAGGGGATAAATTCCTTGGAATAGTGTGATACTAGGAATTTATCTAGATTTAATGATCTTGGAAAGTGTATAAGATTTAATCGATTATTGCATTAGTAAAGCCTTAGCATAGAATGCGAATTTTATAAGTATGGTATGAAAGTATGATTTTGTTGTATCCATAAGAGATCTTGATCATGATGATCACATCAATTGAGAAATTAATCACATTAAACTAAAAAGGATAATTGTAGTTATAGAATAATAAAACTTGACAGACATAGTAAAGTGGAAAAATTGAAATAGTGATTAATTTGTTTTCATAGCAAGGATAAATGATTGTTACCAATTTTGGCGAAATCTTAAAAATCTTTTTTCCATCTATATTCTTACACTCTTTAAACTTTATATTTTATTGAATTTCTTTTAGTATATTTGAATTGCTTGCTAGGGAGAATTTGAATTGTTGTCATTGGGTGAGTACTTTTAGCTAGTACTTAATTGTCGAACTACTTAACAAAATTATTAAGTTAAACTTGACTTTTGCGATTTTTAGGTAAATACAATCATGTGTTACTCTATCTAGGGGATATTAAGAGGATGAATTTACAATATCAGATTTCAATGTTTATGTATTTGTCGTAATTGATCTTGTCAATACTTGGATGTTAAAAAAAAGAAGTTAAGATAACAAAATTCATTACGTTCTGATTGTTATTTTGTGTTGTACAGAAGGAGTGTTACAAAGTTATAAGTTGTCCTCTTCAACATGTGTAACAACCTCCTAAAAGGTGGAATGAACTCTTCAAAATCCTCAATGACCTCCTCTGAAGGTATCCCTCGAGTGGTAAAAAATTAAGCAATAATCCTCTCATGACGGATTTTAAAAGCACCATAATTGTGTCAATTTTTGCTCGAATTTCTATTATGACCACATTTCAGAAATCTAGTGGCCATTTTGCATATAATGGCATTGATCTAGGGGAATTTTGGGCATTCTTTCAAAACATAACTTATCCTAAAGTTGGCCGCCCTCAAAATATGTGCTAAAATCTCCTTAAGGTGTGCAATGAGCTTCTTAATGTCCTCCAAAGGAACAAGGCTCAATCCAAGTCATCTCCATGCAAATTACATCATCCAAAGTAATGCCCAAGTGACCTGAATAAGTTATCAATTCAAAGGCATGTACACAAGTCCAATGCAACATAAAAAGTGAGTCATGTCAAATGTAAATGCCATTAGGTAGATCACATTAAGCATCATCTTATAACTTCACAATAACTCATAGCATTCATACAATTTTCCAATTTCAAGTATGATGGGGGCATCATTAACCCCTATTACATGTGTCAACACCCAAGAAGAGAAGTAGTTCCCAAGAAAACCCATCAAGGAGTATGTGTGGTGATATATGGTATGGTTTGGGAAGTAACTTAATGAGTTGCATTGTGGGTCCATGTGAGGTTGTTTAAGGTATTCATCTGCATGAGTTCCTTTGAATTATGAGGGAGCATTTATGCATTAAGTTACCCTTCCCTCGACAATGTGTCTTACTACTACTTATGTGCCCTTTTTTTATATCACCCTTTTTGGCTTTTGAATTTTATTTTACTTGATTTAGTCCTTTTTAGATATGCATTTTTTTGCATAGGACTTGCGGTAACAACCTTATAGCGAAGGGGCATTGCTCATGCTTTATTCCTTTTTTTTTCACTTTTTTTCTCTCTCTTTTTTTGTTTTCTCTTCACCTCAATCTTATAGCTCTTTTGAGGTGAGGCTCTTTGCATGGGATTATGAAGCATGAACATTTTTTGTGTGACATATGACAGCCAACCCATGAGTGGGACAATCGAAATTGGGAAGGGTGGAAAATGTTAAGTATGGATTGATATATGGAAACATTACATCTTTCAAATTCCCCTAGTAGTAAAAATCAACCCAAGAGTGACACCACTTATTTAGAAGATGATGATGATCACCAAGGTGAAACAAGGAAAAAGTCACAAATTTAGAGTATCATGATCCATTATCTGAATCAACTGACAATCACTACTTTCATGACAAGTACATAAGGAATTAATGCTCAATATGAAGCAATGGAATGATGTATCTCATGTATGTCAAGCACCATAATAATCAAATATGAATGAGTTGAGAAAATGTGGGACACATATTTGGTCAATTGACCATGGAGAACCATGGATCTTGTATGTGGAACTGTTGTCTGTGATAAGGATCATAGGAGAAAAATCTCCTCAACTTACCCTTAGATGTCAGGGGGTAGCATCTGGCTCCAACATGGGGACATGTTCTCACCATAGAGCACATGAGAAACTCAACAATCTCTAGAATTCCAAGACCTGTGTTACACATTATTTTGGTCACCCTATGATGAACTGACGATATATGTATGACTTACTCCTATGTTCTCTGAAGTTACTGAAGAAATGAGACCTTCTCCATGAGAAATTGAATAAATTTTCTTTTCTTAAAAAACCTATCAAAGGAGATCACCGCACCCTGCTAAATGCTTGGGGTGCGACTATGCTTGATTGCCACATGCTGAAACAAATTGGACTACGACTTCGCCGCATGATGCTTGTGATCAGGGTGCGATGATGCTCAAACAAGGGAACAAGGTGAAATTCATGAAAGTTCTAGAATGGAATATTCTAGAAGATGAGGTGGACTCCGATCGGTTTGGATCTTACTCTATTCTATGGTTTAGTGACATCATCCTAATCTCCTCATCCATCCCTCTTTCACCCTATATAAAGAGTGATCTCTCATGGGAAATGCTAGGATAGCTTATGCATGAATAATTACATTGAAGATTGTACTTGTGATAGCTTTGCTTTAGATTTCCAAGTCAGGTTGTGAATACTCTTCATCAAAAGCATTGGAGCAAAGGTGTGTGTGTTGAAGAAAAGGGACATTGGAAGGGACCTTGCAACATCAAGACATAGGTTATATTCTCCACTTTCATCAATATAATGCGGTAATACATTTCTTCCCTATAAAAGTGTCTCCATTTTTATTGTATAACTCCTTGATCTTATGCATAGGCTTCATTGGAATATATATATCGTTGTTCTCTCTCTTTGTTGGTTTGTGCTTCTTTATAGGTTCAACATCCCACAAATCCAAAGATGGAAAAATGACAATAGTAGCGAGGATCAAATGACATTTAAAAGGTATGCCATTTGTCCCTCTTTGAACTAGTTTACATTACAATGAAATCTAAGGAGAAGCTTGTATTCTGTTTTGTTTTGTTCTAATTTCTTGTTGAAGTTAGGGAGATTAGTTTGTGTCCGCTCTTACCGATTTATCCGATAAAAAAAATGGCGACCATACTGGGGAACGCCCTATTTTGGTATTTTCTTCCTTGTTTGCTTTTAGCTTGCTTGCTTTTGGCTAATTTCATTCTCTGAGTCTTTGGGTGATCCATGTTGACTCCCTGGTCTTGAAAATTCATTGAAAAACTTTGTCCTCTATTCATTTCCCCCTTATTTTTAGTCATCATCGCAACCTGCCTGTGAAAACTAGGGCGAAGAAGTCGCATTGCGTATTTCCCATAGCCTGCAACAATCCTTGATTGTCACACTGTGCTCTTCTGCAGCCTGTGACAATTCCTGTAGAATTTTTTTGGAGTGACAATCAATTTTTCCTCTTTGCCCAGATTTGTCATCATTTCTTGGGATGAATTTTTAGTCCTATTGAGTGATTATTCACAACTTGGTTTGCATCTTTTAGCTGAATTTGATCATTTCTCAAGTGTTGAGAGCCTCTTTCATAAGCTTCATAGTTGTATCTTTCACTTCTTGCTGTAAGGGTATAATCTCGAGGTTTCATCCTTGAGTGCTTTCCAGATGAGTTGTTATTGATATTTTTTGAGTTTTGGATTGTTTTTTATTTGAAAACGATTTTTGATTGCATTAGACAAATAAGTTTTCTTACTTTTTCATTTTTTGTTGCATTATGAGTTTAGTTTGGGAAATTGCGTCGTGAGTGCATTCATCTTCTTGGACAGTTTTTTCTTTTTGATTAAGATCTCTGTTTTTATTTGAAAAAAAGGAATTAAAGTTTGTTTTTCTATTGGTAGTAGTTACAAGAAATTTTTGCATTCAAATATTTGTTTACAAAGAGAAAATTGGAAAAATTGATAGTTTTGATTGTTTGGCATCAAGATCATTCAAAGATTAAAGAAATTGTGTTTTGCAACTTGTTGTATTCTGGAAAAATAAATCCTTCTCCCTTATGTAATTAGAGTTCATTGAACGAAAAGATTGCATATCATCTCTCTTTGCATATTGTTGAGTCAAGGTCAAACACTTCATCAATTTCATCTTTGCTTCCTTTTTTATTTAAGCAACAACCATTAAAATTTAGCGTAATTTTAAAATCTATCTAGTAACATTTATTTTCTATAAATCTTATACACCAAAATCAACGAGCGATAGCGCTTTGGAATAGGTTGTTAGGAATACTCTCCAAAGCATCAAAACACATAATAATATCTTGTGATAGGGAGAGTTAAATCCACTTGCTACATTTTGTCTTGGGAAGTTATTCTAACACAAGGGTCAATCACGAGGTCACATTAGGGTCGAAAGAGTTACTCACCTTGCTTTGTTGGTCTTAGTGTAGATATTGCGTGCATTATTGGGGGTCACTTGAGAAGAAAATCTTGTGCGGACCTTCTTGAGGCGATTTCAGGCTTAGATACCCTGCCCTTGTGCATGTATCAGACTATCGATTACCTCCCCAGGCATCATTGTCGTAATTGGTAACCTTAGTATCCTATCACTTTAGGGTCTTTAAACGAGGTGACTATGGAGGGGAAAGTCTTCACGGTACCTAGAATCGACGTTGACCAAACTCACTCAAGCTCCTTGGAGGGTATACCCATGATTATGTGTGGGAGTTTGCACCAGGGTGTAAGTCCATTAAGCAGGTCATCAACATAACTTTTCCACCCACTTTATCCTAGCCCCTTCTTGTCATGATCTCACGACACTGGATTTCATCACCAACTAGTGATTTCGAAATAAGAAGGTTTGTTTGCGTGCTTGATATCTAGATTTTGTTAGTGAAGTGTTGTTTGTTTCTCTAGTTGGTCATATATTTATTTCATTATTTATTTAGTGTATCCAACAACGGCCCTCACCGTTCACGTAGGATGCAAGGGTTACCTCTAGAAGATTCGAAAGAATGTGCCCCCTTGCTTTCTAATTCATGAGAGGGTCCTTCTCCTGAAGGAGCAGTCAAATACAATGTATCCTCTGAGATCAGGATTTCTACTCCATTGGTAGAATCATCAGTTCCTATAAATCCGTTATTGAATGTTATACAAGATCCATTTTTTCTCTGAATAAACTCTTCGGGAGACGTTGATGCTGAAGATTATACTAGAATACCTTCTGGACCTTACATAGAGTCTGGTGTGGATGATCCATATTTTTAGAGTGAATCACTTATAACTCTGGTTCATACTTCTGGAATTTTTAATCCTAGTTTAGTCCCCATCTGTTCTTTTTGGAGGACTTCCTCAGGACACGATATTTTTGATAAACTAGGAATGAGTCCAAACCAACCTATGTCATCACATACACCCATTACTTCTACTACTTATATTGTACCTTTAAATCATTTTATTGGCACAGTAAGTAATGTTGTTACAAGTTCAGACCCATTGTTGGTTGGTACTCATACAATCCTTCCTCTCTAATTCACTAGCTCTACCATGGTCCCAAAAGTTACACCTGTTTCTGTCGGAAGTACGGTAACAACTTAAACTCCTATTGGAACACCACTTCCCCTTAGATCAAATTACTCACTTCCACCTGGGTATAACACTCTTAATAGTTCTATTGCTAATCCTACGAAGGGTCCATCCAGAGGACCTCATATTTTTGTTCCACCTGGGTATAATGTTGCTAGTGGTTTTGTTCCCACACCTACTCAGGTTCTATCTAGAGGACCTAGCATTCCTCCACCACCTGGAGGATCTAATCATCCTGGCCCAAGTAGCTCCAATCATCTTGGAGGCATAAGTCATTCTGTCACTTCTGGTTTTCAACTTCTTGTTGGAGGTCAACCTCAATTTGGGGGGAAACCCCAAGTTGGGGGTCATAACCCATTTTATGGACATTATATACTTGGATTACAAACCCAACCTTGGAATTTTCCTTTCCAAGGAAACAAAAAAATGCTTGGGGGAAAAATCCTCAATTAAATTCTTTTGTACCCTCTAATCTAGGGCAACCATATCCAGGCTCTGTAAATCCTACCTAGGGTCAAGCTTTTCAATCCAATGCTCCTTTTCAAGGTAGCATGCCAAATCAACCAACACATGTTGTCTACTTGGATCAAAAACCTCCACAACTAAATTTGACAGGACCCTCTAACTATTTACAGTTTTCTTATGGTCCTACTGGTATACCTACGAGATTTCCTCCCCAAAATTACCATTTTCCTCAAGTGAACAGACATTTATTATTTCTA
The DNA here is from genome assembly GCA_010110895.2 of Picea sitchensis. NCBI lineage: Eukaryota > Viridiplantae > Streptophyta > Pinopsida > Pinales > Pinaceae > Picea > Picea sitchensis. Next base: position 403,081 of record SNQJ01S0000665.1, on the reverse strand, counting down.
GCTACTTTGGATTTACTGGATTTATCGAGGATTTTGAATGATCCTATCTTGCATTCTCCTTATTGGCCAATTATACCTACCAAATTACCATCATACATTCCTAAGTTTGATGATCGATCGGGAGAAGACCCAAACAATCACGTCATGACATTTCATCTTTGGTGTTAATCCAAATCCTTGATGGATGACTCCATCCGATTGCATCTTTTCCAACACACTCTTACGGGTTCGACTGCCAAATGGTATATCGAATTTCCATGAGGATTATTCAATGATTTCAACACCTTAGCTATGGATTTCTTGATAGATTACCGGTTACTGATACGATATGAGACATGAACCAAAATTTTGAGTTCATTTAAACAATCCTCTTCTACTCATATTTCATATCATATTCACAAGTGGAGGAGAAGATGACGATTAATTAAAGTTCCCCTTCGTAATCAATTATTGGCTGAGTGGTTTACTAAATATCTCATTGGTCCTATATCCTGTGATGTTTCCATGGGCGGTGTCATCACTGAAGAGCGGGTGATTAGTCGTGCTCAATACTTGGATCTCGTCTATTCTCAAACAAGCATGTTATATGACTTGATCCCCGATGCTCCTCACCCGTCTACAAATCCAACCCCAACACCTTTAGTAGCTTCTCATGTTGTTGATGGTGTGATTGGCACTTTTCATGCTGAGACTCAGTCCAAACAAGCCAGTCATTCCAATCCCAAATCTACTACTGCTAATGTACAAAATGATATTCCTCCGACTCCCTCTCCTGGTAAAACCTCTGAGGTCAATACGGTTCATTCTACGCCTACCGGTAAATCTCAAAATAAAAATAAAGGGAAGGGTAAGAATAAAGAGGATAAAAATAATAATCAACAACCTGATAAACCCAAGACTCAACCTGAAAATGATAAAGAAAAGAGAAAACCTCGTTATCCTTGTCTTATCTGTGGTGAGGACCATTATACGAAAGATTGTCCGAGATGTGTAGAGATTACTAAGTTCTTGCAAGGAACCGAGATGCCTCCTACACCTGTCATTTTGTCACAACTTTTTCCTTCTCAAAAGCATGCCCAATTGGTTATTCATGACCAACCTTCTCCCTCTACCACATCTTATGTCCTTATGTGTATTGGTGACTCCAAGAAAAATGAAGTTGTTGTCGCTACTCAAACCAAATATTATTATCCTTCTAAAGATAAAGTTGATGATTCACCTCCTCCATTGGTTCAACCTCTTCCATCGACTTCACCTCCCAACGGTCCTCTTCATCTCAAATGACCTAGTCTAGATACAGTTCTTCGTCTGCCTCCTAAGGGCGTCGTTTGTAAGTTGTCATTTAATCCTGATGCATGTGATGCTCAAAACTGCAGTATTGTAGAAGATCTTGCACATGCACCTTCTGCGATGTCGGCTCTTGAAGTATTTCAAAGTTGTCCTACTCAACAAGAGGAATTTTTAAATGCTATTGGTGGAATCGATCCCACCGATACGAATTTGATAATCTTTGACTTGGAAGATCACATTCCAAGGTTCCCTCATCAATTATATTTTCAAATACAAGTCATTGTGGAAAATAAGAATATTTGTCGAACAATTGTTGATGAAGGAGTTTCAACTTGCATCATGTTTGTCACTTGTTGGAAATCCATTGGCTCTCCTTCCCTTACCGAGTCACATAATACTTTAAAAGATTTTAATGGTACAATGTTTAAACCTTATGGTGTTCTTCCTGCATTATCTATTGCGTTAGAAGGAAAAGAGGTTACTGTTGAGGTTGAGGTGTTTGATGCACCTCTTGATTACAACCTTTTACTTGGACGTAGTTGGATCGATGCTATATGGGCAATTTTTTCTACTATTTTCCATGTGATACATTTCCCTCACCAAGGTAAAGTTGTTACGATAGATTAGCTCACATTTTTTTAGTTCTGATTCATGCACTAGTAACATTCCATTCATAGCAAAAACACCTCCTGGTTATGAGAATGTTGGTGTGGGTATTTTAAAGGATTCATCATTAATGGGTACTTTCCCCATTCCACCACCTGATGTTCCTCCTCCTTTTTTCACTTCTATTAACATGATTTCGACTAGTGTTGGCGAAACCCATGAGTCTTATGACCCTTGGATAGTACCTATCTTGGACGAATGTCTTCATTATGGTGATCAAATGCCTTTGAGTCTGGTGGAATTGGCCTATCAAGCTATTCAACCAACAACTCCTTCTCCTCTTTCTCTCTTAGATACGTCTCTTTATCCATTTCACATGGTGTTTCACACTGATGAAATGATCATGACAATTATGTCCATGGAAGACAACCCTTGGGATGATGGAAATCATCATTCTATCCTCTTCCTAGAACCTGAGACTATTGAAAGTTACCAATAGATTTCAAATCCATCTACAGTCATTACTATTCCCCAATTTCTGGACCAACACATGATGTTTTGTATGAAGGGAACTTGGGGAATATTTACTCTACCATTCGTCTAGATATTTCAATTAAGCTGGGAATTGTGGAAAATGTTCACATAGGTGCCTCATGTTCTCTTGATGAGATCCGAATTTACAAGGCCCTTTTCCAAGAATTCTGTGATGTTTTTGCATGGAGTTATGAAGAAATTCCTGGAATTGATCTAGATATTGTTGTACATGAAATTAAGACATACCCTGACGCTAAACTCGTTCAACAAATACTTCACCCAGTTCATCCACGAAAATATGTTGCGATCAAACTCAAAGTTGAAAAGCTTCTTAAAGATGGTTTGTCTACCCTGTATCATTGACTGATTGGGTGTCCAATATTGTTCCGGTTATGAAGAAACAAGGAACGATCAATGTTTGTGTTGATTATAGGGATATTAAAAAGGCTCGTCCTAAAGATAATTATCCAACCCCTTTTGTCGACCAAATCGTTGACAATTGTGACGAGAGTGAAATCTTCTCTCTGATGGATGGTTTCTTTGGCTATAATCAAATCAATATTTTACCTGTGGATCAACATAAGACTGCTTTTATTTTCCCTTGGGGACCTTCACATACCGTAAACTCCCTTTCGGTCTTAAGAATGTTGGTGTGACTTTTCAACGCTCTATGTCTTATGCCTTTCATGATATTAAGCACATTGTAAAACCTTACCTAGATGACTTATCGACGCATTCCATGCGTCATCAAGATCACCTGACACACTTACAAGCCATTTTTATACACTGTTGATACTATCGCATATGATTGAATCCACATAAATGCGTTTTTTGTGTGGAGTCTCGATGACTTCTCGACTTTATCGTTTCTATGCATGGGATCAGGGTGGAGCCCTTGAAGGTTGAAGCTATTATCAATTTGCCTCCTCCTTCTACCTTACACCAACTCCAAAGTTTGCAAGGGAAGGAATTTTTTTTACGCTGATTCATTCCCAATTATGCCGAAATAACGAAAGGTTTCACTCAAATTATTAAGAAGGGTCATGATTTTGTATGGGACGAAACTACCAACAAAGCCTTTGAAGCTTTGAAACTTGCATTAACCCGTACACCACTTTTATTTTCCCCCAATTATAGTCTATATTATTTCTTATACTTGGTTGCTTCAGACTCTACCATAGCCATGGTTCTATTCCAAGAGGATGATTCGGGCGATGAACATGTTATTTACTATTTGAGTCAGAGTCTTACGAACACCAAAATCTAATATATGTATGTGGAGAAATTGGCCTTGGCGGTTGTTCAAGATGTTCAACGTTTTCATCATTATATCTGATTACGCAAAACCATGATTATTTCTAATTGCAACCCTATGCAACATATCCTTACACGACAATTGTTAGGGGGAAAATACTATAAATGGATATTGATTCTCTAGGAGTTTGATTTGGAGTTTGAGTGAGCCAAGTCAAAGAAATATTTGTTATTTTCCAATTTGATATGTGACCTTCCCTCCACTGAGACAGAAACTATGGCAGACGATTCTTTTCCTGATGAGTCTCTCTTTCTGATCAGTTTAGACGATATCTGGTATGGAGACATTATCATTTATCTCCAAACCCAAATTTTCCGGCCTGATCTTTCTCATGTAGATCCTCGTCATATTAGGTATCAATATTGTCAATATATTATCCTCGGTGATATCCTTTACTTTCGTGGTATTGATTTTGTATTCCGACGATGTCTAACCTATCATGAAGCCGAGAAATATTTAAATGACTGTCATTCCGAATCCTGTGGCGGTCATATGTCTGGGTATGCCACTACCCATAAGATCTTATGAATTGGTTACTTCTGGCCTTCATTGTTTAAGGATTGCATTAAAACATTTCATAACTTCCATGCTTGTCAAACGTATAACAATAAGATTCGATCACATCCTGCTCCTCTTTACCCTGTAGTTTTCATTGGTCCATTCGCTAAATGGGGCACTGACTCCATGACATGTAACTGTCACTCAACCAAGGGGCATGGATAAATTATTGTAGCTATGGATTATTTCACTAAATGGGCCGAGGTGATTCCTACATTTGATAACATTAGGAAAAATGCAACATTGTTCATATTCAATCATATTGTCACTAGGTTTGGTGTCCCTCAAGCCATCGTCACCGACCATGGCAACCATTTTTGCAATTTCATGATGTCCGAGCTTACCAATAATTTGGGTCTACGCCATGAAAAATCAACCCCTTACTATCCACAGGACAATGGCCAGGTTGAAACAATCAACAAAGTTTTAACTACTATGGTTCGACGGATGGTAGGGATTCACAAGTCAAGCTGGCACACAATGTTTTTTTCAACATTATGGGCCTATCAGACATCCGTTAAATCTGCCACAGGGTTCACGCCTTTCTCGTTAGTGTATGGTATCAAATCCATTTTTTCGATTGAATGTGAAATCTCGTCTCTGAAACTAGTTGTCAAACTTCTCCCCAACACCACAGTCGAAGAAGAACGTCTCTTGTATTTAATGAAATTAGACGAGACTCATCATAATGTTTCCTTAGTGATAGAAAATTAAAAGAAACATGTCAAAGCTCAATAGGAAAAACATGTCAAACCGTGTGTTTTTTCTGAGGGTGATTTAGTTCTCCTTTATGAACAATATCGTGACTTATTGGGGGCAGGTAAATTCGAGCCCATGTGGTGTGGCCCTTATATCGTTAAATGAGTGTTGGAGAAAGGGGGTTACAAGCTAGTATATTATGATGGGATCCCAAGTTTGGGTGAACCCAGAAATGGGCTTTACCTAAAGAAGTAATATGCTTAATTCTTTTTGCATGAGTGCTTCGTATTTTAGTGTATCATACTCTAGTGTGATTTTTGTCGTTTCTTGTTCTACCTTTAAGCTACTTACCTTTCCTTGTGCTTGGTTTCTAGATGTTGGCATTCTTGCTACCCTATATTGGCTTTGCCGATGGTGCTATTCGTAGTACTCAAAATCTAGCATCTGTTGCATGGGATATCTATGCACCTATGGATGAGTTGATCAGTTTACATGGTATTTTCTTTGGTCGTGCAACTAATAATATTGCAAAATACAATGTAGTTATTGAGTTATTAACTAACACCATTTCATTTGGCATCAGTCATCTAAGTGTACGTCTTGATTCACAACTAGTGGTGTTTCAATTGAGAAACGTTTATTCCATCTGAAGTCCTACATTGTTACGGGTATACTTGAGAATTCGCCTCTTGGAAAGACATTTTGATTATATTGAATATCAACACATTCCTATATATATAAACACATTAACATATGCATTAGCTAATTATGTTTTAGATAGGCATTTGTGTCATTTATGAATCCAAACACACATTTAAAAGACAAGTAAGTTGGTAGAAGTTTTATATTATAATGTCAAAAGTTACAAAAAGTGTGTGTCCTGAGACCAAAAGGGTGAAGCACATGGCTTCATATACATATGCATCAAGGATGTTGCCTGCTATAACAAAAACTTCTTGTGCTACACGATGGAGAAATCGACCAATGGATTCTCACATGCCAACTGTATGGCATTGGTAGCATCGAGGTAACTCATCCACAGTGATATGAGGGATTTTCATGGTCAATCCCTCAAGGTTGTGTTCGATCTCCTCAAGATCATCAGCTACTACCTCTCGACCCACCATTGCACCTACCTCTCCATGTCTCTGGATAGGTGATGATTGTGGAGTCCTGAAAGGTTCCACATCTGCATTGTTGGGAACACTTGATTAGTCTTGGATACATAAAAAAAAATCATAATTAAAATACCAAAAACAACATAAAATAAAAATAAAAAATCCTTTTTACCTATCTCTCCCCACTGAGAACCCTCGGGTAATGCCAAGTCGGGATCTCCACGGAAGTCAGTCCCAACATACGCATAGTCCTCAACCATGACAAGTTGATCCCTCAGCCACTGGAAGAAATCTAGACCATATGTAATGATTGGCACGCACCCATGATGTGCCATCAAGTCTACCCATCTCTTCATTCGAGGATCCTATGGAGAGGGTATTCCCCATTCCACATTTTGTAGGCGCAAAATGGGGACCCTCTCTAGGAAGAAGGATATATAAATAGATCCATACTCGAATTGTTTCAATCGACTGGTCCTACACTTTGTTAATTGTTTCTTCATGTTTTTTAGGAGGCCCTCACACCAATTAAAAACTTGGGGCTCCATACACTTGATAGCATGCTAAAAATGGCTTTGTAAAGCCATGTGAGGAGCTGCACTCCATGCCATATGAGTGATAGTATAGACAATGGTCCTCAAAGGAAAGTCTTGAACATCCTTTATGGCAACTTTTCCACTATGTTTCTCTGTACTAGCTATGCAATGATGTGCTACATAATAATCCACAGGTTCACCACCACCTCTGCTTCCCGATGGTGACACTCGAGAGCCACGATGAGATAACCCAGTCAAAAATTAGATTTCATCGATATCTAGAGTGAGTGCATGTACCCCGACATGAAATGCTTGCTCATTAACATCCCACATATGAACTAAGTGTTCCAATAGCATCAATTGGGCCCTCATGCTCTGCACTTTGAATTTTTTTAGCAAGCCACACTCCCAGAGTGACATGACAGTGCTCAGATCATTCTCTACAAAGTAATCCTCCTCCTCATGCTCTCGTTCCATCCATTCGAGCATGCTAACCAATGAAAATATGCCAAACAACAATAAAATATGATTTAGTTCATCAAAATTTCAAAATTGGAAGTTTTCTTAGCTCTATCTCTCTCTCTTTATTTTTTGAGTTGCAGTCATCGCAGGAGCCCTTTTTCCCATAGTGCGATGTCGTCGTACCCCAACTATAGAACCCCTACAATGATTTAGGATCATCACAATTCATGATAGGGAGGGCCTGCGACGATCTAAAATCACAATCTCCCTTGGAAAATTGCCCATAACTCACAATTTAGCCATTAAAATTGAAAAATTTTACCATGAAAAGAGAGAGGGGAGAAATAAAACATACCTCATAGAAAAAACTCAAGAAATCATCCACCGAGCGCTCCAAAATTGTCACTTGAAAATTAGAGGAAAAAGAGGGTTTGGGGCACTAGTTTGGTGAAAATGAAAATGAAATGGTTGAGAGATTTGACGACCAAAATTTTGATATGGATCACTCCTTTTTGGTTGTTTTTGCGTGTTTTTATGATGTATATATACTTTTATGGTTTTTTAGAGAAAACTTTGAGCATGGTATTTACTCTTTCTCATGCTCGTGAAACTATGAGAATGTAATCGAGTAAACTTTTATCGTTTTTTTCGGACTCGTAACGGAAATACGAAAAATGAACCCCATGGAGTCTCCTTTAATCTCTTTTCAAGCTTTCTAAACATGAAAATATAGCTAAGCGAACTTTTTCTTTTCACGCTCGTAAAATTATTTGAATAAAACATCTGATGAGTGGTAGGTTATCTCTTTTTCGGTCTCATCAGACTATTTTACAAAAAAGGACATTTTGGAGTTTTCTTTAAGTGTTTTTCAGACTCTCTAAACATGAAAATCCCCTGAGTTTTCTTTCTTTGGACTCATAAAACAAGCATCGAAAGACCCATATGGGACCGACCCACTCCTTCCTAGGGTTCGTTAAAAATGCTCTGAGGGACTCATCCGAAGGATGGGCTTGCATTACAAGCATATGTTATCCTCCTCAAACTTGCATAAAAATAAAGAGGTACTTGCCATAAATGGTGGGGGAAAATTGGGAAAGAAATGTATATCTGTATCTTTGTTAGTGACAGTAAGTTGCTCTTGAACATGACACCTCTCTTCATCATTATATCTGGGTTGGGAAATCCATTTGTCTCTCATTTGACCATCCACAAGTCTGTATGTCGGGTCCTCCTTGAGTCAATGCTTCCAAGAAAATTGTCGTGTTGTTCATATGTTCAAGATAAGTTCAACCTAAACAATCCTTCTATCGAGTCGGCCATCTATAGCCCTCAAATTCTTACCATGATGGCCTTCCTTGAGTCAGTTCTGAATCACTTTGTACTATGATCTACTTCAAATCTGTTACATATTTTGTGTCATTGATGGGGGATACATAAGGGCCCCCCTGTGATGATTCTTTTCCTATCAACTTCAACTCGTTATCCAGAAATTAGACTTATAAATCATTTAGTACCTTGGAACATGCGTGCCTCAATGGCAGGTCTCCTCATTTTCAATAGTGGGTTCACATCATTGGCCCCTGATTGGAATATTCTATAAAGTGTTTGACTTCAACTCATTAATTCACATTTGTTGGATTGTACTAAAGTACCTTGGGGGTCATTGACATCAATGGTGATTTCCATCACACTTATTAATGATATCCATTAATGACCGATAATCAAGTGGTTTCTAACATGTTCAACTTCGACACCTGTAATCACATGGATAGATTCATACTCCGAGATGATATAAATTAAGACCCTAGATATCGCTATATTGGTCCATGTTGCGATGGAGTATTCATAATTCTGTATTGACACATAGATCCACCGTGTATGTCTCATGGCTATGTCCAAATTTGAGTTTTTAGAGCATAGATCCACAATGTATTTCTTGTGCCTATGTTGAATCATGATGACATGGATCCACAATTTATGTTTGGTAGCCATGAATCACTTGAAACTTATGCCTAAAGTCACTTGTAATATGATTTTGGGAGTGCCTACCTCAAAAAATGGTATATTATTATGCAGATGCTTGATTGTTTGTAGGTTCCCGACGGATGTGATCCTTGTTCTCGACACACACATTCTACAAAGTATTTTAGCTGTCACATGTTCCAACTTCATACTTTGGGGGGCATTCTGTTACACACTATTTTGGTCACCCTATGATCAACTGGCAATATATGTATGACTTACTCCTATGTTCTATGAAGTTACTGAAGAAATGAGACTTTCTCCATGAGAAATTGAATCATCTTTCTTTTCTTAAAAATCCTATCAAAGGAGATCGTCACACCCTATTAAATTCTTGGGGTGTGATGATTCTTTATCGTCGCACACTGCACCAAATTGGATTGCGGCGTCGCCACAGGTTGCTTGTACTTAGGGTGCGGCGATGCTCAAACAAGGAAAAAAGGTGAAATTCACGAAAGTTCTAGAATTGAATCTTCTAGAAGATGAGGTGGCCTCCGATCAGTTTGGATCTTACTCGCTTCTCTGATTTAGTGGGATCATCCTATTCTCCTCATCCATCCTTATTTCACCCTATATAAATATGGATCTCTCATGGGAAAGGCTAGGCTAGCTTATGCATGAATAATTCTGCTAAAGATTGTACTTGTGATAGCTTTGCTTTAGCTTTCCAAGTCAGGTTGTGAATAATCTTCATCAAAAGAATTGGAGCAAAGGTGTGTGTGTTGAAGCAAAAGGCCATTGGAAGGGACCTTTCAACATCAAGGCATAGGTTGTATTCTCCACTTTCATAAATATAATGTAGTAATACATTTCTTCCCTATAAAAGTGTCTCCATTTTTATTGTATAACTCCTTGATCTTATGCATAGGCTTCATTGGAATATATATATATATATATAGTTGTTCTCTCTCTTTGTTGGTTTGTGATTCTTTATAGGTTCAACATCCCACAAATCCAAATATGGAGCAAGGATGATACTAGAGTGTAAGGTAGCTAGAGAGGTAGTGGGGGGGCCCAGAGGGCCCATAGTGATAATAGTGGAGGTCATTCAATGTAAGGTGGACTAGGTCCACTATATTATTAAATAAGGCCCACT
>SNQJ01S0000665.1:368346-388350 GCA_010110895.2 Picea sitchensis | reverse complement strand
TGCATGGTGATGGGGGTGTCAAATGGTACCTGGATGATTAAATACATGTGATTGGCAAGTTGTTTTCAATGGACATGTTGACCAAATAGTCAATTAACTAAGATAGTGTCAATTAAAATGTTGATCGATTAGAGTGTGTTTTATAGTTGCCATGAAGCTCAACCACCCATAATGGATCCTTGGGGACTAGTAATTAAACCTTGGAGGAAAGGTCATTGGATGTGTGATGGATTGATCTGTAGTATCACATGAATTCCATGTGTGCATTGTACATAAAGTATACCATGATTATGAAATATTGTATAATCATTTATGTTGTACAATTTGTCATAAAATATCGATATTCTACATTCAGTATATTGTAATTAATGATAGTCATACATTTTCCTAAAGTACACGACTTATCAAGCATTGCATGTATTTATACATGCTCATCGTAACTCAAGAACATGTCAATTAATAATTAAGAATAATTATTTATTCCTTAAGGAATATTTGGATTCATCCTTTTTATAATGGATACTCAGGTGAAGTGACCAAGAGGTTCACTCCAATTGCTATCAGAGCGATTTTTCCATTGGCTTATGGTCAAGTACTTTTTTCAATTGTTACGTTGATATGTGATCAAGTTTATTTTGCTAGTGGAATTTATTAAAAAAAAAGACAAAATAAGAAGAAGAAGAAGAAAAGTTCTATAAATAACTTCCAGGCTCATGGCCCAAAACTATTTAACAAAATTTTAAAAAGAAAGTTTCCAAGTATTTTTTTTAAGTGCACATGAAGAAGTTCAAACAAAGATTCTATAATTGGCAATAAATAAAGTTGATTTCCATATACATGGTAATAAAACATAAGGCGTTGTCTAAACATTCAACTTTTTGAATTATTTCACTCGAATCCGGCTAAACAAATCTTGGTGAAATTACCATTTTCTGTTGTTTAAATTGCGTTTTTGAATGCATAAATGGATTCAGCATCCCGAAAACCCCTTGGACCACTTGGATTATATAGACTCAATTACTCAAATATATAGTTCCAACAATTTTTGGTCGGATTTCGGGCAAAATTGATCGAAAAATACGTCCGTAAAAATGACAAAAAGTTGTATGTTTAGACTACTTGGAAAACATAATTAAAAAGGAAAGTTTCCAAGTATTTTTTTAAAGTGCACGTGAAGAAGGTCAAACAAATATTCCATACTTGGAAATAAGTAAAGTTAATTTCCATGTACTATAATTAAAAAGGAAATTTTCCAAGTATCTTTACAAGTGTACGTAAAAAAGTATCAACTCAAACAAAGATTCCATAGTTTGTTTAAGTAAAGTTAACTGCCACATACATGGTAAGAAAATGCAACTAAAAAGGCTAAGTTCCTATCAATTTCATCAAAATATTCCACCATGGATGAATTTTGCATGGAGTTATAAAAAAGAAATAAAAATCTCTCTTTACGTGGAGGAATTTTTGCATGGAGGAATATAAAGGAAATATAAATCTCTCTTTACATGGAGGAATTTTTGCATGGATGAATAAAAAAAGAAATATAAATTTCTCTTTACATAGAGGATAAGACAAGTTTTAGACATTGTGAAAAGTCACCAAGTTAATACAAGTATATATGAAGTAGCACAAAATTGAATAATGTGAAAATATTGACAAATTTAGATGAAATATTAAAATTTATAAGATATCTATTGTTAAAGTAAATAAAGGGTGAAAGTATTTACATTCTTAAGATATATTTTTAAGAAGGTCAAATATTATTATCAAAAATATATTCCAAGGTTCAATTAAAGAGTTATAAAATTAATCCCTTAATTTCAATCAAGAGAAAGATGAAAAGTCTAAGTGAAAAAATAAACCTAGTGTGAATGCTAAAAGATAAGGTCAATCATTATTTTAAATCCAAGTTAAATTTTGGTGAAAAATAATATATAAAGAATTATAAAGTGTGCCAAGTTAAATTTAAATTTCAAAATTGAAAGCATTAATTAAAACCTATATGAAAGTATCAATTTGAAGTTGTGTCGAATATTTAAAAAACAAAAACGGATTTTAATAAAGAGAAGGAAGGAAGGTTTTCTAATCTAAGAAGTGCAACCTTTTTCTTTGGATTATTAAAACTCAAACAAAGTATTCAAATAAACTACGTTATCATTTATGTTTGTCCAAATAATGAGGAAAATGATATTGACTTACAAGAAAAGAATCAAGTATCAATTCAACAAGATAATGCAATTCAGTGTGACCGAGAATCCTAGTAGAAGAAACATACATAAATTTTCAAATTTCAACAGCAGATAAAATAGTTGCAACAATAGATTAACAATTTAAAAAGCACTCACAAAAGAGATACTAAAAATATTAGTAAAAAACTATCATCCAAAGATGATGAAATTTCTTGTTTGAGAAATCATAATAAAGCCCCACTGTCAGAAATGAAGAAGTTGAAGAATGAGAAGATGACACAACCAAAAATCCAAACCATGGATAAGGGTACTAACACTGACTTAATCAACATGGAGAAACCTAATGTTGTTATCAATGAATTTATGTTAGTGGAAGAGCTTCCAAAAGTTGAAATTGTAGATAAAAAGACCTCAACCGAAGGGATAAGGGCTTAAAAATGGAATCGATGCATAAAATTGAAGATGAATTTAATGAAGCTAATGAAAAAATTTGAAAGTTACAAACATATAATGATTAATTAAAAGAAGATCTTACAAACAAGGGTGAACAATGGTGTAAGATTCAATCCCTTAAAATGAATCACTCATTAAGGAGGTTAAGAACTTAGAGAAAGAAAATAATAGAAAATACAAGTTGGAAAATGATTATTCAAGGGAAGAAGTGAAAAAGAAAGATGAATAAATCAAAACGTTATGTAAGCATAATCAATAACTTATTGATGATGTTTATAAGGTGAAAAGGCATTTACAAGAGCTTGATTCAAAGAATAGGGATAAATATATTACCACAAAAATTGAAGAGGATACTATCAAAAAACTTGAAGAGGGAATTTGCAAGAAGGTTCAAGAATCCCCAAATAATGATAAAGTTAAATTGTAAATGTAATCTAGAATTGAGGAAGGACATGAGAATTTGATAGATGGGGTCACTTTGCAAATTCAAAAGGAAAAAGAAGAAAAAATTCAAGAAGGTCACCAAAAGATACTTGAAGAAGTTGAAATCCATTTGAAGAATGTACATGTCAAATATAACAGTATTATCTCCAAGGATAGTAGTCAAATACCAAGCAAATAAGATAGATAATGTCATTGTCTCTAGAAAGAAGATAAATGTAATGGGTGTGTATAATGAAACAAAACCATCTCATGTGGAACGATATCGACACCCTCATTTCCAAGGAAGTTTTCAAGGAAGACAATAATATTGACGTATCAACATTATCAAGGAAAAAGATGGAATACTCATTAATATTCATGGAACATGGCATCACAACAACATTATTCAATTGGACATTATTAAAGACCAAGAAATACTACACAAAAAAAATACATAGAATCAAAGGAAAGAAATTTATGCTACAATCAACCATCAAGGATTAAAAGAGAAAATATTTGAGTTTGGATGGATTGATCCTTTTTCAATGTGACAATATTTTTCAAGGCTCCGAACATCATATTAATTCATGTCCACAACCTTATCTAATCGATTACAGTTAGAAACAATTGTTCATTCTATCAGAAGAAATTCCTCATTGCCTATGCTTTGAGGACAAAGTATTTTTAAGAAGAATTGTAATATACCTAAAGTATATTACCATTATGAAATAATGTATAATCATTATGTTGTATAAGTTATCATATATCAATATTTTACATTTAGTATTTTGTAATTAATTATAGTCATACCTTTTCCCAAAGGACACGACTTATCAAGACTTGTGTGTATTTATACATGCCCATTGTAACTCAAATACATGTCAATTTATAATGAATAATAATTAGTTTTCCCTTGAGGTATGTACAGATTCATCTTGTTATAATGGATGCTCAGGTGAAGTGACCAAAAGTTTCATTCCAATGTGTATTCCAAATCAATAATAACTATCTAGCTAATTGATTGGCCATTTATTTGGAACCACTAAATTGTCGATTGGATAGTTGGCATTGGTTACCAATAAAAGGTAGATTGTTACTTTGACTAAATGACAAGAATATGAACTATTGTAACTAAATCTTGGAGTTTCCATAAGAAGGTGCACTGTGGGATGAAAAATATTGGTTGATCATAGAAGAGAGAAGGGTATGAAATATTGTGTGTATGATTGTCTTATCTTAAGTTTTGTTGTTAATTAAGTAAGAAATAAATCTAGGCCATAATATTCACAAGATATAATATTTGTTTTTAAATTGAAATCAAATTTTGAATGCCATTGGGAGATTCTGACTCATCCACTCGATTATGGTTCCATTGGTATCATATAAATATATTCCTAAACATGTGGAGTTACAATAAAGTGACCACGAGTAAATATGTTAAGATAGAGAGACTTCGAGAACTACATGAGAGCAATTAGCAAATACAAGATGATAATGAACTGAAAAAGATGGTCTAGTAGTTGGAGAAGAGTATTGAGCCATATTAGAAAACTTTGAAAGGCCATGTGAGGATAAAAATGCTCAAGTTGTGGAAAAACTATGGAAAGAATTGGTGGCCAAAGAAGCCATATCGGCCAATCTACAAAGGGTGATGAAAGAGACGAAGAAAGAGAGAAGATTCACTTCGAATTAAGATGCACAAAGCATGATAGAATAAATCATGGTAAGGACTTAATCTTCATGCCTTGGACAATCTAAATCAACAAGAGAGTCTTTTGGTAGTTTTTAAGTTCATACCAAAGGGATATGCTCGAAATTGCTGCATAAGATGGGATTTGATGGGAAAGGGCTTGGTGGAAAGCATAGCCAAGGCATGACAAGCCCCATTGTGGTGAAATCTAGACCACAACATGTTGGTTTAGGATACTATGGTAGTAAAATATTTGAGGGTGAATTTTCCAAGATATCATGAGTAATGTGCTAGCCTCAAATATAATCTTTGTGAAGGCTCAAGATGGAGGAATCTCAACAACTCTAGTTGAAGAGAAAACCATGAAGAGTGATCAACAATGCTATGCAATATCTAATCAAAGAAGCAATAAGGCATCCCCAACACCTATGCACATTCCAAAAATTGGAATAACAAGCAAGGGAGCTAGAAAGCACAAGTGGAAACAAGAAATTTTTGTGAACAAGAAGCCTCCATTGCTTTTTTTTGTTGTAAGAAGAAAGGCCATAAAGCACAACAACGTTAGTGTATGTTTCCTCGTTCCTTTTGGTGGGTTTAACAACCATTGTGTGGATGAATGTTGTAGGAAGTATTCCATTACTGAAGACGTTGAGTGTTTTAGAAATATGAGGGGATGCAAGAACCTTTTTTACAACTAGTAAGAAGGGAAAAGGATGGAACCCAAAATGAAAACCTACACTATATAAGAATGTAGTGTGACAAATTTCTATAGTCATTAAAATATAAGTCATAATTAGGAGGAGAAATGTTGGCTTCTTCATCCTCATCTTCACCTCAATAATAGTAAGGGGAAACCAAGAATGAGGTAGTGTGGAATGAAGGGAAGTTAAGTGGAAAATGCACTAGCAAACTTGAGGGAATCATCAAAAGAAGAATCCCAACCTTCTAGACAATAAGTATGTATTGTAGGCACACATATAGAGGGAGATTCTTCATTGTTATAATAAGATATAAACAAAGACTTGTTTTTGGAAGGATAAGAGTATTGGTGTTATAGGAGCCAACAATAGTTGGATTTTCATTATTTAGCATTCTCAGAATAAACCTCGGGAACTGATGACTATCAAATGATTCGAGGATGGGGAATATAAGAAGTCAATATCGCCTAAAGGAAAGAAGATGAGGAGGATGGCTGCAATTTTCCACAAGAAGATTAAACGAACAAGTACTAGTAAGCATGGACAAGCCTTAAGGAGAACACATAATCTTAGAGAGCACATATAGTAGAAACACCAATAAGCATGGTAAAGCCTTGTGAAAATGACATACCAACAAAAACAATATGGGAAATCCTTGTGAAACATATAGAATAACAACAATAATTAATACAAACAATCCTTAAGAAAAGGGCATACCATAAAAAACAATAAGCATGGGAAAGCCTTGTGACATGGGCATACCAACAACAATAGTAATCATGGGCAAGCCTTGCAAAAATGATATATCAATAGAAACATTAAGGATGGGAAAGCCTTGTGAAAAGGACAAACCAACATGAGACACCACATAAAGAAGGAAAAATTGTGAGAGGCAGACCCAACAACATTTATCTTAGCATAAGCACATTTTGAATCTTCAACAAGACTTCTTTCAATGGTAAGAACTTGGAAAAGAAAGAGTTTAGTTATGATTGTTTATTATAGTGAAAATTGCAGAAGAATAAGTGGCATGAAAATTAACGAAGTTTTCAAGGGACTAAAAACCTCTAGAAAGGGGAGATATTATCCATAATTGGTTCTTGATAATGGAGATAAGTTGTACAAAGAAATTCAACAATGGATAGGGGTAAGGAATTGGCTAAGTAGTTGAATGGTCGACTAGACAAGTGATCAACTAAGGATAAGTAAATTGAGAAAACCAACCAAGAAAGAGATGACAAAGGAATCGTTGATGGGATTAGAATCAACTGGGATTAGAATCAACTAGAAGAGCACATTGTCAATAAGAGAATAGGGGACACAGGGTCCATGTTGATGAAGCATGTTGAAGGGTACTAGGATGGTTAAAGACATGTGGTTGAAAATCCTTTGAGTAGTGATTAATGGATGTGTCAATGGAATAGTTGGTTGTCTAGGATGATGTCGATGGAAGTGTTGGTTAACTATCTAGTACATCTAAAATTTACCATGATGCTCAACCACCCATAATAGTTTCGTTGAGAATTAGTAACTGAACCTTGGAAGAAAGGCCAAGTGGATGGGGTATGAATTGAATTGTAACATCACATGAGCATGATTTGCATGTCACACCAATGAAAATCGTTAAAGTAATTGATTGATCATTTCTTTGGAATTGTTAGCTTATTGAATAGGTAATGAGCATTAGTTACCAAGAGAAGGAAAACCATTGATTAGACTGAATGACATGATGATGAACCATTTTAATTGATTCTTGAAGATAGCCCATACGAAGGAATACTACATGATGAAGAAGGATTGGTCAATCAGAGAAGAGAGTAAGTAAGCATATTAGAAGATAAATTGTGTGGTTGTAGTGATTCTTTATAGTTGCGAATACATGGAGAGGCCAAGGCATGATAAGCGTTGCTTAGATTAGACAAAATGATAATGTTTTATTGTAGCAAAGAGAGAGTTGAGAGAAAAACATCATCTATGTAGTTGAGGAGAAGTTGCATAGATTGGTTAATATGGAGAGAAAAAAGGGGATTGATGACTCTCTAGGCCAAATTAACTGACCTTTGTTCAACCATATTTTCATTACTAGTAGAGTATTTTAACGATTGAAAAGTAGAGGTAGAGAGGCCAATTGGTTGAAGGGTTTGTTGGTTTTTTCTAGAAGGAAATCCTATGGGATCCTCGAAAGAGACAACAAAAAAAAGAACAACCAAGATGGATCACAACCGATGAACAAGTTTGTGAGGAGAATAAGAGGGCCTTGACAAAAGGAAGAAAACAAACAAGAAGGATCACAATGATGAACATGTTTGTGAGGATAAGAAGAGAGCCTTGATGAAAGGAAGACTTTGAATCATTGTTAGAAATGCTAGACACTGTAAAAATTTACCTACGAGCGGAGAGTCGTAGCATTTGTAAACACAACCTTGTACATGTGAAATCCTAAAGGTCATGTAGATTTTCATATGTAAACATTGATTGGTTGATAGACTATTAGGATAAAGAATACATTAGGGTTTCTTCTCTAAAATGACTCAACTTAAAAAATATCGGTGCGTTGTGTGTGGAAGATTATCTCATCTTAAGTTTTATTGTTTCTTAATTAAGAAATAAATTTAGACCATAATATTCACAATATATAATATTTGGTTTGAAATTAAATTCAAACTTGAGGGCCATGCAAAGATTTCAACTCACCCAGTGGGTTAAGAGTAGGATGTTTCTCCAACATCCCCATTAACAAGAGATTTCTTGTTTATTTGTAATTTGTATATTGATATAAGCATTTCAAAACTGTATTTGTCCAATGAAATTTGGGCATCAATATACACAGACTTTCATTAATATGTGAATGCATTTTTCTACATTTAATATGAATGTAGATTTCTCATGTGGACATAATGGATAGGTTCATATCTCAATATTTCAATCCATATATGTAGTTGTTATAATCCAAAGTTATGTATGCAATATAGGGATGTTTTTGGTCTCTAGAAATGTAAAAATGGTGCACAATATTGTGTTGTATACATGAGTACTTTTACAATTTCCTAATAATGTTGTGAAATATGACTCTGGATATAATAATAATCATTGATAATTTTACAAGAAGGCATTAGTTTTATGAATGCCAAAGAGTTATAGAGAGAGGTGTTACCTCCCAAACATACACTTTAAGTGGTAAATACCTAAAACACAAGTGCAACCATAGGGGTAATGAAGAAGGGCTACCCACTATCACCACAATAGACCCTTCATTCTCTTTAGGTTGCCTCTCCTCAAACACAAGGGTTGTGTCCCTAGAAAAGGTGTAAGATATAAATTATAATTAAGTGGGATGGTGGACCAAGACCAATGCTAATCCAAAGGGTGGTGGAGTGAAGATGTACAAACAATGATGCTTTGAAATAATATGGAGAATACATAGTCAATCCATACACTAATGTTCCATGACTATTTCAAGTAGATTAAGGCTATATGAGAGTAATAGAGAGCCATAACATTAGATGCACCATCACAACCAATGTGTTTAAAGCAAATAAATAATGTGCAACCCTAATAGTGAAGGAACAACCATAACATGATATTAAATGAAAAAGGACCTAGGAGGACATCGTTCAAAAGAATGGATAGACCAACAACAAATTGCATCTTCCATAACAATCTCATAGGATTAAATGATCCATTAACATGTGCAAACATCCAATCTATCATTACAATAGAAATATCTCCCAATATCCAATATTACATCAAGGGCTAGGGAGGGTTAAGAACCTGAACCCTAGTCCCCTCTCATAGTGAAAAAATTCCCTCTACAAAGATTATTTACAATAGTAAAAAACATTATCTACTCTATCATAAAACCCTAATCATCCAAGATAAAAATAGAGGAATGATGGAAGCCTCACATGTGATTTCCCCTTGACTTCCTCCTCCTGCAAGATGTTCAAATAGACTTATAGGGGTTTTCCCTATCAATCCAACCATGAAAAACAAATGAGGGAGCTACTCTTTAAATAAAATCTCTAGTTCAACCTCTCACAATCCACAACATCCTCCAATAAGTAATAATAAAAACTTGACCACTTCTAGATCCATGATTTTCTTCAAGGATAAATAATAAAAAATACAACTAATTTCCTCAAAAGAAGTACATTCTTAATTCTAATGCCTTTAATGACCATGTATCAATGCTTGATGCCTTCTTACTGCTATGTGCCAGCCTCATATGGAGGATGTCTCCATTCAACATGCATGTTTGACCTTGTAATAAGGTCTCAGATGCCACTTATCCACTTTCTACTTGTAGCACTCCTCAAGATAAAAAACTATGAATAACTACTATTACAAAAATAGTAAAGGACCAAGTCATGGGGCACTCCTCCAATCATGCTAACCAATTCCTTTAATTTTGGATTTCCATGGGAATATGTGTAAGAAATGGTCCAATGGTTGTTATAAGAACCCTTTCCATATATGAGGTCATCAAAATATGTGCCCCAATATGTAGAGCGCTCTAAGGATACTCTTGGAATGTGTGTTGAGGAGGTCCTTAGGCACCACTTTGACCATATATTTATCCATAAATAAATATTATTGATGCTTGGCATTCTTCAATGAAAGGCCAACATAGTAATTTCTTTTTCCAAAAATAGTAATAGCCATCAAGATATAATGGAATGCTCCTCCTCCTAAGTCAATAAAGTGATCCCCTCCTAAAATTTCCACTCGAATTGTTGTAGTCAATGCATATAATTACCCTTGAAAAATTATCCCAAGATGTTGGTTCTATTTTGTCTATGGCACTCCTTCCTACCAAGCATATTTAGAATGAAATCAGGTTCATAAACAATGACATTTATAATGCCTTACATGTTGATTAAGTATAGGAGTTAGTGTGTGTTATAACAAAGGAAATTTTGGGAGACAAGTAGATCCAAAATAGTCTTCTGTGAGTTCCCTCCACCTACTAAAAATCCACTCCATCTTGTTGTCAAGGAGTATCTAATAGTGTGCCTTAGTGCTACTGTAGATAATTCCATGGTGATTTCAATAATGCTTGATATAGTTTTGAAAATGATGTGTAAACCCTACCTTTTTTCAAGTGCTACAAGCCAAAAATTCTCCAAGTCATGCCATAGGTTTGGGGTAAATATGGGGTCTATTCATAACCAATGAAAAATTCTACTAATATCCCCACATGACTGTTGGAACTTCATTACAAAATCTATTTTTAATTCTAATGTCTAATGACGCAACATCAAAAGAATCTCATATGCAACTACTTTCACCATAAATGCCTTTGACTATTGTAAGTGTCGATTACAAAGCTATTGGAATACCAAAAAATCACAAAAAATGTGGTGAATTTACAATCCATCTCTGATTTTGGATAGTGGTGAAAAATGATAACACTACTATTTCTTAAGTTTCACATTTGATGCTTTTAACCAACATAATGTGTTGTTGATATCTCCATTTTGATGACTTCAACTTTCCTCTTTTCCACAATGATTACCTCTTTTCATTTTGTGATCCCAAGTGTGAAGGATTTTGTATTCTCAAATGGTTCATCCTAAACCCCTAGAGAGGGACCAAGACTATCTAAATCCTTTCCAGATACATTATCCTTAATGACACAATGATGATTGGGGTGAGGGACTAGCATGCATCTCTCATCTCTAACCATAGAAAATGAATTTGGAAAATAATGGCAACGACCCTATGCACTCAATGATAACTCAACCCTACAATCACCTAAAGATAAATCCATATTATATAACACATGTTCCATTGATCACCAGGTCCTTCAAAACTATAGAATTACAAATTATCAAGAAGGTCCTATGTACTAACAATTTTCAATGACTTTGTATATTCTTTAATCCTTTTGTACATGGGATATGACAAATCACCTTTAGCTAGAAGATTTGAATCTAATTGTTAGATTTAGGTTGAAATCCATCATTGAATCAATGAGGATCCTTACATCTTGTAGCCTTCCTCCTTTGCAATTAGAACCTTGCTCCCTACTTTGAACAAGAGTATGGATAACATTATTGTGGCTTTGAGTGTTTGCAACATACAATACACTTTTCTTTGAATTGAATGGTAATCCTTGATGTCATATTCAAATGTACCATCCCTTAGAAACTTTTATTTTCTACCTTCAACTTACATCATGAAATTACTCCCTAGATAGAGGGTTATTGTTGTTGTTGTAGCTCAAATAAAATAGCACTAAAAGTGATAGTGAAATAAATGCATGGGAGATCAAGAATCTGCACTACTGGAAATAAACTCTCAAAATGCACATGCAATTTGAGGGGTAACACCTATATCCATTTAGGGACTTGCACACTACTGGAAGGGTGCAAGAGAACTCCGGATATCTATTGTAATTTCTAAGAATGATATCAAAAGTGAAAAAACATGTGGCGGGATAGGTTTACATTCACATCCTATAACCCCATATCATATGGTTAAAAAATGTTCTTTTTCAAAATTGACTTTAAAAAAAAATGCTTAAGCCAAAATGCCAAAGGGAACATAAAAGTTAATGCTTTTGAATCAATATTTTTCTTCATATCTTACTCTAAAATAGGAAAATATTAATTCTAGGTGAAATCAAATATCCAATGCGACCAAAAAATAATCTCATAAACACCACAAGATCTCCCCTTTTGTCTGGTTATGAACCAAATCAAAGCCACATCAAACATCAAGTAATCATAGGTTAGCATCTCCATCATTGCTTGATAGGAAATGGAAATGAACTCCTACAAATGGACACAAAGGATTCACTTGTTGACCAATATCTAATCATGTTAATTCATAAAGGGTTTTTTAAAATTGTGAAAAATGAAGTCAATATATTGTTTCATATTAAGAGGGGAGAGGTCTATGGGGTAGGTGTAGTTTATAGGTATTGCAGAGGTGTTATAGGTATTGGGTGATGTCTTGTTGGGAAATAAATCAATGCATAATCAATAATGGTGAAACTCTCTTTTGAATTTAATCCATCTTTCATATTTTAAATGATGTGTGTGTGTGTGTACACACACACACACACATAGGGAATCAAATATATATTCAATAAGAAGGACACAACATTTGAAAAATAGCCAAGTCGATAGGATGAAGAACATTGAGGAAGCTCATAAAGAGAAAGGTATCTTAGATGGAACATGTTTCATTAAAGAGGCACTTCTAACACTCAAGGCCAAAAATAAGTGTGTGATAGTCATGGGATGAAGAGACTCATTGGGCTCGTTCTTCCTCAGAGTTCTACTATGTGATCTTGGAAACTGGCCATGGGGACTTTTCCTACTAATGTGAGAGTGGTGGGAGAAGGAATTGATTAACATGTTTGATTCACTAGGGGAATTTTCTTAGGAAATATGATGGTGAAGGTCATACATCTCACAAATGAGGAGGGATAAGCATCTCTAGTCCTAATAAGCTATAAAATTATAGAGATATCCAAGTGAATCTTGAAGGGACAATAAAATTATCCTCTGACCTCATGGAAGGGAGAGAAACTAAAAATAAAGTGGTCCTCGGTCTCTCACTCTAA
Organism: Picea sitchensis; assembly: GCA_010110895.2. Taxonomy (NCBI): domain Eukaryota; kingdom Viridiplantae; phylum Streptophyta; class Pinopsida; order Pinales; family Pinaceae; genus Picea; species Picea sitchensis. The sequence continues at coordinate 375,324 of SNQJ01S0000665.1, read as the reverse complement.
AAAGAAAATCTAGAAAACAAAATGCTCTCGAGGAATGTGGTGGTTTGTATAGATGCGAAGATGGTGGGAGAAAACTATGAATTGATAAAGAGGAAACCTTAAGCTACAAAACTATTGGAGTTTGGTGTATCATGGGGTTTGGATGAACCCATCACTCTTTAGTCTTAGACTATGTGGACAAGATATAGGATATATGGCTATCAAAACAAATGCCTTTGTTTATCTCTCCTTTTGAGAGATCAAGGGGATCAAAATAAAAGCTAAGAAGGGGCAGTGACTCAATATCAAGGCCAAAGAGTTGAAGCAATGAAGAGGCTATTGCATACCAAAAATAATCAACCCCACTCCCTATCGAATCCATAGAACAACTAAGAGAAATATAAGTATACCTAACATGATCACCCTGCGATTTTCCCGTCTATCTATGCATGTGTATCAAGGTCACCACATGGAAGATAGTTGAATCTATGAATGCCACTTTTCCAAATTCTACAAGTATGGTGGGATGTGGGAATGAATTCTTGGTATGAATATGTTTGGATAACATTGTGATAAACACTCTCTCTAACTGATTTAAGTCCACTCCTCGAGTTATGGTCCCCAAACCTAACAACCATACAAGAGGGTAGGTGTGACCAATGCATGAAAGAGGCAACTCTTCACCTGAATGTATTTGAATTGAAGCTTAAAACATTGTTTTTCAAGGGTTATATGAGTTCCATACCCCTTACTCAGCCTAGTCTCTATTGTTGGAGCATTGTGAAATAATTAACTAAAATAAAATAGACTTTCTCGTGTGTGCCCACAGAGACACACACATCAATATTTTGAGCAGAAAACACATTTTATCAAGACAATCAAGACAAATATTTATAAGAAGTCTATTATGTTAGGGTTTCAACATAGTGGTTCTCGTTCGAGCTAGCTAGTGTTTCAGATATAGCTTGATTCATATAGTCAATGAGCGTTCGTTAGGTGATGTTTTTTCTAGCCAGTGATTCAACTAAGTAGAGGATTTCGATAGAGTGATGGTTTCAACTGTGAGGAACACATGGGTTTCAAGTGGATAGGTTTATCTATGTTATGGCTCTAGGGTTTTGTTAAAGTGAAGGGTCTCGACGAAGATGTCCCAAGTTGACCTATGCTTTGATTTTTATTTTAATGGATATCCAAGTTCAAAGCTAGGTTTCGAGTTGTGGTGGAGGAAAGGTGGATAAATGATAAAAAACTTAGTTCGTCAAAAGGGCTTGGGAGAATATGGCTTCCATAAAATGAAAAAAAGTTGCATACAAACTAGGCATGGTGAGACAAAGGTTTCATTGTTGTATGACTATATTTTGGAACACATAGCTGAGTTTAGGGATATATCCTTGATAGGTTATTTTAGTGGAAAGAAGCCCTCTTTCACTGACATGGTTCATTGCATAGGGAAGGAATGGTCAATATTTGCAAGAGGTAAAATTGATCTCTCCTGTATGTTATAGTTTCTTTTCATTTATCTTTCAGAATCCTATAGGAAAAGAGGCAATTTCCTTGGGGGGTCCATGGATATATGGGGATATATATTGGTCTTGTGATTATCCATTGGTATAAACATTTAAACTCTAGTATGGAGTGTTATCACACAATTTGTAGTTTGGGAAAATCCCAACCCAAGCAACAAGTGTGTGACACAACTAGGGACACCTATCACTATCACCTCAATAGATGTCCCCCTCATTTTAGTGATGGAAAAGGCCAACGCAAGGGAGGATTCTATGGTGACCCTAGGGGAATTGCAAGGGGAGAGAGTAAGAGTTGAAATAACCACCCCTATAGGCCTCGATTAGAAGGTCTTTAAGCTTTATGGAGGATGAATATAGCACAAGGAAAAGGTTGCCAATGTTGTGTACCTACAAAACAATGTTATACAAGATAAACCAAGACAATATATGATGACATAAGCCTCGAGACAAGAGGGAAATCGACAAGAAACCCTGTTGTCCAAAAATTTCAGCAATACACAATTATATATTAGCAATGACAAAGTTATAACAACTACAAATTACATCATCTAATCAACATACAATATTAGAAAAATTAGTATGCAACTTAGAGATAATATTCCAATGCTTGAAACAATCAATTAGATGATAAAAGGACGTTGTAAAAAATGAATTATCAAAAAAATATTATGGCAGCCTTATGGCTATATCTTATTATTGCTACAACAAATGCTTTTAACCAACAAAATCAACAAGCTATCCACCCAATCAATAGCCCTTGAAAAGTAGATCAAATTTCACTACTTACATGCAAATTTCAACTGTCAAAAGTGAAGTTTATTTTTGAGAAAGAGAGTTTATTGCAGCCCTAATGGTTTAGCTTAATACTTATTAATACAAACTAATCAATTGACCAATAAATATTCTCTTGAAGAATAAGAGAGTCGAAAACATGTAAAATTCAAATCCAACTTGAACAATTCCAAACCATTAATTTTCATGATTACCAATGCAATAATTAACAATCTCCAATGCAAAAGATTAGTGCCTTGTAATTGGGTGAATGGAGTCTCTTCCTTGGAAGACAAACTAATCAAAGAGGAAGAAGAGATTTTTGTTGAGATTTAGAACCTTATAACACCCAACAACAATCCTTCCAAATCATCTATCTTGGGATCCAAGATGAACTAGGGTTTAAAGTTTCTCTAGGGGTGTAAACCCTCTTACTCCCTAGAGAAATAAACCCTAGCTAAGCCTTGAAACAAGGGTGTAAATCCTCTTACTTCTTTTGGAAATCCGTATATACCTTGAATATAAAAGAAGAACAAATTTTGGTGGAGGGTGTAAGCCCTTTTACTCCTTCTAGGGTTTCAGATAGTTTCCTTGAATTTAAACAAGTAAGACAACAATAAATTGAAGAAATTACTCACCAAATCCAAGAGATAGCATGCAATAAACCCTTAATACCAAGATATCATCCAATGTTTGTTGATTGAAAATATGGTCACTTCTATTTTCCTGATCCTAGAATAAACTAAAATTGATATCAAAAGAAGAAAATTGTGAACGATTATAAGTTCATGGCATATCCCTCGGTCTCATCTTCCTCATGCATTTCATGGATTCAAAATCCGATATCTCGTGCTCAAGATATCTATGTTTTCATCTAACCACCCAAAGAGCGCTTTTTCCATGTGAAACAAAGCTAATTTTGTTGGAATTAAGAATTCTTGGAACTGTGTCTAGTTTCTTGGAACTATATTCAATTCTTGGAATTCTTGGAACCACGTGTTTTATTAGAAATATTCTTTATTTATTGGAAAACACCTTATCTCTTGGAATACACCATGCATTTCTTGGAACACACCATTTCAACACTTAAAATTTTTTAATCTCTTTATCCCTCCATATCTCCTCACATTCCCTCCCCTTATTCCCATTTTCCACTCTATACATCACCCATACTTAGATTTATTTTTCTTTGATTTTCCCTCACCACCGCAGAACTTCACTAACCACATGCTTTCGTCACCTCCCTTATCTCTCCCCACCTTCCTCCATCCATTCTCCTCACTTAGAATTTTTCTTAACCCCCCTTATCCCTCAATTCCTCCTTCTCCGCCACCCCCCTCTATGTCACCTTACCTCACTCCCTTAATCTTCCACCCTCACTTCCAACCCCCCCCCACGTCACCCCTACCTCACGCTCCCTTGTCCAGCCCACCTCCGCCACATCACTATCAACTCACCTCTTTCTCATTCTATTTTCCCTTAAATTAGCCATTTACTATGCATCACTATCAACTCACCTCTTTCTCATTCTATTTTCCCTTAAATTAGCCATTTACTAAGTTTTATGCCTCCAATCATTTCATGACACATGTCATTTTTATCAACCAGTGAGATCATTACATGTGGAAGTTTATCAACCAATAAAATCACACCATGTGGCAGACTTGATATCCAATCAAACGAGGACACATGGGAAATAATGGGAGTGTGACATATGTTGACCAATGATATGATGACATGTGGAATATTATTTATCCTATGGCATTGTGACACGTGGACCTTGACTCATCGTTGACTGGCCGCTTGGTGAATGATGATTGGGCTACCAAAATATTTAATTATTTCATTAATTTTCCAATGGGTCGAATCTCCAAGTCTTCATCATCTCCATATGAATCACATCAAGTATATGATAAAATTTTCAATATATACATTATATTCCCAAAAAACAAAATGAATGTGGGATATATATTAAAAAGGAAAAGTGAATTTTTTTAAATCGAGGAGGGAAATTCAAATGAAGGGCTAAGATTAACCCGTGAGATTTGATGACCGATTGTTGAGCAATGATTTTCCAGAGGCCATATATCGAGATTCAAGAGTTGTTTTTGGATAAAATATACCTCGTTGGAAAGGTAATTTGATGAGGAAGATGATAGAATAGGTTTAAATAAATGAAATTGGTCATGATGGTCTCAAAAATTAAAAGAACAGTCAATTATATTTTTATGATTTGTTGATAAATATGCTTGGTACCTCAACTTCATGAGCTTATATATTGAGATCTAGAAATCAAAATCTCACTCAAGAGGACTTGTTGTAAATTTGAGATGATGAATATTGCATTTGAAATGATTTCCATGGCTGAAAGGTCAAATATAGTGTCTAGAAAATTAAAATACAGTCATCTCTTAAAAAAAGGCAACTAGTTAAAATTTTCAAAATAAAAGTTAATTTAAAAATTTTTATTAAAGAAAAAAAGGGGCCCACTTCAAGAAAAAAATGTAAATGATGTAAATTCATTAATGAGGCTTCAATGAAGCATTAATTAAAATTATTATTTCAAGAATAAAAGCGTATAGAAATTTTTAGAAAAGAAAACCCTAACTACTTCTAGAAGTTAGAGGAGCAGATTTTAAAAAGCAAGAGAAGGCTCCATCAAAGGGTTAAAAGAAAGTAATTAGAAGATTAGAATAGAAGGGTCCAACCATCAACATGCACCCAAGCTTCTAAGGAAAAATAGATTTCTATCTTCTCCATTCTTTTTCTTTTTCTACACCATTTCCTTAAGGTTTTATGTAATATTTTTTAATTAAACATAAGGCTGAGTTCTTGAGTGTATCTCTTGTATTCTTCCACGAATTTTCATATATGATCATGGAATATTTACAGCCATATATGTGACTATCAGATGTACACCAATATTGTCTATTGGATATCTTTCATGAATAAAACTCCACAAATAATTATTTTGGGGCATTTCTTTAATGATTTCTCAGATCTTGGGATTTCTGATTGTGAGATTTTTGGAGTTTTCCTATCAAATTATTTTCAGTATTAAATGAAAAAATCTTTTAAAGTTCTTTGAAATGATCAAAACCACTTCATCATGTTTCTTGTGAGAATATATGGATGTATCCACTATTTGTATGGGATTTAGAAGGTTTTATATATGATGTTGAGTATACATTTATTCTAATATTGAATCCTTTATTCAATATTTTTATTGTAAAGAAACAATTTGTTGCACATAAAGATCAAATCAGGTTATCTAGAACCATTTCAATATAAAACTAAGCAATAAGATTTTGGGGTTTGTTGTCTAGCATTCTCCCTAATTCAAGATATTTGAGATATATCTTTTAGCCAAAGAGGAGTACAACCTCCAAAAAAAAATAGGGGGATTCATATCCTCGTGAGGTTGTTTCTTGGACCTTAACGGATCTATACATCAACATTTTTGGCGACCATACTGGGGATCAATTTATTTTCAAGATATCTAAGGCTTTGTTTCATATTTGATTGAAGAACCATAGTCTCCATGGTTCAAAGTTTTGAAAAGAATATTCAAAAAGATTGTTGCTTGTTTTAGATGCAAGGGATTTATAAAATGATTATTCATAAATATTTGGATGACCTCAAAAATATCCAAGAAAAATCAAATATTCAGGAGGATGAACTCCCTGGTGATTCTGTTGAAAGAACTCTCAAATGCCATGGCAACTCCATTGAAAGGATTCAAGGATCTCAAGAAGAGCTATATTATAACTCCTTTGAGGAATTTCTTTCATGTCACGATGTTCCTTCACCTTCTTCATCTATCCCACTGATGGATTTACAAGATTCAACAAAAGGAAGAGTTATCCAAAGAAGAAGACGATTGTATAGAATCCCTTTAAATCTGCGAGAAGTAGATTTTTAGATCCTTGACATTCCTATTGAAATTTTTTCCACATTCTTTGGAAATACTTCAGAAAATGCAGAGCAACACTTGTTTAGATTCAAAAGTACATGCGATGTTTTCAATGTCAATAAATACAATGTTACATGTCGATTATTTTTACAAAATCTACGTGGGGATGTTCTTGAATGGTACAATTCATTGCTTCCTAGGACCATTGCTAGTGTCGGACAATTGGTTTGGATAGTTGGTTGTCATTGATGTCAACCATTTGAGAGTGACCTTGGAGATTGATGTCAACCCTTAGAGACCGTTGTCAACCCTTGGAGAGGTCCAGAGATGTTGGAAAATTGATTGACATTTGTATGATTGATATTGATGATGAGTTAGTTGGGTACATTCCAAATATGATGTGAACTTGTCAGAGTACCCAAATATGCCCAGATATGTTTATTATTATGATAACAAACATAGTAATATCTACATCACCTCAAATTATTCATAACTAACACTCTAAACAATCAAATTCCATAAACAAATATGGTGCAAAATGCAAGTAGATCAAAAGAAAATGGCCTTAAAATTATTCGGACAAAAATATTCATCATTTATGTCTTTGGTAAGATCTTAGCTCCCTTTCCTTCAACTTTAAAGGAAAATGACGAGTCGAGGCGAGAGGAGCTCAACGCGGCTAGGGTCTAAACCCTAGCCGCCCGCTCTGGTTTTTTCGTTTTGCAGGTGAGAGGAAATTCGCGGGGAGCAGCCGTCCAGTTTCATTGGTTGCAGGGGCGCGATTTGCAT
>SNQJ01S0000665.1:348469-359486 GCA_010110895.2 Picea sitchensis | reverse complement strand
GCGGGCGGGGTCAGAAATTTTTACAGAAAAATGATATGGATGAATGTGATAAGGGAGAAGAGATGAATCTAATGGAATAGGTCTCAAATAATGGTGAAAATATTTCCAGACTTTTTTTTTTTTTTTAACAGCAGCGGGATTATACTTCAGTCTGGAGAATGTTGCAGTGCTGAAATCCCCAAATTCTTAACCAGAAAGAAATGTGTATTTACTTGGCAACCCAAACACAGTTGCGCGGCAATAGATCTGGCCAGTTTAATTTGTTTATGTTTATGTTCCCCAAGGGTTAGGTATTCAAGGGTTCTACAGACAAGGGTTTTCCATGTGTTATAGCTCTCTGATATACGTGCGGGGTCCAATAGTAGTATTCGGCCCAATATCTCAGGGCACTAACTAAGGAGGATAGACCATACCCTTAGATGTACTACTCGACTACCCAGGTACTAGAGAGTATCTTCCCGAGTGTTGTTCTCGGTGACACTATAGCAGTCCGGCGGCTGATAGGTTTATCTAAAGAGGGATTTAGGAAATCTAGGTTGATCCATACACAAGTGATGTCTGATGCGCTACCACTCGAAGGGGTACCAATAGGGGTTACAAGGGTGGCCAACAGATGTGCGCTTAAGAACCACTTGTATTTCCTGCGTGTATGAATCCCTCAACCATGGGTTTATGCACGTAACGACAGATCTTTGTGGCTTAAAGACGCTAGAATACGTCTCTACCCTGGAAAAAAAATACCCACAATTTCTGCCAAGGAAAGTGCTCTGATACCACTTGCAAGATACCAGATATAATAAATATGCAGAACAGAAATAAAATGCTAGAAATGGCAGAATAATAGTAATATAACCAGGATAATCTCCACAATAACACAAAAATAATATGAGAACAACAACTGAAATAGCACTTTGATTCAGAAAGCAATGTTCACAGGCCTCTTCGAGGGGGAAACCTCTAGTCGAGCAACGCTCTGTTACAATAATCTCCCAGCTAGGGTTTTCATACCCTCGACCCTTATTTATACTAAATATGTCTATTAAGAGAAGCATCTAGAGGAAGATCCTTCTAGAAGTAGAAGCTTCTATTACGTCTTCTTACATCTTCCTTATTCTATTTTATTGAAAGGCCTTATTAATATTGACCTTTATTACATCTGAATACATTGATCTACCTATGTGTGGGTTAGGACCTTAACAAAGAATCCCTCATATGCCACACCACTTTACTTACATTTATGATGGATGTGCAATCCACATCTATCCCTTGTCTTACATGATAAAATGGAAACTACTTTTGTGTCAATTATTCAATTCAGCTCACGCAGTTTGCTCTTCTTTTTCTTAGTTTGAACACAACATGGACCCACATTCTTTCCATGTTTCAATGAACATTGTGCCTAAGTAATCAGTGACACGTAAAAGGTTATGGTATTATAAGTAGAAGTAATGGACTTATAAGTATAAGTAATGAAGTTGTAAGTATAAGTAATGGTGTTGTAAGCTCAACAAAGCAGGTAAACTCCTGATATCGATCTATACATAATAATGATAGAATAAAATCTCTTGTATTGATATAACATAATTAAACATGTATCAATTCTTAAACATGATTTAAAATGATGTTTACCCATATTCATTGATTTGGAATAACAAGGATAATCACAACTCATTCATTACTCAAACTACAAGCACTAACTACAAGTTTCACAGATAGAGTAAAAAAGGTATCTGCGTAATCAATAAGATCTAAGGTATTGATATCACCTATATATGGTCATGGTTCATGTGTTTTTTATACATATTATCGGTCTCAATTTCTAAGGATATGTTAAGAACCAAATATCAAAATAGCATAAAAAAACCTCAGAATAAGTATTCAATGCCTTGAAAAAGATAGAATTTCAAATAATAAGTTAGAATCAATAAAACCGATGAGATCTAATGTAGATTCTATTTCATAATGAATCCCAAAGGACATGGTGCCATGTACATATCGAAGGATACACTTTGCATCCTTCCAATGTAGCTCATGCGACTCCTGCATGATACTGGAAACTACACCAACTGCATAGGAGAGGTTTGGTCTGGAGTGTGTGCGATACAACATGCTCCCCACTAGCTGTCTGTACAGTGTGTTGTCAACCAGTGGAGTCTCCCCACTATCCTCAAGTTTGAATCCTTATAGAAAAGGAGTTGGAGCAGACTTTCAGTCTGTCATGTGAAATCTCTCAAGGAGATCTCGTGCATACTTGGCCCGAGGCAGTTTGATGCCTAATGCATCCTGACTGATCTTGAGTCCAAAGAAGAATTGTAGTGGACCCATGTAAGTCATCAAAAACCTATCATGTGGAATCCTCTCGACTACAACAATCGTTGAAGTCGAGCAATCGGTGATCAAAAAATCATCAACGTACAAAACTAAAAGTAGAAGTGAATTAGTCGTCTTGAGCATGTAGACATTCAGGTCTGATTTACAATGTACAAAGTTCTGTGACAACAGGTAGGAGTCCATCTTGGCATACCATTCCCTTGGATCCTGCTTGAGGCCATAAAGGGAATTCTTTAGTCGACAGACCAGAGATGAGTCTTGCATAAATCCTTGGGGCTGCTCCATATAGATCTCCTCAGAGAGATCACTATGAAGAAATGCATTCTTCACGTCCATCTGATGGAATTCCCATCCTTTGACTATTGCAATGGAAAGTGCCAATTGTATGGAATCCATCTGCACTACTGGAGCGAAGGTCTCATCATAGTCAATACCATGAACCTGTTGAAAGCCTTTGGCAACAAGCCTGGCTTTTTATCTGCTAATATGTCCATCTACCGCACTCTTGGTCTTGTAGACCCATTTGCATATAACAAGTTTCCTCCCAAAAGGAAGGGGAACTAGATCCCATGTCAGGTTCTTGAGGAGGGAGTTGTACTCCTCCTGCATGGAAGATTCCCAAAAGGGATTTCCAACAGCCTCACCATAAGACTGTAGATCTGAAGACTGAACCAAGAAAATATGCCTGGAGGGAAATGGTTCAGTGGCAGTGAGTGAAATAGGATTCTCCTCGAAATTAGATCGAGTCCTCCTAGTGTCAGTTGGATCACTAACGAGATCCCCTACATACTGAAGAGTAATCTGTGCCCACTTGGGCCTCTGCTCTGGCTCTGCAACTGCATCTAGATTCTCTGACTCCGCATCTAACTATACTGAATCTAAATCTAAATCATCTGAGTCCTCTAAATCATAACTCTCATATGAAGAAGAGTCGACATGTGCATGCTCATCATCCCATACAGGTGGAAGAATGAATGTGTCTGCATGCAGTTGCTAAGGTACATGCGAGACACTTTCCTCGAATTGGAAACTTCGCTCAATGATGAGTTGGTCTGAGGAAAGATCAATAATTCTATATTCCTTCAAACCGTCATGGCATCCAATAAAAATGCACTCAGTGCTATGTGGATCAAGTGCCTTCCTCTTTTCAGAGGGAATTTGGGCCCATGCACGTGAATAGAAAATGCGAAAGTGGGTCACTTCCATTTTGAGGCCACTCCAAGCCTCATAGGGGGTCTTATCCTTGACAAATCTATGGGGAGATCTATTTTGGATGTATGTTTCACAATTAAGTGCTTCGGCTCATAGTATCTGTGGTAGATACTTTGCATGCAGCATGCAAGATGCCATCTCCTTTAGAGATCTGTTTTTTCCGCTCGACAACTTTGTTTTGCTGCGGAGTATAGGGAACTGTGTGTTGTAACTAGATCACTAACTCATGGAAAAGATCATGGATCTCATGATTTACATACTCTCCTCTATATTAGTTTGGAGGACCTTGATCTTCTTTCCGAACTGTGTCTCAACCAGGGCTTTGAAATCTTTGAGGTGTTGAAAGACCTCAATTTTTTTCCTGAGAAAGTAGATCCATGTAAAATGTGAGAAATCATCAACAAAAATGAGAACAAACCTCGCTTTTCTGATCAATGGATGTGTAAAAGGACCCATAAGGTCACTGTGGATTAGATCTAAAGGTGCAGAGGCTCTTTGAGACTTTCCCTTGTCAAATTTCTCTTGAGGGTGTTTCCCAAGAACACATCTATCACACACTCCCTTGGAGAAATGGATGTTTGGTAGACCATCAACCAATATTTTCTTGCTAAGTTCTTGCATTTATTTGAAATTCAAATGTCCAAACCTTTCTTGTCATATCCTACTACTTTCATCAACATGAGTAAGCAGTAAAGCAAAATCAGGTTCAATGAATTCAGAAAATGTCGTAGCAACCCTCGAGTTGGTTTGCATGTCGTAGATGTCCACAAAATTTGGTGTGAATATGACTTTATTTCTAGTGTTAGAATTCGTCATCTGATACATGGAGACAAGTTTGACATAAAGTTTGGGAACATGCAGCACGTTCTCGAAGCTTTCATTGGTGAGTTCAATCCTTCCTTTGCCGGTGACTTCAACATAAGAGTTCTCCCCCATCAAAATAGGAGGACCTTGGCATGCATCCAAAGAAGAATTTATTTCTTTTGAGGTAGCCATTTGATGTGATGCTCCTGAATCTACGATCCAAGCATCGGGAGAGGGGTTGATGTAAATCAAGGCATGGATAGAATTTCCTTTCTTAGAATTCAGATTTTATGGCTTCTTCTTCTTGGCACACCCTCGTGGATGCAATTTCCAAGGTTGTTTTTCTAAAGTATTTGAGACATCAGATCTATTTGTTTTTGCATGCATGTGGATTCTGATTGGAATTCTTTGTGACAGTTCGTGCATTTCTCCCATTTTCTTCCCTTTTCCCGTTTGGATTCAGAGGCATCGGTGAAGGGTTTTGTTTACCCTTCCTTCTTCGTATGTGTATGAGATTTCTGTTTATATTTAGATTTAGATTTATGATATGTGTGTCTGCCATCTTGCATAGTGAGTGCATGCACCTTTGGGCCTTTGATTTTTCCCATGTTGATGAGATTGGTTTGCTCTTGTGTTAGGGCTTCGATAAAATCCTCAAGAGAAGGCATCTTCCAGGTGGCTCCTGAGGAGATTCTGATACAATGGAATGTGGATACGAATACATAGAATTCAGGACCAATCTTGGAGAGAATGGTGAGAACCATTTGTTTCTCGTCCTTCTATTTATCCACCCCGCAAGCTTTGAGTTGCGACAGTAAATCCTTGAATTTTGTAAAGAAATCTTGGATATTGTCGAATATTTTTGGATCCAATGTGAGCAGCTCCAGCTTCATCATGTGTCCTCTCATCTCATCCTATTTTCCAAATATCCATTCCAATGTGTTCTAGGATTCATTGGGAGTCTTACAGGAAGATATGTGAAAACGAAGATCAGGAGAAATAACACTGCAAATTGTTCTGAGTGCTTCATCCATGTGATTTAGGTACTTGGATTTTTCTATGGCTGATGTTGGTTATGTATCTGTATTCAAGGTTAACCTATACAACCCTATGGTTCATATATTTATGGATATTTTCTCCTTCCATGCAAAATAGTTGTAAGGTGTAAGAATGAATTCTTTTTGGAAATCCATTTTTCCGATGTCTTCAATTTTTGTACCTGCAAACAATTTTGGTATCTTTTGCTTAGCAGTATGTCGGCTTTGATACCATGTAAATGTGTTGAAAATGCACATAATATATCTAGCTAAAAAATAATACACACATTTGCAGAGAGAATTGGAGAAAGAAGAAGAAGGAGAGAAAGAATGAAAGAATTCTCATTAACCATTTGAATAATGAATAATTTACACATGATATACTATGTATAACTCAATGAGTGTGCATTGGAGGAGAACCAATGCGCCATAGTGGTGTTCTAGAGTGATCTGTACACACACCAACAGTTACGGGAGTGAACTTCCACCTAGTCTGGTATCTTAGGCAGTTACGGGAGTGAACTGCCACCTAGTTTAGTTAACTAGTCAACTAGTCTTCAGTTAACTGACTAAACATAGAGTAGTGAGGAGTTAACTCAAGGAATCAAGGGTAATGCGCCAGTATGGTGATGATCCCAAGGCAAGGTCGAATTATCATGGTGATTATCCCAATTTTTCATGGTGATAAAACCAATGCAACATCTAAACTCAACTCAACTAGTCAAATTGAAGTGTCAACTGAAAGAGAATATTCTCCAGGTGTAATATTCTCCCGTAAAATATAGGAGACTGGATAATGACTAATTATGACTAATAAACAAGGAAAAACCTTAGGAAAAAGAAATCCTAGGTGTGTGTGAAGTAACTCCAACACCCCCACTGAACTTCACTATGGTGAAAATAAAGAATGGGTCCCATCAATGAGGCCATGTTAGGTACCCAAATACAAAATATACACTGAAAATAAAGTGACGAAAGAGGGAAAACTGTTGGAGTTACTTCATACACACCTAGGATTTATTTTTCCTAAGGTTTTTATTTGTTTATTAGTCATAATTAGTCATTATCCAATATCCTATATTTTAGGGGAGAATATTCCACCTAGAGAATATTCTCTTTCAGTTGACACTTCAGTTTGACTAGTTGAGTTGAGTTTAGATGTTGCATTGGGATCATTACCATGCAACATTGGGATCATCACCATGATAATTCGACCTTGCCTTGGTATAATCACTAGAGTGGAGCATTATCCTTGATTCCCTAATTTATCTCCTCACTGCTCTCTATTCAGTCAGTTAACTGAAGACTAGTTGACTAGTTAACTCAACTAGGTGGCAATTCACTCCCGTAACTGCCTGAGAGACTAGAATAGGTGGTAGTTCACTCTCGTAACTGTTGGTGTGTGTCCAGATAACTCTATACCACCACTATTTCGACTTGGTTCACCTCAATTCGAACTCATTGAGTTATACAAAGTATATCATGTGTAAATTATTCATTATTCACAACGATTAATGAGAATTATTTCTATTATTTCTCTCCTTCTTCTTCTTTCTAAAATTATCTCTGCAAATGTGTGTATCATTATTTATATAGATATATTTTGTGTAGGTTCAACACATTTACATGGTATCATAGCCGACGGACTGCTAAGCAAAATCTACACCAAAATTTTTTGTAGGTACAAAAGATTGAAGACAACGGAAAGATGGAATTCCAAAAAGAATTCATTCCTACACCTTACAACTATTTTGCATGGAAGGATAAAATATCCATACATCTACGATCTAAAGGGTTCTATAGGTTAACCATGAATACAGATACAAAATCGACATCAGCCATAGAAGAATCCAAGTACTTAAATTGCATGGATGAGGCACCCAGAACAATTTGCAGTCTTATTTCTCCCGATCTCCTTTTTCACATATCTTCCTGTAAGACTTCCAATGAAGCCTGGAAAATATTGGAAGGGATCTTTGGAAAACATGATGAGATGAGGGGACACATGCTGGAGGTTGATCTTCTCACATTGGATCAAAAAATCTTTGACAATATCCAATATTTCTTTACAAAATTCAAGGATTTACTGTCGCAACTCAAAGCTTGCGGGGTTGATAAATTGGCGGAGGAGAAACAAATGGTTCTCACCATTCTATCCAAGATTGGTCCTAAATTATCTGTATTCATATCTACATTCCATACTGTTAGATTCACCTTTGGAGCCACATGGAAGATGCCTTATCTTGAGGACTTTATCGAATCCCTGACACAAGAGCAAACCAAGCTCATCAACATGGGCGCAATCAAAGGCCCAAGGGCACATGCACTCACTGTGCATGATGGCAGACACAAATATAAGAAATCTAAATATAAATATAAGAAAAAATCTCATGCACATACGAAGAAGGAAGGGTACACAAAACCCCTCACCGATGCCTCCAAATCCAAAGGAGAAAAGGGAAGAAAAGGAGAGAAATGCACATACTATCACAAAGGATTCCATTCGGAGTCTGCATGCATGCAAAAAAAAAAATATCTAATGTCTCAAATACTTCAGAAAAACAACCTTGGAGATCGCATCCCCGAGGGTGCAAAGAAGAAGAAGCCAGAAGATATGAATTCCAAGAAAGGCAATTCTAGCCATGCCATGATTGCCATCAACTCCTCTCCCAATGCTTGGATCGTAGATTCAGGAGCATCACATCACATGGCTACCTCAGAAGTAGTCTATTCTTCATTGGATGCATGAAAAGGTCATCCTATTCTGATGGGGGACAACTCTTCTATCGAAGTCACCGACAAAGGAAGGATTGAACTCACCAACGGAAGCTTAGAGAATGTGTTGCATGTTCCCCAGCTTTTCGTCAACCTTCTCTCTGTGCATCAAATGATGAATTCTGGCACCAGAAAGAAATTCGTATTCACACCAAATGTTGTGGACATCTACGACATGAAAACCAACTCCAAGGTTTCTACCGGTGAGGTAAATCATTAGTCCAGACTGTATACATTTTCTGAATTCATTGAACTTGATTTTGCTTTACTGCTTACTTATGTTAATGAAAGTAGTAGGATATGACACGAAAGATTTGGACATTTGAATTTTAGATACATGCAACAGCTTAGCAAGCATAGATTATTTGATGGTCTACCAAACATCCATTTCTCTGAGGGAGTATGTGAGGGATGTGTTCTCGGAAAACACCCTCAAGAGAAATTCGACAAGGGAAAGTCTCAGCGAACTTCCGCACCTTTAGATATGATCCACAGTGACCTCATGGGTCGTTTTCCACATCCATTGATCAAAAAAGCGAGGTTTGTTCTCATTTTTGTTGACAATTTCTCACGTTTTACATGGATCTACTTTCTCAGGCAAAAATCCGAGGTCTTTCAACACCTCAAAGATTTCAAAGCTTTGGTTGAGACACAGTCCGGAAAGAAGATCAAAGCCCTCCAAAATAATAATGGGGGAGAGTATGTAAATCATGAGATCCATAATCTTTTCCATGAGGCAAGGATTCATTTGCATCATACAGTTCCCTACAATCCACTTCAAAACATAGTTGTTGAGCAGAAAAACATATCTCTAAAGGAGATGGCATCTTGCATGTTGCATGCAAAGTCACTACCACAGAGACTATGGCCCGAAGCACTTAACTGTGCAACATACATCCAAAATAGATCTCCCCATAGATCTATCAAGGATAAGACCCCCTATGAGGCTTGGAGCGGCCTCAAACCAGAAGTGACCCACTTTCGCATTTTTGGTTCTCATGCATGGGCCCAGATTCCCTCTGGAAAGAGGAAGGCACTTGATCCACAGAGCACTGAGTGCATTTTTGTTGGATACCTTGATGGTGTGAAGGGATATCGGCTTATTGATATTTCCTTGGACCGGCTCATCATTGAGCGTAGTGTCCAATTCAAGGAAAGTGTCTTGCATGTACCTCAACAGCCACATGCAGACACCTTCACTCTTCCACCTGTCTGAGATGATGAGCATGCACATGCCGACTCTTCTTTAGACGAGAGTTCTGATTCAGAGGACTCAGAAGATTTAGATTTAGATTCAAAGTCAGTATAGTCAGATGTAGAGTCATAGGATCCATATGCAATTGCAGAGCCTGAGCAGAGGCCCAAGTGGGCACAAACTACTCTTAAGGATGCATGGGATCTCGTAGTTGATCCAACCGATACTAGGAGGAATCGATCTGATTTCAAGGAGCCTCCTATTGCACTCACTGCCACTGAACCATTGTCTTCTAGGCATCTTTTCTTGGTTCAGTCTTCATATCCACAATCTTATGGCAAGGCTACTGGAAATCCCTTTTGGGAATCCGCCATGTAGGAGGAGTACAACTCCCTCCTCGAGAACCAGACTTGGGATCTGGTTCCCCTTCCTTCTGGGAGGAAACTTGTCATATGTAGATGGGTCTATAGGACCAAGAGCACAGCGGATGGAAAAATCAACAGATGCAAAGCCAGGCTTGTTTCCAAAGACTTTCAGCAAGTTCATGGTATTGACTATGATGAGACCTTCGCTCTAGTAGCAAAGATGGATTTCATACAATTGGCACTTGCCATTGAGGCAACCAAGGGATGGGAAGTCCATCGGATGGACATGAAGAATGAATTTCTTCATGGTGATCTCTCTGAGGAGATCTACATGGAGCAGCCCTAGGGATTTATGCAAGACTCATCTTTAGTCTGTTGACTGAAGAAGTCACTTTATGGCCTCAAAAAGGATCCGAGGGAATGGTATGCCAAGATGGACTCCTACATGTTGTCACAGAACTTTGTACATTGTAAATCAGACCCAAATGTATACATGCTCAGGACGACTGATTCACTTCTACTTTTAGTTTTCTATGTCGATGATTTGTTGATCACCAGTTGCTCGAATTCAGCGATTGATGCAGTCAAGAGGATTCTTCATGACAGGTTTTTGATGATAGACATGGGTCTACTACACTTCTTCCTTGGACTTGAGATCAGTCAGGATGCATCAAGCATCAAACTGTTTCAAGCCAAGTATGCACGAGATCTCCTTCAGAGATTTCACATGACAGACTACAAGTTTGCTCCGAATCCTTTCCTACCAGGAGTCAAACTTGAGGATGGCGGGGAGACTCCATTGGTTGACAACACACTGTACAGACAACTAGTGGGGATCTTGTTGTATCTGTTAAGAACCAATCATCAATATAGCATAGAAAAACCTCAGGAAAAGTACTCAATTCCTTGAAAAAGAGATAATTTCAGATAATAAGCCTCTTCGAGGAGGCAACCTCCTTTTACCCCACTTAAATGTTCAAGTACAAGATGATTCAAAATGAAAATGTCTCCTTGGTATATATAGGAGACTAGGAAGTATAATTACAACTAATGGCCTAAATATGACATAAATAAAATAACATTACTAATCTAATATGCCCCAATTAAGGGGTAATGAGCCAATATTATGGCTTAACATGCCCCTCACCTTGAGACAAGTGTTGTCCGCAACGCTTGAGTAACTCTGGATTCTTTTGTATAAAAGACTCATCTTCCCAATTGGAATCTTCAGCCGGTAGTTTCCTCCATTTAATGAGATACTCTGAAATGGATCTATTCCTCAGTTGGCGAATTCTTGT
>SNQJ01S0000665.1:336508-347321 GCA_010110895.2 Picea sitchensis | reverse complement strand
AGGAAGCTACAGCCAAGGATTGATGGGAAAAGTTGGGGAAGTTGTATCAGTCTAAGTCCCTGGTAAATAAACTATTCCTGAGAAATAAGTTGTATAACTTGAGGATGAGAGATGGAGACTCAGTGGCAGAGCATTTGAACACCTTCAATACTGTGGTAAGTCAGTTAGTATCTGTTGAGATTAAAATTTCAGATGAAGATAAATGTATCAGTTTGTTGTGTTCTTTACTAGACTTGAGGGATAGTCTAGTTGTGGCCATAGGTAGTAATACAACTTCTTTGAAGTTTGAAGAAGTGGTCTCATCCTTGTTGTCAGAGGAGATGAGACGAAAGAGTATGGAAGGACATAACACAGACGCATTATTTGCAAGAGGACGTTCCCAGGAAAGAAATAGATCTAATTTCTCAAGTGGGAGATCTAAGTCTAAGGGTAGATCTAAATCTCCTAGAAAGTTTGTAAGGGTATGTTGGAGGTGTGGAAAATAAGGGCACTACAAGAAGCAGTGTAGATCCAAAGTTGAGAAAAAGAAGGGATTTGAAGAATCTTCTTCTACAGAAGAAAAGACCTCCAAGGAAGAAGGAGGGGATGTGTACTTGGCCTCTTCAAGCACACATGTAGATCACGAGGCATGGTTGATTGACTCTGGTTCATCCTTTCATATGACTCCCCACAGGGAGTGGTTCTGCGAATATGAAAAGTATGATGGAGGTAATGTTCTCTTAGGTAATGATTCGACAACCAAAATCATAGGAAGAGGAAGGGTCAAGTTGATACTCATAGATGGAAGGATTAGAACACTTCCTGGTGTTCTACACATCCCAGGTATGACCAAAAATTTGATTTCTATAAGCAAAATGGAAGATGCAGGGGTAAAAACAATTTTTGAAAAGGGAACTTGCAAGATGGTTCCAGGAGAAATGGTGTTGATGAAGGGAGTTTAGTTTGGAACTTTGTATAAGCTGCTAGGAAGCACTATTAGTGATGGGTGTAATAGCTCCATTGTTCTTAATATTGGAGTTGAAGAAGAAAGAACTCCTACAGTCTTTGGAGAAAAGGTTATGTTGTGGCATCAAAGACTGGGGCATATTGGAGAGAAGCGTCTTTGACTACTACAGGGTAAAGGTATGGTTGAAGGTATGTATACCTGCTCTCTGGATTTTGATTTCTGTGAACATTGTCTATATGGGAAGAAAAATCGGGTAAGATTCCCCTCTGGTGCAACGAGGGCAGAAGGAATTTTACAACTAGTTCACAGTGATGTTTTTGGACCTATGTCGGTCCCATCATTGGGAAAATTTGTGTACTATGTCTCATTTATAGATGAATTCTCGAGGAAAACTTGGATATATTTCCTCAGGAATAAATCTGAAGTCTTTGACAGGTTTAAAGAGTTTAAGGCTCTTGTTGATAATCAAACAGAGAAAAGAATTAAGGTGTTGAGAACAGATAATGGCGGAGAGTTTTGCAGGAATGAATTTGAAGAATTCTGTAAGAAGTGTTGTATAGCAAGGAAGAAGACTACTCCATATACACCTCATCATAATGGAGTTGCAAAAAGGATGATCAGGATGCTGATGGAAAAAACAAGTTTCATGCTCAGTGGTGTCGGGTTAGGGAAAGAATTCTGGGTAGAGGTAATGGGTACTGCATGTTATCTGGTCAACAGATCACCCTCATCAATGTTGGGTGACAAGACTCCACAAGAGGTATGGACTGGTAAGGAACCTTCTTTCACACATCTTAAGGTATTTGGCTGTGATGCATATGTTCATGTTCCAAAGGAAAATAGGAGTAAGCTGGATAAGAAGGCTGAAAAATGTATCTTTATTGGATATAAAGATGGTCTCAAAGGTTATAAGCTTTGGAACTCATAAACTAAGAAGGTAGTGTATAGCCGAGATGCGATATTTAGAGAAATGAAGGATGTTGTTAAACAATAATTCCTACCAAGGAAGAACCAGAGAAGATAGAGTTTGATTTAAAGGATGATGAAACAGACTCTACAGAAGAACATGAATCAGAAGAAGAATATCCTCATACTCCAGTATTGAGGAGATCGGATCGAGAAAGAAGGCTACCAGAAAGGTATAGTCCATATGATTTTCATTCAAATTTTGCTTTGTCTATTACTGATGATGATCCTAGAACTGTTAGGGAGGCAGTGGATTCAGAGGATGGAAATCTCTGGAAAAGGGTCATGGAAGAAGAAATGGAATCTTTGGATAAAAATGAGGCTTGGGATCTAGTGGAGTTGCCAATTGGAAGAAATCCCATTGGCAGCAAATAGGTATTTAAAAAGAAGCTGAATGTAGAAGGAAAAGTGGAGAAATACAAAGCTCAGTTAGTAGCAAAGGGTTATTCCCAGGTTGAGGGAATTGATTTTGGTGAGATTTTTTCTCCTGTTGCCAAGTTAACCTCTATAAGATTTATGTTATCTGTTGCTGCTACATTTGATTTTGAAGTAGAACAAATGGATGTGAAGACAACATTCCTACATGGGGATCTGGAAGAAGAAATCTTTATGAAGCAACCAGAAGGTTATACTGTGAAAGGAAAGAAGGAGCTGGTATGCAAGATGAAAAAGTCCCTGTATGTTTTAAAACAATCACCAAGGATGTGGTATCAAAAATTTGATACTTATATGTTGGGACTTGGCTTCACAAGAAGCAAAGAGGATCACTGTGTGTATTCTAAATTAATTGGTGATCATTTGATTTATTTGGTCTTGTATGTGGATGACATGTTGTTGATAGGAAACAACAAGGAGATTATCCAAGATACAAAAACTCAGTTGTCCTCTAAATTCGACATGAAGGATCTTTGTGCTTCAAATTTCATTTTGGGCATGGAAATTAAAAGAGATCGAAAAAAGAGGAAACTCTAGTTAAATCAGAGAAAATATGTCGAGACAATATTGCAGAGGTTTAATATGTAAGAATGTAAACCAGTCAAGGTTCCTATTCCTGTTGGTGTAAAGTTATCTGTGGATTAGTGTCCCAAGACACATGAAGAAGAGGAGGAAATGTTTCATGTTCCATATGCAAGTGCAGTTGGCAGTTTGATGTATGCAATGGTCTGTACTAGACCAGACATTGCACATGCAGTGGGAGTTTTGAGCAGGTATATGTCAAAACGAGGGAAGGAGCATTGGACAGCAGTAAAAAGGGTTTTCAGGTATTTGTGTGGCACTGCTAGCTATGGATTATACTATGAAGGAAGATCAGGATTGGAAAAAGTGGTCGATATACATGGATTTGTGGATGCAGACTGGGTTGGAGATTTGGATCGTAGGAGATCTACAAGCAGGTATGTGTTTAACTTGTTTGGAGGAGAAATAAGTTGGATGAGCAAAAGACAGGTTGTAGTGGCACTTTCAACTACAGAATCCGAATACATGGCAGCCACTCATGAAAGTAAGGAAGCAGTATGGTTACAAAGATTGTGTTCAGGTATTGGGTTGGTACAACAAGATGTAAGGATAGAGTGTGACAGTCAGAGTGCAATTTTTCTGGTGAAGAAACCTGCTTATCATTCAAAGACAAAGCACATTGATGTTCAATATCACTTTGTGAGACACATGATTGAAGAAAATAAATTATCACTGATGAAGGTGCACACTTTGAAGAATTTTGCAGACTCATTAACAAAATCTGTGAGCACTGAGAAGTTCTTTTGGTGTAGAGGATCCATGGGCATTGCTGCCCTGGATTTTTGACTATGTAACCCTATAATCCCCTATATGCAAAGAAAACAACAAGTGGGAGAATGTTGGGTATGTGTTATATTCTTTGCATGAGCAGTAGGTCCTGAGCGTATGCGTCGGGCGCATAGGGGGGTGGAGCCCCTGGAAAAAAAAAAATTGCCTCGGGAAATATGACACCTACCTCGAGAAACGTGTCATGTATTTAGGTGGTTTTTTCGGCACATTGTTTTTGCCGATGGTTTTCTATTTTCGGTTAAGGAATTAGGGTTTTGGACTAATACAGGTCATTGGGTTAGGGTTTTGGATGCCGCTGGCTCCTATATGTATATTGTATTGTAAACAATGTAACACAATGAATGAAAATAATATATGTTGGTTTTCCCGGTTTGGGTTTCTAGGGGAAAAATCTCTGTGTAATGTTTGTATTTTCCATTGTATCTTTTCTGTTCTTTTATGAATATTTGTTTAGAGTAGACATTGTATAAGGTTAGAATTTACACGAAGCACATCGAGATCCACATGCACTACATCTGGGAATTGGTACATGAGGGGAACATCGACTTACAGTTATGTCCTTCAGCAGAACAGACGACAGACATTTTCACCAAGACCTTCATTGAGCATAAATTCCATTCTCTGGGAGGTTGTCTTGGAGTGAAGGACACAGTTACCTAGAAATTGTAGTTCTTATTTTTACATACATTGTACCTTGAGGGGGGGGGTGGGGTTTCCCATGAGGTTTTCCCTCTTTCCTCACTTCATTTTCAATGTATCTTTTGTACTTGGGTACCTAACATGGCCTCGTTGTCGGGACCCAATCTTTATTTTCACCATAGTGATGTTCAGGGGGGGTGTTGGAGTTACTTCACACACACCTAGGATTTATTTTTTCTAAGGTTTTTATTTGTTTATTAGTCATACTTAGTCATTATCCAGTCTCCTATATTTTAGGGGAGAATATTCCACCTAGAGAATATTCTCTTTCAGGTTACACTTCAGTTTGACTAGTTGAGTTGAGTTTAGATGTTGCATTGGGATCATCACCATGAAACATTGGGATCATCACCATGCTAATTAGAACTTACCTTGGTATCGTCACCAGAGTGGCGCATTAGCCTTGATTCCCTGAGTTAACTCCTCACTACTCTCTGTTCAGTCAGTTAACTGAAGACTAGTTGACTAGTTAACTCAATTAGGTGGCAGTTCACTCCCATAACTGCCTGAGAGACTACAATAGGTGGCAGTTCACTCTCGTAACTGTTGGTGTGTGTCCATATCACTCTATACCACCACTATGGTGTCTTGTTTCACCTCAATTCAAACTCATTGAGTTATACATAGTATATCATGTGTAAATTATTCATTATTCCCAACGGTTAATGAGAATTCTTTCTATTATTTCTCTCCTTCTTTTTCTTTCTAAAGTTCTCTCTGTAAATGTGTGTATCATTGTTTAGATAGATCTATTTTGTGCAGGTTCAACACATTTACAAAAACCTCATGGGAAAAACCTCCCCTCAAGGTACACTGTATGTAAAAAGAATAACTACAGTTGCTAGGCAACTGTGTTCTTCACTTCAAGACGACTTCACAGAGAATGGAACTTCTTCTCTGTGAAGGTCTTGGTGAAGATGTTTGTCATCTATTCTGCTGAAGGACAAAACTGTAAGTCAATGATCCCCTCATGTATTAAGTCCTGGATGTAGTGCATGTGGATCTCTATGTGCTTCGTCCATTGCCTCTGAACTGGATCTTTGTAGAACTTCAGAGTGCTTTGGTTGTCACACTAGATGATGATCGGCCAATGAAACTGAATTCCCAACTCAGTGAGAAAATTTTGTAGCCACATAGCCTGAATGGTTATGTTAACTACCCCTCTGTACTCTGCCTTGGATGAAGATAGAGCAATGGAAGCTTGATCCTTGCTCGACCAACATATAGGCCTGGAACCAATATTGAATGAGTAACCATATGTGGAATTGCGATCAATGTTATCGCCAACCCAGTCAGAATCAATAAACCCGATGAGATATAATGTAGAGTATGTTGCATAATGAATCCCAAAGGTGATGATGCCCTATACGTTTCAAAGGATACACTTTACAACCTTTGAATGTAGCTCATGTGACTCCTGCATGAACCTAGAAACTACACCAAATGCATAGGAGAGGTCTGGTCTAGAGTGTGTGAGATACAACAAGCTCCCCACTAGCTTTCTGTACAGTGTGTTTTAAACAGTGGAGTCTCCCCGCCATCCTCAAGTTTGACTCCTGATAGGAAAGGAGTCGGAGCAGACTTGCAGTCTCTGATGTGAAATCTCTCAAGGATATGTCTTGCATACTTAGCCTGAGATAGTTTGATGCTTGATGCATCCTGACTGATCTCGAGTCCAAGGAAGAAGTGTAGTGGACCCATGTTCATCATCAAAAACATGTCATGTAGAATCCTCTTGACTACAACAATCGGTGAATTTGAGCAACTGGTGATCAACAAATCATCAACGTATAGAACTAAAAGTAGAAGTGAATCAGTCATCCTGAGCATGTAGAAATTCGAGAATGATTCACAACTTACAAAGTTCTGTGACAACAAGTTGGAGTCCATCTTGGCATATCATGCCCTCAGAGCCTGCTTGAGGCTATAAAGGGACATCTTCAGTCGACAGACTAAAGATGCGTCCTGCATAAATCCCTGGGGTTGCTCTATATATATCTCCTCAGAGAGATCATTGTGAATAAATGCATTCTTAACGTCCATCTGATGGACTTCCCATCCTTTGGTTTCCACAAAGGCAAGTGCCAATCGTATGGAATCCATATTCACTACTGGAGTGAAGGTATCATCATAGTCAATACCATGAACCTGCTGAAATCCTTTGGCGACAAGCCTAGCTTTGTATCTGCTAATCTATCCATCCGCTGCACTCTTGGTCCTGTAGACACATCTGCATCTGACAAGTTTCCTCCCAGAAGGAAGGGGAACTAGATCTCGAGTCCGGTCCTAGAGGAGGGATTTTTACTCCTCCTGCATCGCAGATTCCCAAAATGGATTTCCAACAACCTCTCCATAAGACTGTGGATCTGAAGACTAAATCAAGAAAAGATTCCTAGAGGGAAATGGTTCAGTGGCAGTGTGTGCAACATGAGGCTCCTCGAAATCATATTGAGTCCTGCTAGTGTCGACTAGATCAGCAATGAGAGCCCCTGCATCCTGAAGAGTAGTTTGTTCCCACTTTGGCCTTTGCTCTGGCTCTGCAACTGCATCTGGATTCTCTAACTCTTCATCTAACTATAATGAATCTGAATCTAAATCATATGAGTCCTCTGAATCAAAACTCTTGTTTGAAGAGTCGACATGTATATGCTCATCATCTCAGACATGTGGAAGAATTAAGGTGTCTGCATGCGGTTGTTGAGGTACATCCGAGACACTTTCCTCAAATTGGACACTTCACTCAATGATGAGCTGGTTCGAGGAAAGATCAATAATTCTATATCCCTTCACACTGTCAGGGTATCAAACAAAAATTCACTTAGTGCTTTTTGGATCAAGTGCCTTCCTCTTTTCAGATGGAATATGGGCCCATGCACGTGAACCGAAAATGTGAAAGTGGGTCACTTCCGATTTGAGGCTGCTCCAAGCCTCATAGGGGGTCTTATCCTTGACAGATCTATGGGGAGATCTATTTTGGATGTATGTTGCACAATTAAGTACTTCGGTCCATAGTCTATGTGTTAGAGACTTTGCATGCAGCATGCAAGATGCCATCTCCTTTAGAAATTTGTTTTTCTGCTCGGCAACTCCGTTTTGCTGCGGAGTATATGGAACTATGTGTTGCAACTGGATCCCTGCCTCATGGAAAATATCATGGATCTCATGATTTACATACTCTCCTATGTTATCAGTTTA
This sequence comes from Picea sitchensis, assembly GCA_010110895.2. NCBI lineage: Eukaryota > Viridiplantae > Streptophyta > Pinopsida > Pinales > Pinaceae > Picea > Picea sitchensis. Next base: position 339,709 of record SNQJ01S0000665.1, on the reverse strand, counting down.
GAGGACCTTGATCTTCTTTCCGGACTGTGTCTCAACCAGGGCTTTGAAATCTTTGAGGTGTTGAAAGACCTCGAATTTTTGCATGAGAAAGTAGATCCATGTAAAACGTGAGAAATCATCAAAAAAAATGAGAACAAACTTCTATTTCCTGATCGATGGATGCTGAAAAGGACCCATAAGGTCACTGTGGATCAGATCTAAAGGTGCATAGGCTCTATGAGACTTTCCCTTGTCGATTTCTCTTGAGGGTGTTTCCCGATAACACATCCCTCACACACTCTGTTGGAGAAATGGATGTCTCGTAGACCATCAACCAATATTTTCTTGCTAAGTTATTGCATATATTTGAAATTCAAATTTCCAAACCTTTTGTGCCATATCCTACTACTTTCATCAGCATGAGTAAGCAATAAAGCAAAATCAGGTTCAATGAATTCAGAAAATATATACAATCTAGACGAATGATTTACCTCACCGGTAGAAACCTTGGAGTTGGTTTGCATGTCGTACATGTCCACAGAATTTGGTGTGAATATGACTTTCTTTCCGGTGCCAGAATTCATCATCTAATACATGGAGAGAAGTTTGACAAAAAGTTTGGGAACACGCAGCACGTTCTCGAAGCTTCTGTTGGTGAGTTCAATCCTTCCTTTGTCGGTGACTTCGACAGAAGAGTTGTCCCCCATCAGAATAGGAGGACCTTTGCATGCATCCAAAGAAGAATATACTTCTTTTGAGGCATCCATGTGATGTGATTCTCCTGAATCTATAATCTAAGAATCAGGAGAGGAGTTCATGGCAATCAAGGCATGGCTAGAATTACCTTTCTTGGAATTCAGATCTTCTGGCTTCTTCTTCTTGTCACCCTCGGGGATGCGATCTCCAAGGTTGTTTTGCTGAAGTATTGACATCAGATCTATTTTTTTTTCATGCATGTGGATGCCAAATGGAATCCTTTGTGACAGTATGTGCATTTCTCCCCTTTTTTCCCTTTTCCCCTTTTGATCTGGAGGCATCAATGAAGGGTTTTGTGTACCCTTCCTTCTTCGGATGTGCATGATATTTTTGTTTATATTTATCTTTAGATTTCTGATATTTGTGGCTGCCATCTTGCACAGTGAGTGCATGCACCTTTGGGCCTTTGATTTTTCCCATGTTGATGAGCTTGGTTTTCTCTTGTGTTAGGGCTTCGATAAAATCCTCAAGAGAAGGCATCTTCTAGGTGGGTCCTGGGATGAATCTGACAGAATGGAATGTGGATAAAAATATAGAGAATTCAGGACCAATATTGGAGAGAATGGTGAGAACCATTTGTTTTTCCTCCAATTTATTAACCCCGCAAGCTTTGAGTTGCAACAGTAATTCCTTGAATTTTGTAAAGAAATCTTGGATATTGTCAAAGCTTTTTGGATCCAATGTGAGTAGCTCCACCTCCAGCATGTGTCCCCTCATCTAATAATGTTTTCCAAAGAGCCCTTCCAAGGTGGTCTGGGCTTCATTGGGAGTCTTATAGGAAGATATGTGAAAAAGGAGATTGAGAGAAATAACATTGCAAATTGTTCTGAGTGGCTCATCCATGCGATTTAAGTACTTGGATTTTTCTATGGCTGATGTCGGTTCTATATATGTATTCAAGGTTAATCTATACAACCCTCTGGTTTAGAGATGTATGGATATTTTCTCCTTCCATGCAAAATAGTTGTAAGCTGTAAGAATGAATTCTTTTTGGAAATCCTTCTTTTTGATGTCTTCAATCTTTTGTACCTGCAAATATTTCTGGCGTATCTTTTGCTTAGAAGTTTGTTGGCTCTGATACCATGTAAATGTGTTCATGGGGGGTGTTGGATTTACTTCACACACATATAGGATTTATTTTTCCTAAGCTTTTTCCTTGTTTATTAGTCATAATTAGTAATTATCCAATCTCTTATACTTTAGGGGAGAATATTCCACCTGGAGAATATTCTCTTTTAGTTGACACTTTAGTTTGACTACTTGAGTTGAGTTTAGATGTTGCATTGGTTTTATCACCATGCAACATTGGGATCATCACCATGCTAATTCAACCTTGCCTTGGGATCATCACCAAACTGGCACATTACCCTTGATTCCCTGAGTTAACTCCTCACTATTCTTTGTTCAGTCACTTAACTGAAGACTAGTTGACTAGTTAACTCAACTGGGTGGCAGTTCACTCCCGTAACTGCCTAAGAGACTAGAATAGGTGGAATTTCACTCCCGTAAGTGATGGTGTGTGTCCATATCACTCTATACCACCACTATGGCACATTGGTTCTCCTCTAGTGCACACTCATTGAGTTATACATAGCATATCATGTGTAAATTATTCATTATTCATAATGATTAATGAGAATTCTTTCATTCTTTCTCTCCTTCTTCGTATTTCTAAAATTCTGTCTTCAAATGTGTGCATCATTAATTAGCTAGATATATTCTATGTAGGTATGTGTTGAAACTGTGCATAATAGATCTATCTAAACAATAATACACACATTTGCAGAGAGAGTTGGAGAAATAAGAAGAAGGAGAGAAAGAATCAAAGAATTCTCATTAACCATTGTGAATAATGAATAATTTACACATGATATACTCTGTATAACTCAATGAGTGCACACTGGAGGAGAACCAATGCACCAAAGTGGTGGTCTAGAGTGATATGGACAAACACTAGCAGTTACAGGAGTGAACTTCCACCTAGTCTAGTCTCTCAGGCAGTTATGGGAGTGAACTGCCACCTAGTTGAGTCAACTAGTCTTTAGTTAACTGACTGAACAGAGAGTAGTGAAGAGTTAACTCAGGGAATCAAGGGTAATGGGATAGTTTGGTGATGATCCCAAGGCAAGGTCAAATTATCATGGTGATGATCCCAATGTTGCATGGTGATAAAAACCAATGCAACATCTAAACTCAACTCAACTAGTCAAACTAAAGTGTCAACTGAAAGAGAATATTCTCCCCTAAAATATAGGAGACTGGATAATGACTAATTATGACTAATAAACAAGGAAAAAACCTTAGTAAAAATAAATCCTAGGTGTGTTTGAAGTAACTCCAACACCCCCTCTGAACATCACTATGGTGCAAATAAAGAATGGGTCCCAGAAACGAGGCCATGTTAGGTGTCCAAATACAAAAGATACACTGAAAATAAAGTGAGGAAAGAGGGAAGAACTCATGGGA
>SNQJ01S0000665.1:310624-336458 GCA_010110895.2 Picea sitchensis | reverse complement strand
GTATGTAAAAAGAAGAACTACAGTTTCTAGGCAACTGTGTCCTTCACTCCAAGACGACTTCACAGAGAATGGAACTTCTGCTCAGTGAAGGTCTTGGTGAAGATGTCTTCCGTCTGTTCTGTTGAAGGACATAACTATAATTCGATGATCCCCTCGTGTACTAAGTCCCAGATGTAGTGCATGTGGATCTCAATGTGCTTCGTTCGTTGCCTCTGAACTAGATCTCTATAGAACTTCATAGTGCTCTGGTTGTCACACCAGATGACGATCAATCGATGAAACTGAATGCCCAACTCGGTGAGAAAATCAGGGATGATTTTAAGGAATGAAATTTATTTTCAAATTTAGAAACCTTGGCGAATCTTACTAATCCTTCATATGCCAACTATAAATGATTGGCGATATTTTTGTAAAATTAATCAAATTTCTAAGGATTTTATATAGTTTTATAAAATTTTAGCGATTTTTAAGATAAAATAATTTTATCCTATAGAATTTGGGCGAATCTTTTTTAAAATAACGAATCTCGTTTTTGGAAAAACCATGGAAAATTATCCCATGAGCGAAATTTAGCCCCTAAAATCATCCCTGGAGAAAATGTTGTAGCCACATAGCCTAAATGGTTATGTTAACTACCCCTCTGTACTCTACCTCGGCTGGAGATAGAGCACTGGAAGCTTGCGTCTTGCTCGACAAATAGATAGGCTCGGAACCAAGACTTAATGAGTAACCAGATGTGGACTTGTGATCAATACTATCGCCATCCCAGTAAGAATCACTAAACTTAATGAGATCTAATGTAGAGTCTATTTCATAATGAATCCCAAAGGTGATGGTGCCTTGTACATATCGAAGGATACGCTTTGCAACCTTCCAATGTAGCTCGTGCGACTCCTGCATGAACCTGGAAACTATGCCAACTGCATATGAGAGGTCTGGTCTTGAGTGTGTGAGATACAACAAGATCCCCACTAGCTGTGTGTGCAATGTGTTTTCAACCAGTGGAGTCTCCTTGCCATCCTCAAGTTTGACTCCTGATAGGAAAGGAGTTGGAGTAGACTTGCAGTCTGCCATGTGAAATCTCTTAAGGAGATATCTTGCATAGGCTTGAGACAATTTGATGCCTGATGCATCCTGACTGATATTGAGTCCAAGGAAGAAGTCTAGCAAAACCATGTCCATCATCAAAATTCTGTCATGTATAATCCTCTTAACTACAACAATCGTTGAATTCAAGCAACCGGTGATCAAAAAATCATCAACGTACAGAACTAAGAGTAGAAGTGAATCATCTGTCCTAAGCATGTATACATTTGGGTCTGATTTACAACGTACAAAGTTATGTGATAGTAGGTAGGAGTCCATCTTGGCATACCATGCCCTCAGAGCCTTCTTGGGGCCATAAAGGGACTTATTCAGTCGATAGACCAAAGATGAGTCCTGCATAAATGCCTGGGGATGCTCCATGTAGATCTCCTCAGAGAGATCACCGTGAAGAAATGCATTCTTCACGTCCATCTGATGGACTTCCCATCCCTTGGTTGCCACAATGGCAAGTGCCAATCATATGGAATCCGTCTTCGCTACTGGAGCGAAGGTCTCATCATTGTCAATACCATGAACCTGTTGAAAGCCTTTGGAAATAAGCCTGGCTTTGTATCTGTTGATCTATCCATCCACTGTGCTCTTGGTCCTGTAGACCCATCTGCATCTGAAAAGTTTCCTCCTAAAAGGAAGGGGAACCAAATCCCAAGTCTGGTTCTCGAGGAGAGAGTTGCACTCCTCCTGCATTTCAAATTCCCAAAAGGGATTTCCAGTAGCCTCACCATAAGACTGTGGATCTGAAGACTGAACCAATAAAAGATGCCTAGAGGGCAACGGTTTTGTGGAAGTGAGTGCAACAGGAGGCTCCTCGAAATCATATCGAGTCCTCCTAGTGTCAGATGGATCACTAACGAGATCCCCTACATCCTGAAGAGTAGTTTGTGCCCACTTGGGCCTCTTCTCTGGCTCTGCAACTGCATCTAGATGCTCTGACTCTGCACATGACTGTACTGACTCTGAATCTTAATCATCTGAGTCTTATGAATCTGAACTCTCATCTAAAGAAGAGTCAGCATGTGCATGCTCATCATCTCAGACAGGTGGAAGAATGAAGGTCTCTGCATGCGGATGTTGAGGTACATGCGAGACACTTTCCTAGAATTGAACACTTCGCTCAATGATGTGTCGGTTCGAGGAAAGATCAATAAGTCTATATCCCTTCAAACCATTAGGGTATCCAACAAAAATTCACTCAGTGCTCTGTGGATCAAGTGCCTTCCTATTTTCAGAGGGAAACCAGGCCCATGCACGTGAACTGAAAATTTGAAAGTGGGTCACTTTCGGTTTGAGGCCGCTCCAAGCCTCATAGGGGGTATTATCCTTGAAAAATCTATGGGGAGATCTGTTTTGGATGTATGTTTCAAAATTAAGTGCTTCGGCCCATAGTCTCTATGGTAGAGACTTTGCATGCAGCATGTAATATGCTATATCCTTTAGAGATCTATTTTTCTGCTCGGTAACTCCGTTTTGCTGCGGAGTATAGGGAACTGTGTGCTGCAACTAGATCCCTACCTCATGGAAAAGATCATGAATCTCATGGTTTACATACTTTCCTTCATTATCAGTTCGAAGGACCTTGATCTTATTTCCAGACTGTGTCTCAACCAAAGCTTTGAAATCTTTGAGGTGTTGAAAGACCTCGGATTTTTTCCTGAGAAAGTAGATCCATGTAAAACATGAGAAATCATCAACAAAAATGAGAAAAAAACTCACTTTTATGATCGATGGATGCGGGAAAGGACCCATAAGGTCACTGTGGATTAGATCTAAAGGTGCGGAGGCTCTCCGATACTTTCCCTTGTCGAATTTCTCTTGAGGGTGTTTCCCGAGAACACATCCCTCACACACTCCCTTGGAGAAATGGATGTTTGGTAGACCATCAACCAATATTTTCTTGCTAAGTTGTTGCATGTATCTGAAATTCAAATGTCCAAACCTTTCATGCCATACCCTACTACTTTCATCGGCATGAGTAAGCAATAAAGCAAAATCAGGTTCAATGAATTCATAAAATGTATAAAATCTAGACTAATGATTTACCTCACTGGTAGAAACACTAGAGTTGGTTTGCATGTCGTAGATGTCCATGGAATTTGGTGTGAATATGACATTCTTTCCGGTGCTGGAATTCATCATCTGATACGCGGAGAGAAGGTTGACAAAAAAATTGGGAACATGCAGCACGTTCTCGAAGCTTCCATTGGTGAGTTCAATCCTTCCTTTGTCGGTGACTTCGACATAAGAGTTGTCCCCCATAAGAATAAGAGGACCTTTGCATGCATCCAAAGAAGAATATACTACTTTTGAGGCAGCCATGTGATGTGATTCTCCTGAATCTACGATCCAAGCATTGAGAGAGGAGTTGATGGAAATCAAGGGATGGCTAGAATTGCCTTTCCTGGAATTCAGATCTTCTGGCTTCTTCTTCTTGACACCCTCGGGGATGCGATCTCCAAGTTTGTTTTTCTGAAGTATTTGAGACATCATATCTATTTTTTGTTGCATTCATGTGGATTACGAATGGAATCCTTTGTGACAGTATGTGTATTTCTCCCCTTTTCTTCCCTTTTACCCTTTGGATCTGGAGGCATCGATGAAGGGTTTTGTGTACCATTCCTTATTTTGATGTGCATGAGAGTTCTGTTTATCTTTATCTTTATATTTATGATATTTTTGGCTGCCATATTGCATAGTGAGTGCATGTGCCTTTGGGCCTTTGATTTTTCCCATGTCGATGAGCTTGGTTTGCTCTTGTGTCAGGGCTTTGATAAAATCCTCAAGAGAAGGAATCTTCCAGGTGGATCTTGAGGTGAATCTGACAGAATGGAATGTGGATATGAATACAGATAATTCAGAACCAAGCTTGGAGAGAATGGTGAGAACCATTTGTTTCTCCTCCTTCGATTTATCAACCCCGCAAGCTTTGAGTTGCGACCGTAAATCCTTGAATTTTGTAAAGAAATATTGGATATTGTCGAAGCTTTTTGGAACCAATGTGAGAAGATACACCTCTAGTATGTGTCCCCTCATCTCATCCTATTTTCCAAAGAGCCCTTCCAAGGTGGTCCAACCTTCATTGGGATTCTTACAGGAAGATATGTGAAAAAGGAGATCGGGAGAAATAACACTGCAAATTGTTTTGAGTGCCTCATCCATGCGATTTAAGTACTCGGATTTTTCTATGGATGATGTCGGTTTTGTATCTGTATTCAAGGTTAAACCTATACAACCCTCTGGTTTGGATATGTATGGATATTTTCTCCTTCCATGCAAAATAGTTGTAAGGTGTAAGAATGAATTCTTTTTGGAAATCCATCTTTCCGCTGTCTTCAATCTTTTGTACCTACAAAAAAAATTGTTGAAGATTTTTATTAGCAGTTTGTCGACCCTGATACCATGTAAATGGGTTGAACCTTCACATAATATATCTAGATAAATAATAATACACACATTTATAGAGATAATTGGATACGGAAGAAGAAGGAGAGAAAGAATTAAAGAATTCTCATTAACTGTTGTGAATAATGAATAATTTACACATGATATACTCTATATAACTCAATGAGTGCACATTGGAGGAGAACCAATGCACCATAGTGGTGGTCTAGAGTGATCTGGACACACACCAACAGTTACGAGAGTTAACTTACACCTAGTCTAGACTTTGAGGCAGTTACGGGAGTGAACTGCCACCTAGTTGAGTTAACTAGTCAACTAGTCTTTAGTTAACTGATTGAACAGAGAGTAGTGAGGAGTTGACTCAGGGAATCAAGGGTAATGCACTAGTTTGGTTATGATCCCAAGGCAAGGTCTAATTAGCATGTTGATGATCCCAATGTTTCATGGTGATAAAACCAATGCAACATCTAAACTCAACTCAACTAGTCAAACCGAAGTGTCAACTGAAAGAGAATATTCTCCAGGTGGAATATTCTCCCCTAAAATATAGGAGACTGGATAATGACTAATTATGACTAATAAACAAGGAAAAACCTTAGGAAAAATAAATCCTAGGTGTGTGTGAAGTAACTCCAACAGGGGAAACCTCCTTATACACCACATAAATTTCCAAATACAAGATGATTCCAAATGAAAAGGTCTCCTTGGTATATATAGGAAACTAGGAGGTACTATTAAAACTAATGGACCCAAGACGACATAACTAAAATAACATTACTAATGTAATATGACCCAATTAAGAGGTAATATGCCACTATTAGGGCTTAACATTCCCCTCCACTTCAGACAAGTGTTTTCGACAATGCTTGAGTAATTATGGATGCTTCTGTATAAAAGAATCATCTTCCCAAGTGGAATATTCAACAAGTAGTTTCCTCCACTTAATGAGATACTCTGAAATGGATCTATTCCTCAACTGGAAAATTATTGTGTATGTGATAGCTTCAAGCTCCAATATGATTTTTCCTTCCTCGTCAAGTTCTGGCAATATAGTTTGAACTTGGATATTGTCACCAATAACCTTCTTTAAGCATGAAACATGGAAAACTGGGTGTACTCGTGAAGATGCAGGAAAATCCAATTTGTATGCCATAGTACCAATATTTTGCAACACCTTATAAGGGCCATAGTACTTTGGTGATAATTTATCATCCTTCTTAGCTTGCTTGAGGGATATCTGTTTGTATGGTTGTAGTGTTAAAAATATCCAATCCCCTACTTCAAAACTTCTTTCACTACAATGTTGATATGCTTGTTGTTTCATGCGATTTTGTGCCATGGTTAGGTTGTCCTTTAAGAGTTGGAGAACTTGTTGTTGATTCTTGATGTGATCTTCCACTGCTTGAACCTTAGATTTTTCTTTTAGAGAAGAAGTGATGGAAGGTGGGTGGTATCCATATAGTGCCATAAATATTGTCATTTTTTTTGCAATATGAAAGGAAGTGTTATACCACCATTATTCCAAGGGTAAGCATTTGAACCATTGTGTTTGTTTATCAGAGACAAAACAACAAAGGTAGCCTTCTAGTCATTTTTTCACTATCTCAGTTTGTCCATCAGATTGAGGATGATAGGATAAGCTATGAGCCAATTGAGTACCCAAACAAGAAAACAATTATGTCCAAAAATGTCCAGTGAATATGGGATCTCTGTCACTTACAATAATCTTTGGGCTTCCATGTAGCTTTTGAATTGTCTCCATGAATGCGGTGGCAACTATACTGGCTTTGAAAGGATGAGAGAGTGCACAAAAGTGTGTGTACTTGGTCAGTCCATCAACAATCACCATGATGACACTCTTTCCTTCAGACTTCAGTAACCCTGTGATGAAATCCATGGAAATCTCCTCCCAGCGTTGATTTGGGATGGATAATGGTTGTAAAAGACATGGGGTCTTAATTGTTTCCACCTTCTTTTGTTGGAAAACCAAACATTCTACCACAAACCTTTGAACATCAGTTTTAAGGCCATCCCCAAAAAAATCCATCTTGACCCTATGGTAGGTTTTTAAAAATCTTGAGTGCCCTCCTACCAGAGAGGTGTGCAATTCCAATAGTACCTTTTGTTTGAGTTGGAATTTCTTACATAAATACAAGCGATATGTGTACCATAGTGAATCATTTTTCCTTGTAAATGTGTCTGATGCACTGGAATCCTGTTGTAACCTTTGAATGGGAGTCCACACATTTTCATCATTATTCCATTCATCCCTCTCTTCTATAATCCAATCATGTTGGATGATCAAGATAACACATAGAAAGGCATCAACATCTTCATCCTTTCTTGAGAGTGCATCTACCACAACATTTTTCTTCCATTTTTTATAGATGAATTCAAAATCATAACCCAACATTTTGGTTACCCATTTTTGTTGTTCTTCTGAAGATAGTCTTTGTTCCAAGAAGTATTTAAGACTATCATGATCTATTTTGACCTTGAAGTGCCTACATATTAGGTAAGGGCACCATTTCTTCAATGCATGTAGTATTGACATCATTTCATTTTCATAAATGGTTTTGTGTAATTCATTTCCCCTGAGTGGTCGACTTTCAAAATCAAGGGGCCTTCCTTCTTGCATTATAACAACACCAATGCCATTTCCCGAGGCATCACATTCCACAATAAAAGTTTTTGTGAAGTCTAGTGTGGTAAAGATAGGAGCTTTGCACATCGCCTCTTTAAGTTTTTCAAAAGCTTTAGTTGACTTTGGAGTCCATGAAAATGCATCCTTATTAGTTAATGTCATTAAAGGTGTTGTTATTCTTCCATAGTTCCAAACAAACTTGCAATACTAGTAACCTGTCAAACTCAAAAATCCTCTAAGATTCTTCAATGTTTTGGGAATCGGCCAGTCCATCATGGCCTTAATCTTGTTAGGTTCTACCTTGACATCTTCATGAGATACAATATGACCCAAATACTCTACCTCCTTCACCCCAAAGACAAATTTGGATGGTTTGGAATAAATTTGTTTCTCCTTTAGTAGCTGTAGCACCTTGTCAACATGTCATACATGATCCTCCCAAGACTTGTTATAGATTAGTATATCATCAAAAAATACTAACACAAATTTTCAAAGGAATGGATTGAAAATTGAATTCATCAACCCTTGGATGTTAAATCATAAACAAGAACAACAACAATTGATAAAACAAAAACAAGAACAACAACATGGCGGAAAAGGCATATTAGCTAACTCTCATAATTATTCACTCCAATGTTACATATTTATAGTACAATGTGTGATTCCACATCATAGAGAGATTTGCTCTAGATCCTAAAATCATGCATGATGACTAGGCTAGGCAATCTTAACTAACTCATTAGTCATCACTTGAGGATATATTACTAATATCCTAAATGAATAATACAAATATAGGTGACAATTTAGACTTAGTGATTGGTAAAGGTAAGACATAGGCTAACAATCCCCCCCTCAATCACAAGTCCGATCAATAATACCAACAGTAAATCATAAACTGGCATCAATTCCAAGTCTTCATACTGAAACTCCTGTGCTGAGCCCTAATGAAGAACTGCCTGAAAAACCGCCAATCTGGATGCTAAACATGTTCATTTGAAATGAACTAGAAGAGAGCTGAGATATGGAAGTGAACAACTACAATATCTGAACATTTCCCGATTGCTTGACAATTTGATCATTTTGCCAAGTATTTTATCTAGAAGAATCTGATGTCTTTTGCTAATTGGTGAACATGTAGTATCACCACTCTACTATCAGTGTATCACTGAAAGTGCTCTCTGAATTTGTGGTTTGGGAGGACCACTAACCAATATTGACACTTTTAGGTGTCCAACAACATCCCAATGTATCATGTGTATGATTCAATTGCAAGTCATTGAACCATAATCTTGCCAAAGTCTGCCATCTCTGGAAAATATCATTATGTAATCATGTGAGCCAGGATGCATGCAAATTTTTTACTTAATGTAAACTCCAATCTGATGAGAGCGAACCAAGAGAAGTGAATCAACTTCTAGTCTGACACATTCCTGAAAAAATGCCTGACAACTCAATCAAATGCCAAGCTGCAATGCAGAAGGATCCTCTTGTCCTCTGATAGGTCAAATGACCATCTATGTGAACCAAATGTTCACATCATTGCTCTCAAAATAAAAATATATATGATTCAACTTAAACTTATTGAACCATAATTCTGCTAAAGTCTATCATCTACAGACCGCAGTTGCCCATTTGGAAAATTTCATGCCCATATGGCATACTTGATGTTTGTTGTTGTCGAAACTTTCTATCTGACAACCATCTTCAATTCCATCCTCAATTCCCCCCTTTGTCAACTGAAAGGAGAGACCACAAGTGGTTTCATGAACCATCTTCACTGGAATTTTGAACTCCCCCCATTAAGGTGCATGAGAGTTACATCATTGTACTCCCCCCTTCTAGGCTCAAGAGAGTACCATACTTGTTCCATTTGAGTACAACACAAAGTGGGCATGCAGAAAAAACCACATGTTATCTCATCCCGTGAGGGCCATGCTCGAAATCTACGCCATAAGGGGACCACTTATATGAGGTACAAAAATGTTATGTGATGCAATATTGGTCTTTACTCGAGATTGAATTCTACGGTAAGACTTATATGATCGCTTGGTTGTTGATGACCATTTCCAAGGATCAATCCACTCATAGTGAATCTTCAATCTTGCAGGTTTCTTCAGTGTTGAACATCTGTATGAAGAATGGTTATGCTTGCCACAATGCTAGCAAGGATGGAGATCAAAACATTGATTCTCCTTGTGACCAATTCGATTACAATGTTGACACTTATCATTATGATGCTGAACTTGAACAGGTGAAAGTGAAGCTTCTTGAAGGAATCCAACACTTTGGAACTTGATTGGTCTGGAATAATCAGGAATATGAAAGGTAACTTCCTTGTCATATCCAAGTCCTGTTCTATTCTTGTTGTAGATGATTTCTTCCCAAGGTCTGATGATGGGCTTGGAAAGAGCATTATGATCATGTTTCTTTGAAATCCATGGAAGTGGATTTACTGCATGTTGATGCATCATTGAAAGGTTTTCTTTACTGAAATCAAAAGAAAATTCTTGAAATGTAGGTTCATGAATAGATTCAACTTCATCTGAAACTGATTCTGAAGTTGTATCACTGTGTTGTTCCTTCACTGACTGTTGATCAAAAACATCATCATCACCATCATCATAGAGAGGGTTGTGCTAAACAAAAACTAGTTCAAAACACTTCACTGGCTGTTTATTTTTTAGATTTATCAGCTCATCATTCAATAATTGGGATAGAGATTGAAGAAGTCTAACTTTAGCTTGTGTCACTTGCAAACAAGTTAGCACTGATTGAAGAATTATTTTGTTCAATGTCACTGTGTTGTCTTCAGTGGTGTTTATTAGAGTGTTCAGTAACTCTAGTAATTCTAGATTTCGAGCCATTTCAAAAACACTAAATGAGGTCTCCTTGTGCAGGTAGATCCTGATTACAATTTGACTCAATAGAAGAAGGATTATTTGCAACTCACTCACTTGAACTTCATGCTCGCTTGCTATTCTCGCTCGCTTGCTATTCTCGCTAGCTTGAATTTGTTTCTCGCTCGCTTGAACTTTTCTTGTTTTCTTCCAAGAAGTTGAGGATGTCGGTTACCACAAAAAATGCATCCCAAAGACTTGATGTTTACAATAATTTGAGTTTCAAGTACTCATCCTTGTCATTTATGACTCAAAATGACTCTAGGATGTCAGGCTCAGCCGAAAATGCACCTTATGACAAATTCAATTCAACTCAACTTGATTTCAAAAAGACAAGTAAACTTACAAAATGACTATTTGCAAGTTACAATGAATCCACTTGATCAAGTAATCTTACAACAAACAATTTTTGCAAGTTACAATTGAATTTCAAATGCTCCATGATGTGTTGAGTTCAAATACTTTGATTTGTCCATTACTGATGTGGTTGAGGACTTGAATGTTTGAGAATTATATTCATAGATGTTTGATCATATGTGCTTTGATTGCTTTTTCTTCACTAGTGTTAATTGTGTGCTTGAATTAACTTGCTTGGAAGGCCATGTGTGTATTGCCGTATGACAAATTGTAAGTGTAGTTATGTCAAAACTAGACATAAAACATTATGAAAAACATTCAAGGAATCATTCACCATCGCACACAATACAAGGTGTACCTAAGATCCCCTTATTCAATTTCTGGCGGATCTAGGACACAGAGAAAAATAATTCAATTTTATTATGAGTGTCGCTCTTACAATAACCATGCTCAAATACATTTTGAAACTTTCTTGAAATCACAATGATGTATGAATTACAAGCCTTCTTCTGGAAAACACCTATACCAAGCTAAACACACTCAAACATTTACCATAGTCCTTTCATAAGACTTCCCATCACTTACAATATGATCAACCATTCATACTTAGAAAACTGAAGTTCCATGAAAACCATTTTTTTTTTTTATATCACTTCAGAAAAATCTGTGTATAAAATTGTTTTATATGCATATAATGTGTTTCTTTATATTAGTGGAATGAAAATTATTTAAATGTAATACTTTTACCAAGGAAACAAGTCGCCCAAACTTGCAAATGACCATTCACACCACCTGCGAGGAGATCTCAAACTCAAGAGAAAATCATGGGGCGAATTGTTGAAGTTTTAGCTAAGATTTGTTGGTAGTACAGTTAAGATTTGATAATCAGACATCCACGGATCTTACCAGTCCACACGCACCATGCAACATCTTCCATGGAACGCAGCAGTCTATGTTTCTGTTGCACTTTATTCACTACACAAGTTCCTCTGCGATTTTTTTCAGGTCAGCGTTCTTCTTGAACTCTATGTGTGGCTTGCTAGCGCACCCTCTACAGCTGGCTAGTTGTGATATTTGAATGATTTGAATCCTGCTGCTTCTTTTCTTTCGAAGTATTTCAAACACAACAATCATTCACGCTTCATGAGATAGCTAAACACATATCAATTTAGAAAAGTTGATCCAGACCAATAGGAATTTGCAAATGAAGAATGGTCATGCCTCGTTAATATTGTAGTTGGCATTTTTCTCTTTCGCGACCTGCTTCAGGGAATTTCCTGTGTATCATCACAAATGTTGATATGTGTGTGAGCTATGCTTGTTCATATCGTAGCTTGGAGGCTCAAATCCACTCGTTCACTGGATGAATCTTTATGGTTATAAACTTGATGTCAATAATTTAAGAGTATTTGGATGCACTGGATCCACTGCCTTTACAGGCTCCATCATTCAAATCATTGACAAGAGAATGGTTTCAGATCTCCATTGTAA
This sequence comes from Picea sitchensis, assembly GCA_010110895.2. Lineage (NCBI taxonomy): Eukaryota > Viridiplantae > Streptophyta > Pinopsida > Pinales > Pinaceae > Picea > Picea sitchensis. Next base: position 324,566 of record SNQJ01S0000665.1, on the reverse strand, counting down.
TAGCATACTAAAATGTTTACGATATTCAAATCGCTTCAATGACCTGGCAGCAAATCTGAGAGTCGATTTTCTCCCTCACTCAAATTCATGCAATCCAGCCATATCAAAACTGCCCACCAAAATCGTGCACAAGAGGCACTTGTATTGCTTGTTTAGAGTCGATTAAACCTCGATTATAGATCAGTCTATCATGTAGACAAATGGTTGTGTCTCTCTCTTGGATGAAATCCGCGTTGAGGTAGAGGTCTTGCTACTGCTGGTGTTGCGCTTTCTTTGTGTCAACTATGCCATGGACATTAGCTTTCTACAGAATCCATCTCTCATTCAAGAGATTCATTCTGATAAGAAGTATAATCTCTAGATGTTGAATGATCGGTACCAGATTGGACCTATTCAAATAGAGGTGCTATACCAATATGCTAAGTTTCAACGAACCTTTTTTTTTTTTTTTTTTTAGCCCAAGGAAAATCGCAATCATGGTTGACCTCGAGAGGATTACAATAATCTGTAAAGCCACGAAGGTTTGTATTGCATCAGACCGTTGAAAATAATTGAGGCAAATGGATACCAAATTCACTTTGCAAGTTGTAAATGGATATAAGATCAAAAGCCATGAATCAGGGCTGCTTTTATCGGCGAAAGGAGTCAATACCCTTAAATTCTGTACATTTACACAAAGGCAGCAAATATTGTTAATGGAAATTCGACAATTCGAGTTGATTGTGACTTCAATCTGAAAAATATTGCATGTCAATTTTATGGTGAATCAGGAAAAGGATCTGGGGCAGCAGACTTTTTATACCAATATCGCACTTTTTGTACAAACAGTGACAGGAGTTTGAGTTCTTTGTGGGGCAAGCTCGCAGCAGATATTCTTAAGATTGCAGCAGTGAGGGGATACTGACATTGAGGAGGTGCAGTCACGCATTGTTGTTGCAGAAAATATGCCAAAGGATTACTCTATCCAAAATCTAGAGAAACTTTTGGTGCAGTTGGCATGTACAATGTAAAACTGGTGCGCGTTTTTCAATCTCAAATTTACGATTCGGGCCAAGTATCAATGAAATCCCACATGAATGATATGTTTGTCAGCAGCAAGTTGCATGCACTTGTGGAGTATGAGACTGTTGAACAAGCTGAGATTGTTGTCGATCTAAAGAATGTTGCAAAGTCTCACGAAAATCTTTGATTCGAGATCTATAAATCCAGATATATGATACTAGATCTATGATCTATGATGGCTAGAGCTAAAAAAAAAAATGACAAAACCATATATGCAACAATTTACAACTAACCTTTTCCTTATTGAATTACTAATAGAAATACCTCAGTACTGTTGTCCTTGAATTTGAAGAGATCCTGGATGATGTTGTGGAGACTTCCTTCCTTCCTCAATCCATCACCAATGCTTCCAACACCATTTCACCATGGCTTTGATACCAATTGTTAAATCATAAACAAGAGCAACGACAATTGATAAAAAAGAAACAAGAATAACAACATGGCGGAAAAGGCATATTAACCAACTCTCATAATTATTCACTCCAATGTTACATATTTATAGTACAATGTGTGATGCCACCTCATAGAGACATTTGCTCTAGATCCTAAAATCATGCATGATGACTAGGCTAGGCAATCTTAACTAACTCATTAGTCATCACTTGAGGATATATTACTAATATCCTAAATGAATAATACAAATATAGGTGACAATTTAGACTTAGTGATTGGTAAAGGTAAGCCATAGGCTAACATTGGAATGTGGAAGGTGCATGCGTAAGGCCAAAAGGCATGACCAAAAATTCACAATGGCCTTCATGAGTTTGGAATGTTGTTTTTGGGATATCTGCTTCCTTCATTCTAATCTGATGATACCCTGAACGAAGATCCAACTTTGTGAAATAGATTGTTCCATGTAGTTCATCTAAAAATTCATCAATCATGGGAATGGGAAACTTATCTTTAATAGTTATCTTGTTGACCTCTCTATAATTTGGACACATGTTCCATACGCCCTCTTTCTTGAGTACCATTACCACTGGTGCAAAGTAAGAACTTTGGCTAGGCCTAATAATGCCAGCCTCTAACATTTCTTCAACCATACGCTCAATTTCACTCTTCTGGGAATAAGGGTATCTGTAAGGCCTGATGTTAGGAGGAACACTCCCAAGAATTAGGTGAATAACATGATCATGATTTCGATTGGGTGGAAGACATTTGGGAATGTCTTCAAATACTTTGGAATGTTTATCAATGATCCCTTGGAAATCTAGGGGAATGGATGGATTAGTTGTTTGAACATCTAGTGAGAATAGTTGTACAATTACACCCTGATGCCCCTTTTTCAATAATTTTTTCATGCCATTAGAGATTATCACCTTACTGGGTTTCCCTGTGATACCCCTTAACTCAATTTATTTTCCTTCCAATGAAAATTTCATGAAAAGTTCTTGAAAATTAAAGGCCATTGTTCCTAATGATTGTAACCATTGGACTCCTAGTATGACATCATCACCACCGATGGGTATAGCAATCATTGGACTATTCATTAATTATTCCCCCATAGTAAGATTGATCTTATTGCATTTTCCCGAGAAATTGATAGTTCCTCCATATGAAATCATTACTTGAAACTATTGTGCTGGATATATAAAGAAATTGATAACTTTGGATAATTTACAGTGAATGAAATTATGAGTAATACCAGAATCAATTAGGACTATTACCCTTTTATTTTTTATATATCCTTCGATCTTGAGGGTTTGAGGAGTGCTAATTCTAGCCAATGCATGACATGATATCGTGGGAGTCAACTCTTCAAAAGAAATCTCTTCTACATTTTCATCTTGAGGTGGTTCTTGTTCTTGTTCTTCTTCCTCTTCACAATCTATGTATAATAATTTATTCTCACCACACTTATGTCCCTTAATGTACTTGTTGTCACAATTAAAGCATAAACCTTTTTCTTTTCTTTCCTCCAATTGTTGAGGTGTCAACCTTCTAGGTTGAAGTGTTTTAGAAGAAGGAACACTATTCTCTCGATAGATGTTAGAAGTGGTCCTTTTAGTAGCCATAGCCATATTTTTACTTTCAACATTTCTTGCCACCCTGAATGCATTCTCCAATGATTTGAGTTCCCAAAGGTGAACCTCATGTTGAATTTTATCCTTCAAAGTTCCTATGAATACATCAATCAGGTGCTCATCCAGAATATCCATTACCTTTATATTCAATCTTTGGAAGTTATCAATGTGCTCTGCAACTGAACCCTTTTGCTTGAGATTTATCAATTGGCTAAAGAAGGTATTGCTCCTTGTATCCTCATAGTGTGTTATCATTTCTTCTGTGAAAATTGTCCAATTAACGAGTGATTTGCGAGAACAAAGCCATCGATACCACACAAATTGATTGGGTTCTAAATATAAAGAAGCAATTTGTACCTTTTGTTTATGTGGCACATCATGTAGATCAAAGAATTGCTCCATCTAAAGTATCCATGTGATTGGATCCTTGCCATCAAACTTCCTCATATCGATCTTAGGAAAGTGGTTGGTCTTCAACCCAAAGTTGGAGTTTCTCCATTCTTGATTCACCTTCCTTGTGTCCTCATTATGAATTTCATGGGATACATTTTCACTTTCAGGTGTCCTCTCTATTAGGAAAATTTTCAATCCTTCCATGATCTCCCTTTTTAAACTATCCATCTTAGTATTTATTGCCTTCAACTTAGCTTCAATTGAATTCATCATCCCTTGTAGTTCATCTTTTGTTACTGTCTTCTTTTGTAAATCATTTATTTCCCTACAAATTTCTTCACCTTCATCAAGAGTCCAAGTAGGACTTTCTGGAGGCTTAATTGGTGTAGAAGTTCCCTTTTTTGGTGGCATGTTGGCCAAGTATCACTTTTAAACCTTGATTTTGAGGTGGTTATGATAGACGATCTTTCTTCTATTGTATCTCCAAAATTTCGACTCTTCTGGGTCTGAAAATTTCTTTTTGTAGTTCTTTGATACGTCTTCTCCGCAATATCACATGTCTGATCAAAATTGGATGTGCCAAGTGGAAGTTATGGTAACTTTGCCACACCTTGCTGATTTTTGTCCCTTCCAGGATATCATACTTGTAAAGCGTGCCAAGATCACAATATATGATGTTTGATTCTGAAAATTCTACTAGAAATACTACAGGCTATCCACTATCCAATGCAACTGGTCACACTTAATTTGGATACTCACTGAAGAAGATACCATTTTTTTACCAGGAAGACATGTTTGAGACTAGTTAATATGACTATTCAAATACCCTTTCTTGTACAGGGTGTATCTACAAACGTAGGATGACCCAAAAGCTGAAATTTTTATCATAGATACCTTGATAATTTCTATGAATATTCTCTGGATTTCAGGGTCTGAAATGTTATAGAAAAAAAATTATAGCGAAAATTTTGTGATGACTAAATTCAGGATGATTCCATAACCCTATCTTACATAGGATATATCTCTGAAAGTATAAGGCCTCATGAGATGAAAGTTTAACCTCACGTATCTTGATCTATCTACTAAATATCCTCCAAGGGGTTCCTTCTGAAATGTCGTAGAAAAAAAATTATAGCGAAAATTCCAAGGTGTCTCAGATGTAGCAACAAAACCCTAAGACCTTGAGCTCGGACACCAAATGTTAAGAAGAAAATATCAAAATAGCATAAAAAAACCTCATAATAAGTACTCAATGCCTTGAAAAATGTAGCATTTTAGATAATAATCATATTCGAGGGGGAAACCTCCTTATACACCACATAAATTTCCAAATACAAGATGATTCCAAATGAAAAGGTCTCCTTGGTATATATAGGAGACTAGGAGGTACAATTACAACTAATGGACCCAAGCCGACAAAAATAAAATAACATAACTAATGTAATATGCCCCAATTAAGGGGTAATGTGCCACTATTTAGGGCTTAACAGGAGAAGTATGTGTAAATAAAAATTAGTAGGGATAAGTGAGGAGAAGCAAGAGTAAATAACTATTAGGAATAAATTACTATTCAGACATGAATAAAAGTGGGTGAAATCACATTACATAATGGAATAATTCTTGAGCGAATAGATGGACCATTAATAGTAGTTCCCACGAGAGCTTCTACACCTAGCCTGTTTAACCAGACCCACGGTAGGGAGCATGGATGGAAAGACTACCTCTGCTCTTGCATAATATGGTGATGGGTAAACCACAGGATATGCCACCTACGTTATTGGATCAACTAGTGTACATGTCCCCTTGTCTTACATGATAAAATCAAAACTACTTTTGTGTCAATTATTCAATTCATCTCACGCAGTTTGCTCTTCTTTTTCTCAGTTTGAACACAACATAGACCCATGTGTGTATAAGAATTGGATGGACCAGGAATTCTAGCCTACCATATTCTACCACTTACTGTTTCTCACTAAAACACTGACAAGAAAGGCCGACAGAAAGTGATGAATCCAATTACTTCATTCCATCTCCTACCATGCCTTTTCTTCATGTTGTGCAAGGTGATTTGGACACCAGTAATATTCCAATATCAATACAAACTACCTGATGGTGTAAACAATATGATAATGATTTTCTTTCATGTTACTTCAAATCATAATTCTATTAAAAATAACCAAGTACATTTACAATTGTACTAGAGACAACTTAGAGTCTCAAAGCTATTAATGCAAAACCATACCTGGTACAGAACTCGATAGAGGACAAAGTGGAGAATAGTAATGTTTAAGCTAAGATGTGGTGTTTCATAAAATCATGGCAACCATGCAATTTACTCATTAATTGACAACTATGTCTTTACTCATTAATTGAAAACTATGTCCTCTGTTGTATTGCATGCAACTTTGGGATGTTATCGTTGTATACAATATTATTTATACAAACCCATGCTACTTGCTTTTCATAAATTTTTCTTCCTCATAGTTGGTGTCTTTTCACTCAACCACGTGGGAGGATTCAATGGATGCATGGGAATCAAAACTATCTCAAATTATTGTTCTACATGCCTTAGGCCACAACCATGGTGGCTTGGGACCTGCAGTGGAACAAAATACACCAGCTAGCCAGTGAAACCCCTAAAATCATGGTAGCCATATAGTTCTGGGGTCGCCTGACTCGTATATTTTCTCATGATAGGGAAATCATGTTCCATTCACTATACTCCCTAGTTATCACTATATTATAGAATATTTAATATGCCCCAGATGATGGTTATGGAGTAAGACGCATGAGCAAATGTTATTCACCTTTCATGACCTGGAACTTTAACAAGTGCTCCTCTCTATCTGAAAATACCGTCGTTGTCACTTCCATGCTATTTTTCACTTCCACACAGACACTTAGGTCTCGATCCTTGTCTTATGTTCTCAAGTGTAATAGTTACATGTCATTTCTTGATGTTGCTTGGACACCTAAGCTAATGAGTTTCGATCTGGGATCTACCAATGTTGATGCTAGTAATTTTTATTCTCTTTTCAAGTGAGTTCCTTCCTGTCTTGGAGGAGTGGATGCATTTTACCCAGATAAACAAGAGAATGTATGCAATCAAAATAACGAAGGGGAATTCATGTTTGAGACTTCTATTGTTAAGCAGGAATAAAGAATTAGAATATCGGCTGGAATTTGTTTCGCCTACAATATTTTTTCTACAGTGGTGAGATGGTCAAAGCACTTTAGGGTTGCAATAATCTTGGAGACGAAACAAAATTGCATTGTTTTGGGGATTTCTTGGAGCAATGAAGAAGCCAATACTAACAAAGAGATAGAAAAATATACAAATAAATGGCATATAATTTCAAGGTGGGAAATTGTAAATATACATTGTTAATAATTCATTTTTCAAAACACGTTTGATGCCTGTGTTGTTGGGTGATTCTGAATTTTTTGGGGTTATTTGTATTCTTCTCTGTGTTTGTTGCCTCTTGATCTTACCAGTTTGGACAATTGTTGTCACTCGGGTAATATTTTTCGGATTTAGATATGGATGGAAACATTTTTTACAAGAAAAGATAATCCATGTTGGAAACATATTTTACAAGAAAAGATAGTCCATGTTGGTGATTTTGTTGATAGAAATACTTTGAAAATATATACTCTCTAAATTACTATTGAAGAAAGTTATATGAACAGACATGACACATACAACAATTTGAAGTAATTTGCAGAATTTGCTTGGAACCAACTCCTATTTATTTTTCAAATAATGTTATTCTTTTAGCAGAGGAGTGCTTGATATCACCCTGGGCGCATAGTGGTAAGTTTCTAATCATCTAGATCACCCATAATTAGTGAAACAAATTCATCTAATGATGTTTGGCTTTAAATCATCTGTGTCACTAAATAAATTCTTTTATGCTCTATTGATTCAGATAGCCAAAGAACATACTCAATAAATATGAAATTATTAAAACCACTAGAACATGTCTTATCTATTAGATGACCATGATACTTTGCCAGAGTGTAGTCCAATTTGTTCAAAAAATCGCATATGGTGTCGATTGATTCATGTTTCTAGTCCGTGAAGATTTGGTTGTTGAAACTCTAGAGTGTTAATGGATTGGTGTTGTCTAAACTTTGTATGTTTTGGTATTTTTCAGAACTATATAAATTTAGGCGAAATTACAAATTTTTTTCACGACTAAATAAATTTAGGCGAAATCACAATTTTTGTTATTTAAATTGTATTTATGAATGCATAAATGAATTCAACGTCATGAAAACACTCATTAGGTACTTGGATTATATAGACTTAACCACTCAAATCTACAGATCCAACAATTTATCACCCAACATTATTTATTTGTGTTGATGATGTTTAATCGTTGGTTATATTGTGTGAAATGACTAATATTCAATATTCACTAAAATAAATATATGAATTATATTAAGTATTGTATATTGCATTTATAATTCAATACATGAACCTATTATTATCTATGGGAAATGGTGTTCATTGTTCATGATTTATTTTAAAATTTATATAAAAAATGAATTATTAGTTTTATGTTATACTTATAAGTTTGTATGTGATTTTTAATTATTTTAAAAATAAATTATAAATTAATATATTTAATTAAGTTGAATAATAGTAAAAATAAATTTAAATGAAATCATATAATATTGATAAAGATGTATCGAGTGTAGATCACTCAGTGATGGAGTGCACTCTTAAGACACTCTAAACAAGCTCGACTTACCTTGTGTGTCACATAACGAGCAACTTGGGTGCTCAACCTAGTTGATTCTGTTAACGAAAAAAAGAAAAAGAAAAGATGTAAAATATTCATAATTGATGTATTATAATTATCACTTTCCATTTGTAATAAAATATAAAATAAATATATTGTATGTTATACAAGTCCATTTTTCATAAATACTATTGGGTGTCATGAAAGTTGATTTGGCAGAGTATATATCTAAAAGTTTGTATATTTATTTGGTAATTATATTTCCATGGAGTGTCTATATCATTATATAAATAGAGTAAGTTAATATGGTTGTAAATTTATTTCATTTTCCCACAATCTTTTAAATTGAATTTGGTCAAATTTTCAAGTATGGTTAGAGTTCCACCATGATCTAAGTTCTACATATGTTGAAGTATTAGGAATAGGATCACAAAGAAATAATAATAAAACAAATCAAAATAAATGTGGAAATAAAACACAGAAGAACATAATACAAGAGAGAGACACCAATAAACGTGGTTCACCCGAAATGGGCTACGTCCACGGAGAAATAGCTAGTCCTTCCTTTATTCAATCCAACAAAATTAAGGGATAACACTTGCGACACATCTACTGCAACCTCCTTGTCACTCTCTCACAATATCCTCTCTCAGACACACTACTATCTCTCACCATGTAGAGACGTAATACAATGCCCTATTTTAAAAGGGGTTTCCATCTAGGGAAAAAGGGTACCAACATAACCTCTACCATCATATATGTGACCTAATAATGAATGATCCAGATTGACTACCAAATTAAAATATAATACATAGGATCCCACATCATCCAAAATCCCTAATCCATTGACTTGGATTAGATTACAACTTTAATTCCTTAACCAAAATTAGAATACCATGGGCCAAAAAACCGTGTGCCAAAACCGCCCCAAATTTTTTTCTCATAGGTGAATCTTTTTTCTTTGGGGCTCCGCCCATTGTGACCCCCTCGCTGCACACAATGCAACATAACAATACATGAGGCTAATTGCGCAAATAATATAACACAAAACCCCACCAAGTTTTGGGATCCAAACATGTTTGAGACAAAGTTCTCTAAATCAGGAATATAATTAGCCTCCACAACTAAAGCCAACTTTGCTTAAAGGTTTTGCCTTATTCTAAACAGATCAAATGATAAAAAAAATCAATCAAAGTTTGGATCAATAAGAAGTTTAACTTTCTTAGATTTCCAATTTACAATAGATAAGAAAAAATTGCTACCTAATTACATTACTCCTAACTTTCTTCTGATGATTCTAAGGTCTATGTTCTCAACGTAGTCGACACAAAACAACCAACTAGCACTAGAAATAACAGTCGTGTAAAAACCAATAAGGCTGGGAAAATACCTTCAATATTTGTTCTTAGTGTAGCCTGCACACAATAGTTAGTTGTAAATTTAATGTCAAGTGAATCTTGGTTCTCGATGTGCCAATCAAATTCAGGTCTCTATATCTGCTAAATGTTTGATCTACAAGACTTTTGTGCACAATGAAAGTTTGATTGCAACTTCCTTTCAATCACGTCGTTCTTCAATGGAATGTAACTCTGCTCAAAATTGGTTAGAAGGCCCATGTTCCATATTGCAATTATCCTGTTTACTTGTCATACAAAACCATATTAGAAGGATAATGAAAGTTACCTTGTTTCTTCTTGTTCTTGAAATGAAACACAAAATCCACTTACTTGATAAGGGCTCTTTGTGAGATTTTAGGGTAGTTGCATTGGCTTCAGTGCCTTCTAGCTTCGCCCTTGCCTACAAAATCCATACATTGAATAAGGATATGTCCATGTTGGCCAGAAAATTATTACAAGCCTAACATTTAGATTAATATACCAATGCACATTCAAGTTAGTAATTGTTATATTTTTCTCCTTTACATTACCTTTCTCCACAACAACGACTAAAAAAATACTATTTGCATCATTATCAAACTTCACCTCTATTTGTGGGACACCTCGGGGGGCAGGAGGAATTCCATCCAACAAAAAATGAGGCGATTGCAACTTCCTTGCAATCACCTCATTCTTCAATGACATGTAACTCTACTCAAAATTGGTTACAAGGCCCATGTTCCATATTGAAATTCTCCCATGTACTTGTCATACAAAACCATATTAGAAGGATAATGAAAGTTACCTTGCTTCTTCTTGTTCTTGAAATGAAACACAAAATCCACCTACTTGATAAGGGCTCTTCGTGAGATTTTGGGGTAGTTGCATTGGCTCCAGTGTCTTTTAGCTTCACCCTTGCCTACAAAATCCCTACATTGAATAAGGCTATTTCCATGTTGGCCATAACATTATTACAAACCTAACATTTAGATTAATATACCAATGCACATTTAAGTTAGTAATTGTTATATTTTTCTCCTTTGCATTACCTTTCTCCACAACAACGACTAAAAAAATACCATTTGCATCATTATCAAACTTTGCCTCTATTTGAGGGACACCTCGAGGTGCAGGAGGAATTCCATTCACCCAAAAAATACCAAGCGATCTATTGTCCTTGAGAGATTATATTTCATATTGAAAAACATTGATTTCAACAATTCTCTAACCTTCAAAAGTTGTAGAAACACCTCATATTTTGTGGTGGGTAGACTAGTGTTCTGAGTATGAAAAAGAATCAAAATTATAAAATGTATGCATGTCCCCATCTATGACATAGACCACAATGGGCATTGTGATGGATGAACATGTGCTCGAAGGCATTATTGAACTACATATTGGAGTTATAAACCACAATCATATTGATGATTTTCCTTCAACATTTGAGTTCTCTAGATCACTTGAGTTCTTAGCTGCATCTACCTTCGCCTTGATTTTGACTTGATGCATTGTCAAATGAGAAATTTGAAAAATGGATTTTAATTGAATTTCCATCAGTCATTCGTGTGACCCTAGGGAGAAAGAAACAACCAACACAAGGTGAGTACATAATGTACATTCGTCATACAACCTGTGGGTGAGAGGAAATTCCCAACTAAGGAAAAATCGTCTTAGGGAGATAAAATCAACTCAAACCAAGGTAGAATTGACCATGCAAATGATATTACAATCCATGGAGGAATGAATTCACCCAAGAAAATTGAATTTGACTAAGAGATAATGTCAATGGCCTCAATATACAAAGTGTTAGAATATAGAATATGGTGTGCTCGTTTTACCATTGACGATACCCTCGTCACCCAACCACAGGCCGAAGCCTCCCTCCGAGCACCTTAACCTTGACTGAGAATTCCTCCGAAATAAAACCCTAGGCTAGATAGCCAAACACAGAGTAGCGCATCAATCCCTAAGGATAGCGCATCACAAAAAGTTGATCAGATAGTCCAAACCCTAGCCAAGAGATATTCAAGACAACACTGAAACTAGTTGCACCTGTAACCCTCCTCCAAACTTGTGCACCAGACTACAACTGCAGTGCGCACCAACTGGGAAACTGCAATTCTGAGATGCTACAAATGAGAGTTGGTGCCCTGTATTTATAGTAATCCTGCCAGTTTGTTGGGGCCGACTTCTCCTTCTGGGTATGTGTCTGTTCAGTATATTATTATTAATTTTGGCCGACTTCTTCTCTTTTAGGCTAATAGCCTAATATAAATTATCTTCTTAAGCCGACAGGGCTTCTAGGGTTATTAGCCAACTCATTAGGGTTTCTCTTGCTTCCCGGAGTCTTCTATTCTCATCAGGTTCACATGTAGAGGTAAATACTTCCTATAGCTACCATAATATTAACACTCCCTCCTAGCTAGAGAGGTATTTATAGGTAATGGACTTGAGCACAAAACATACCATTTACCCGGTAGCATCAATATAGTCATGTAGACTATTTCATGACTAGATCATGAGCATCACCATCACCATCAGCTGCATCATCTCTCGAAACCATACTTCATCTGAGTAGTTAGATATGATGTTGGATAAGTCACTCTCACCATAGAGTGATACAAGAGGAGTAAAAGCTCTGAACTATTTTCCGTCTGGAAAATCTTTGTTCATCATTCATCTGAATGATCATTATCTCCAATAAACTGTTGATAGTCTTCAAGGCAATTGTGTCTATTCATAGTAGTACATAACTACAATCCAGTGGTTAACTACCACATCAAGTAACACACAAGTACTTGATCAACAGCGTAAGGTTGCGAACGATGAAACATATTCACCATAGTAGTCCTCATCTACTATCATATAGTCTTCATAACAAACATCTCAGAGCATCCTGCATAGAAACAATGTTATGATAAAAACTGTATCATCTAGGCCAATCTTTCACTCACGTCTGTGAGATCTGAAAGAATTTCTACCGCCATAGTAGTCTTCATCTGCATATAAACAATGTTATGATAAAAAATGAATCATCTGGGCCAATCTTTCACTCATGTCTGTGAGATCTGAAAGAGTGTCTGCCCTCAGTATAGAATATCAACAATAATCATCTGGGCCAATCTTTCACTCACGTCTGTGAGATCTGAAAGAATGTCTGCCCTCAATATAAAATATCAACAATAGGCTATCTGCCCCATTCTTCTCAACCAAGGAAGAAGGATTATTTCTGATTTATGAGCCTGGACCATTTCTCACCCTGGGCCATTCTTCCAACACTAAACAAAGTGTAACCTGGAGAGAATGAGTCTTCCCTCGAGAAATGTTTGGACCATTCCTTACCCTGGGCCATTCCTCCAACACTTAACAAAGTGTAACCTAGAGGGAATGAGTATTCCCTAAGGAATGACTACCCTAGACTATTCCCCACCCTGGTCCATTCTTCCGACACTAAACAAAGTGTAACCTGGAGAGAATGAGTCTGCCCTCGAGGAATAACTGTCCGGACCATTCCCCACCCTAGGCCATTCCTTCGACACTAAAGTGTAACCTGGAGAGAATGTATAACCCTTGAGGAATGTCTGTCCTGCATCAACCTCCAAAAAGGATGATTCTTCGAAACTGCTCCCAACTGTGAACTTTGAAAGAATGATTGTCTGGTGAGGCAGACCATTCTACTTGACCACTACTCAAAGTGGCTGCCAAGAAGAATGACTATCCTAGACCACTCCCCATGTTAACCACAATGGGAATTCATTGTCTATGATACATCAGCAATCAGTTTGCCTCCCATGTTAACTACAATGGGAATTCATTGTCTGTCAAAAATCTCAATCCACTTTCCGAACAGGAAAGCATCTATCCAATCTAGACTATTTTTCAATTACAAAGATAAATAATATTTTCAATGCTCCCTCCTAACTGGAGAGTTATTTCAATCACAAAAATAAATGTTTGCGTACCTTCTTCTAGTTTGAAGAGTCTTCCCTTCCATCTAAGGGAGTTATTTCCACGATCTCTAGCTTGAGTATGCAAGTTCTTTCATCTTGAATAGAGGCTTTACCAAAATGTATGCTTATCTGCTCATCTGCGGAGATATGTATTGGAGAATCACGTTCTTCTTTCTGGACTTCATCATGGATAATGTAATGCTTGTACTTTAGTCTGGAATACTGTGAAGGCTTCATGTAGATCTGAACAATAGAGTATATCATAGTTGGAGAACTGGAACATATCCATGTGGTACTTCTTCTATCATCACGAGATCTGATCTTCTGAGTAGTCATCTTGATGTTATAGGAAATCTTCACCACGCTTCTGTGGTGCATTAGAGGTTCTC